>JAFMOC010000219.1:285000-412500 GCA_019802505.1 Corydoras sp. C115 | reverse complement strand
CTCTGTTTCTCTGTGTCACTCTATGTTGCTCTGTCACTCTTATGTTGCTCTGTCACTATGTTGATCTGTCACTATGTTGCTCTGTGTCACTCTATGTTGCTCTGTGTCACTCTGTCACTCTATGTTGCTCTGTGTCACTCTATGTTGCTATGTGTCACTCTACTCCATGTTTTCTGTCACTCTTATGTTGCTCTGTGTCACTCTATGTTGCTCTGTGTCACTCTATGTTGCTCTGTGTCACTCTATGTTGCTCTGTCACTATGTTGCTCTGTGTCACTCTATGTTGCTCTGTGTCACTCTGTCACTCTATGTTGCTCTGTGTCACTCTATGTTGCTATGTGTCACTCTATGTTGCTCCATGTCGCTTTATGTCACTGTATGTTACTCTGTTTCTCTGTGTCACTCTATGTTGCTCTGTCACTCTTATGTTGCTCTGTCACTATGTTGCTCTGTGTCACTCTATGTTGCTCTGTGTCACTCTATGTTGCTCTGTGTCACTCTATGTTGCTCCATGTCGCTTTATGTTGCTCTATGTATGTTACTCTGTTTCTCTGTCACTCTTATGTTGCTCTGTGTCACTCTTATGTTGCTCTGTGTCACTCTATGTTGCTCTGTGTCACTCTATGTTCACTCTGTCACTCTATGTTGCTCTGTGTCACTCTGTTGCTCTATGTTGCTCTGTGTCACTCTATATGTCACTCTATGTTACTCTGTTTCTCTGTGTCACTCTGTTTCTCTGTGTCACTCTATGTTGCTCTGTGTCACTCTATGTTGCTCCATGTCGCTTTATGTCGCTCTATGTTACTCTATGTTGCTCTGTGTCACTCTGTCGCTATATGTTAATCTATGTTACTGTATGTTTCTCTATGTTGCTCTGCATTGCTATCGTTCACTCTATATGTTACTCTGTGTTGCTCTATGTTACTCTGTTGCTCTATGTTGTATGTTGCTCTATGTTGTATGTTTCTATGCACTCTGTATGTTGCTGTATGTTGCTGTGTTTTTATATGTTGCTCTGTGTCACTCTGTGTTGCTCTATGTTACTCTGTTGCTCTATGTTGTATGTCGCTCTATGTTACTCTATGTTGCTCTATGTTGCTGTGTTTCTGTACATCGCTCTGTGTTACTCTGTTACTCTGTTGCTCTATGTTGTATGTCGCTCTGTGTTGCTCTATGTTGCTGTATGTTGCTGTGTTTCTGTACGTCGCTCTGTGTTACTCTATGTTACTCTGTTGCTCTATGTTACTCTGTTGCTCTATGTTGTATGTCGCTCTGTGTTGCTCTATGTTGCTCTATGTTGCTGTGTTTCTGTACGTCGCTCTGTTACTCTGTGTTGCTCTATGTTGCTGTGTTTCTGTACGTCGCTCTGTGTTGCTCTATGTTGCTGTGTTTCTGTACGTCACTCTGTGTCACTCTGTTATTTTTGTGATGGTAGATTGACGGCTCTGTCACTGACGTTGGACCAAACCCTGTGTTTGATGTTTCAGTGAAATCTCAGAAGTGCTGCTTTGATTCGGGAGCGTCGACCAAAATCCCAGAACATTCAGCCATTCCGATTTAGCAGCACCATTTACATCGACTAATAATAGCCCCGTAAACATAACACTCTGTTATGGGGGGGGGGGTAATTAAAGCGCGGGGTGTTTAATCTGATGCCACATAGTGGACACCTGCTGGTTCACTGAGTCCTGTCCCGGTGTCGTGCCATCAGTCTAAATCTGCTTGGACTTGCCTGGACTGGCATGTCCACCCTGCACCGCACCGCCCCCCCCACCCCACCCCCCTCTCGCCTCCACTCCCTCCCCCCCCAACACGAACATATTTAGCACGGGCTTAGCATAAGCACGTCCATTAGCCGCGGAGCGATGACTTAAATACCACACCATATTAAATGCGACCCTCACGCGGCAGGCACGCGGAATCCGCCGCTTGCAGGACGTCCCCGCGTCGACATGATCTGCGGAGACATTCATTAACGGAAAGAACGTCTGGCCTTGGGTTATAGATATAGATTCAGTTTATTAACGGCTGAACGTCTGAAATGTGATTAAGACGGACCTTTGATCTTTAACGAGCTTTCTCGTTCTAGGCAACACACCAGCTGCTCCATTCCATATTATTTAAAACTTCACCTTTAATGCACTGCGAACAGATCGGGCCGTGCGTCTTCACGAACACAAGCAGCTTCGTTAAGTTGGGTCTATGTACTTTTTGACAGAAAGTATTGGCACACGCAGTTGTGAGCTCATCAGGAACTGTTGTTGGGGCAATTAGGCGGGGCTGTAATCAAAGCTCCCAGGTCAGTTTAGGGTTCATCAGCAGATCTGTATGGAGCCACGCTTAGACGTTGTGGGGACCGTTTGTCCAGAGGTTGGGGTACGACTTGTTAAAAATGTGAATGTTTATATGTGAAAGCATTGTAAAGGTCAGGAACTGTTGTTGGGTCAATTAGGCGAGGCTCTAATCAAAGCTCCCAGGTCAGTTTAGGGTTCCGCAGAGGCCTCATCAGCAGATCTTTACGGAGCCACGCCCAGGGGACACAAATCTGTTGGCGTTGTGGGGACCTTTTGTCCAGAGGTGTTAATGATTAATTAAAAGGAATTAAACCGGCGTCAATGTGAAGTCCCCACATTGTACGAAGGACAAAGATGTGTTTATATGTGAAAGCATTGTAAAGGTCAGAAGCTGTTGTTGGGGCAATTAGGCGTGGCTCTAATCAAAGCTTCAGGTCAGTTTAGGGTTCCGCAGAGGCATCATCAGCAGATCTGTATGGAGCCACGCTTAGGCGTTATGGGGACCGTTTGTCCAGAGGTTGGGGGACGACTTGTTAAAAACGAGTAGGCGTCAATGTGAAGTCCCCACAACGCATTGTACGAAGGACAAAGATGTGTTTATATGTGAAAGCATTGTAAAGGTCAGGAACTGTTGTTGGGGCAATTGGGCGAGGCTCTAATCAAAGTTCCAGGTCAGTTTAGGGTTCCGCAGAGGCCTCATCAGCAGATCTTAACGGATCCACGCCCAGGGGACACAAATCTGTTTGCGCTGTGGGGACCTTTTGTCCAGAGGTTGTTAAAAACGACTAGGCGTCAATGTGAAGTCCCCACAACACATGGTATGAAGGACAAAGACGTGTTTATATGTGAAAGCATTGAAAAGGTCGGACGCTGTTGTTGGGGCAATTAGGCGTGGCTCTAATCAAAGCTTCTGGTCAGTTTAGGGTTCATCAGCAGATCTTTATGGAGCCACGCTTTGGCGTTATGGGGACATTTTGTCCAGAGGTTGGGGTACAACTTGTTAAAACAAGTAGGCGTCAGGGGAAGTCCCCACAACGCATTGTACGAAGGACAAACAGGTACACAAGGTTCCGGAGCGGAATTAAACGAGCACCTTGGGGGACGCCACAGTGATGTCGTTTTCGAGACCGCAACCTGTTTCCGCGACAAGAACGGGATGAGGACAGCTCTGGGTGAGGCTGCGAGACAAGGACCGTCGGCGCGGTGGCGAGACAAAGACGCTGACGTCACGTGACATCGCGGCCCGTAGCGCCAGGTGTTCGTCAGAACCAGTCGGTTGTGTTTGCTTTGTGTGTGAGTATGGGTGTGTGTGTGTGTGTGTGTGTGTGTGTGAGGCAACCCAGGCCACCCATGCGTTTGGAGATGAGGTCATTGTTGTTTTTAATAGTCAAAAACAGACGTGCGCCGAGCGGCGCGTTTAAAGGGCCAGGCGGGCAGCTGGACTGATGGGATAGGACCTAACCCCTGCCCCCGGCCTGCCTCCTTTGGGGCGTCTGTGTCAGTACAATTGGGGAGTGGGGGGGGGAGGCATGTTTCTCCAGTCAGACGTATCAGGGTTCAGTTTTCGTCGGATAATCCGCCCTGGTGGTGATTGTTTCGTGATTGACAGAGCCGCCGGGGCCTATCCCGGCCCTTTTTTTGGGTAAAAGGCAGAGGTACACGCGTCACATCACAAGCAATTACGCATCTTAATTTACGCTTTTTTTTTTTTTTTTTTTAATTTTTTTTTTTTTTATTTAAGCTGCTCAGCATGCCAAGCTTTCCTAAGGGAACGACACGGGGAGGACATGCGAGAACCTGGACGAGTTCCGGACACGTGAGCCGCGTAAACAGAGTTCCATGAGGCGCCACGCCGGTCCGATGGTGGCGCCGACGAGCCGCGATGCCCGTGCACTCTTAACCCACATGCCCGGAATGGCTCGCCGGATGAGGATGAGGTCATGCGAACGTGACCCAGGGGGGCGGCGGCGAGGACGCGGGGGGAGGTTCCGAGATGAAACGCGGTGGGGGGAACGGCGGCAAGGGATGACATCAGGCCTCAGCGTGCACTCATTCCTCAGTCACATGGTTCCTCATTCCCAAACGTTACCTCATCCGGCTGAGCTCATCCGCCACTTTGACGCCTAATTGCCCCCGGGGCAATCACGCGTGTGTATCCGCGCCGGCTTGTTCGGCGTTCCGTTCTGGTGTACCGACTCGCCTGCGAAGATCACAGGGACTATCCCGGCTCTTGACTCAGGATTGACTTGACTCAGGATTAGGATTATGATGTCATAGTCAGACCTCGTCGTGTCCGTGACGACACCCCCATCCCCCTGTCCCCCCGTCCACCAAATAAGGGCATTACGAATCCCAGAGGTCTTAAATTTAGGGATGACATAATGTGCTGCCCGAGGAGACGACTGGAGCCTCTAATAGAACCCATAAGTGCCCTGACGTAGGCTGGGAACCGGCAGAACGGGACGGAACCTTGTCCTGGGAGGGGGGGGGGGAGGAGGGGTTGGGGGGAGGTAGGGGTTGTTCAAACTCGATCTGCAGAACATTTCGAGGGAAGCTGGTGTGGGAACGCGGGCCTTCGTGGCGTTGGGAGAGTTCACCCCGCTTGTCTTTTCGTCGGAGGACGTGTCCTTGGCTCACGGCGGGGCGGTTTGTTCTCGTGGTTCCGCCTCATTCCCACCGTGAGGCGCCGCGCTGAAGGGAGATGAGGTCATGCAGGAAGCACGACTACTGCGGAGAACCAGAGACTTCTGTTAAAGGGCCAGGCATCCCGTCCAACCCGTCCTCTCGGTCCTTTGGAGAACAGGCTCTGCGTCCTAGTCCTGCCGTTGTACCAAGTTCTCGCTTACAAACTGAACTTGATTTAAGGAACTGCGGTTCCTGATTCGTGACCCCGGGAACGTAGAGGTACGAGCTACGTAAAGGTCGTGGGACACGAACACATTCGTACCTGCTTATCTTAACATTAGAATCATTTCATTGGACTACCTCTAGACATGGGGAGAACATGCAAAATACACATTAACTGAAGCGATTCGAGATGCCCCTGATGTGACGTCCCCTGTCCTGGGACGTTTTCTTTAAGGAGAAACCCTACGAACGCAATCCGGACAAGCAGGTTCGAAATTAAGTTTAATTAAAATTTTTATTTTTAATTTTAATGCGAGGGGGCGTGGCTTTATTCTAAATAAAACCCATAAAGAGGTGTTAGTCCCTACGCGTAGCGGAGAACAGCTACACCTCTTTACGTGATATATTAACAATACTACACAACCTCAAGGGTTTTATTGTTTTAATAAACCCACTATAAACACACTATAATAAAAAAAACAAGGTTTAATTTATAAATACGTTTAATAAAAGCAAAATCGTTAATAATTGTTAATAATCTGCTCTTCTGCTCTTCCGTTTTTTAAAGTGAACGCTGATCGCTGAGTAACAGGATTCCAGATTCTCTAACAATATGATCAAAATAATGCCCTCTTGTGGCCAAATTACAGAATGCACTTTATAGCGCTGTTTATATTAATCTCTATTTTATGATTTTAAAATAATGTATTGTATATCAGGCATCGATACGAATGTTCCGCTCCTTCAATCTGATTGGCTGAGCCGTTCCTACAGCCATTACGTCATCGACAATAACACACCCCTCTGAACGCTTCACATTCGTTAATAATCTGCTCTTCCGCGACGTAATCTAGTCTGGTTTTTAAAATGAATGGTGATTGCTGAGTAACCGGATTCAGCTTTCTATAACAATACAATCAAAATATTGTGGCCCTCTTGTGGCCAAATTACAAAATGTAGTTTTAAAAAATCTGTTTATATTAATCTGTATTTAATGATTTTAATATAATGTATTCTATATCATGCATCAATACGAATGTGACGCGCTCAGAGGGGTGTGGTATTGTCGATGATGTCACGGAACGGCTCAGGCAATCAGATTCAAGGCGCGGAACACCCCATTTTGTAAATTGGATTTAAAGTTTTTAAAGTATTTGCCATGCGGGAAAAGTCCCTACAGTGACGTACGTCCTTTGAACGTCTTTGAAACCACGCTAAGGACTTTGTGTCAATCAGACCGCGTTCCTGCGGGGTTCCATCACGGTAACCTTTCAGACTTACGTAAGTAAGGAAGGCGTCTTCATACTTTCGCAGGCTCTTGTTTATTTACATCGAGGTTCCGTTGTCCTTCCGACCCGCAGGATGCGGAAGCCTTGAAGTCGCTGTATTGTCACTCTAACAACGAAGCTTCTCCTTGACCGGACCCTCAAAGCCAAGTGCATCATGGGTAGCATGATACGCATCTGAACCCCGTCGTTTGTGTCTTCCAGGAGGCTTCACGGCCTTTTCGTCCTGCTTCGTGGACGTGTGCGAGAGCAAGGCGGCTTGCGTTCTCCCTTTGAGTCTCTCGCAGCCGTGTCTACCGGTTTCCAACCTGGGGCCAACCCGGATATTACCACACCTCTACCTGGGGTCCCAGAAGGACGTTCTCAATAAGGTAAGGCGGCTCTCGGAACATCCGACCGAGGGGACGATGATGCGTATATGGACAGAAGTATCCAGACACTATGACATCATAGGTAACCATGGTCACCAAGTAATGACTTCAATGGGCTTGGGTCACAATCTTAGTTCTGATTCATCCTAAATGCATAAAGATCTCCAGAATACAAACCCAGTGTCCTCATACTTTTGTCCAGCTGTATTTTATAGTTCAAGTTTGAGCAATTTATTTAAATAGCACTTTTTTTTTTTTTACAATCGTTCGTCGTCGTCAAAGTAGTTTTAGTGTCGTACGCCTTTAAAACCGCAAAGAGCAAGACGGAGAGACAGCGGCAAGACAAAACTCCCTGTTATGTTGTTATTTTAAGGAAGAAAACTTGTGAGGACCGAGGCTCAGTGGGGGACTCATCCTCCTTAAGCATCAACAGTGTAGGACAGCCATGTACAGATTGTTTGGTGGTCATGTGACCTGTATTTAACAAACGGAACAGTATATAATTCCGTTGAGGGCGTCCTGCAGGACCGCCGGTCCAATGGATGAGCTGACCACGCCTCCAGGAAATGAGGCGACACCCGCAGATCCCGCAGGGCACTCAGTTGAGAGGGCTCCTCGGAACAGCATCATTTCAGCGCCACGTCCTCCACTCACTCGCATTCTCGTTTGTTCATGTAGGAGCTGATGGCGCAGAACGGCATCACGTACGTCTTAAATGCCAGCACCGCGTGTCCGAAGCCCGACTTCATCAGCGAGAGCCACTTCCTGCGCGTCCCAGTCAACGACAGCTACTGCGAGCAGCTGCTGCCCTGGCTGGAAAAGACCAACCGGTTCATCGGTAACTATCTCTCGTCAGACAGTCGCTGAGGTGTCGTAACAAGGTCGAGCGCTTATAAACTCTCTCTGCTTCCGTGTAGACCAAGCCAGGGTGTCACACTGCCGCGTCATGGTCCATTGTCTGGCGGGAATCTCGCGCTCTGCGACCATCGCCATCGCTTACATCATGAAAACCATGGGCTTGTCGTCAGACGACGCCTACAGGTAATTAAGTGTGTGGAGGTTTGTGGAGTTCTAGCGACGGGGTCTCCAGGAAGTTCAGGGGTTTGTGGGTACAGGGGTGTAGGGTACACCCTTGTTGGACCTTGGGGTCAGGCATGGGGTATCAACATGCGACGTCAATCCCTGTCCAGGCCATTGGTGTTCGTCAACAACAAACTCCTTGGGATGGGATAGGAACAGGTCAAATGCATTGGCGCCCAACAAGAGCGTTGCCCAAAATCTTTACCAGTCTTCTTTCTGTAATTCCAGCCAGTCCCATTAGGGGTGCCACAACAGATCATTAATCTCCACCTTACTCTGTCCCGAGCATCCAGCACCCTCACCACACCCATGAACCTCCTGTCCATCCTTCATCTCCTCCTCCTCTTTGGTGGCTCCAACTTCAGCGCCCTTGATCCCGTAATGTGGCACCCCCTAATGGGAACGGCTGGAATTACAAAAAGAAGACCGGTAAAGATTTTGGGCAACACTCTTGTTGGTTGCCAACGCATTTCACCTGTTCCTATCCCATCCCAAGGAGTTTGTTGTTAACGAATACCAATGGTCTGGACAGGGATTGATGTCCCATGTTGATTCCCCATGCCTGACCCCAAGGTCCAACAAGGGTCTATCCTACGCCCCGAGCATCCAGCACCCTCACCACACCCATGAACCTCCTGTCCATCCTTTATCTCCTCCTCCTCTTTGGTGGCTCCAACCTCAGCGCCCTTGATCCCGTAAACGTCCGCTCTTCTCCGTCCTCTGTCCCAACCCTCTCCTAATTTTGTTTGTCCACCTCATCACAGCATCTCCATCCTCATCAGGCGTCTCATGTGATGAGGCTTTCTTCCCCAGCGCTGTTTATACAAACTAAATTTAAAATTTCAACTATTCAAACAACTATCCGATGTTTCCGTACAGGTTCGTGAAGGATCGCCGGCCCTCCATCTCACCCAACTTCAACTTCTTGGGGCAACTTTTGGAGTTCGAGAGGGAACTTAAGCTGAAAATGTCCTTGGCTTGCAACCCGCTGAGGTCCACACCCATCCAGCCCGAGGGGGCGGAGCCTGCGGAAGGGAGCGAGGCCAAGAGTCCCGCTCAGCGGACGCGGGAGAGTACGTCGCCGTCGTCGCTGCAGAAAGACTTCGGCGGCCTCTGTCTGTCCACCGAGCAAATTGTTCACAGCAGGCAGCTCCGATGTTCCCTCAACCTCAACCTCAAATCCGCCAATTCCTCAAACCCGCAGCCCGACTCGGACCCGATGCCCAAGCTCTTTAAAGCCGGCAGTCCGAGGAGCCCGAGTCCCGAAGGCGTGTACTCGTCTCAGGAACCCCTCAGCTCCGGTTCCGCGGAACCGAGCCGAACCGACACCCGTCCCTGTGAGCGGACGACATCCACGTCCCTCTCGCTCAACCTCCGTCCGGCAGCACGGGTTCCTGACTCCACCGTGAAGTCGTCCCTGTTCCTCAGCCTGCCCCTGACCGCGCCGTCCGTGTGGACCAAGCACAGGGGCGTGAACCGTGCCGCCACACCCGTCACGCCCACCGAGGACTGTCCGTGGTTCTTCAGCTCCGACCTGGACCGCTCGCCCAGGTTCGGGAGCGCCCACAACGGCCAAGCTGAGAACCAGTTCAAGAGGCGGAGCTGCCAGTTCGAGGAGAGCATCGTCACGGCGCACGCCGCCGACGACTTCGGCAAACCGGGAACGCAGTCCGGCTTCTCGGGCAGCATGGAGGTCATCGGGGTGTCCTGACACCTGGTGGTACTTTTTAAGGGACATTTCGGGAGAACGTCGGAAGGGACATGGCTGCATGCTTGGCTCCGACTCGGAGACCCGCGAAGGCTATATGAGCACGACGGAAAAGCTATACCAAAGAAATAACGTGAATGACGTACGTAGGACGTAGAATCGCATGACTCGTCGAAAATTTTCCGGATGATTGGACTGTTACTGTACCGCGTGAGAACCGCGTTACCATCTTACGAGGTTTGCTTTGATGTTCTCAGGCTCGTTGGAGACGTTCGTCAGCTGTGCTTCCCTACAAATTTAACCTCGCGTATTAATCTGAGACGGACAATAAGCGCTGCTCCAGAAAGAAGCCTTCTGAGGACGAGCCGCATGGTGGCAGTAGCGAGCTTTCGCGCGAATCGGAACGCATCTGCATCGGTGTGTACGCCAAAAAGAGACGACGCTGCGGTTTTGCCGGCGTATTTAACGTAATTTATTGTATGTTTCATTCTGGAAATGAGCGAAAATATAAAACGCACTGAAAACGTCTCCGTCTGATTCGTCTCCGCGTCCGGTTACCAACCGACCTTCGTCTGGTCTGCCCAGCGACGGAACGACGGGCTTCCACGTCTGACTATTACAATTAAAAAAACAGAACGAAATCAGAGTGGGGCGGCGCGCTGGCTTGGTGGTTTGGTATGTTCTCCTCTCAGCGATGGGGATCCAGGTTGGAATCCCGATCTGGTGGAGTCTCCATGTTCTCTCCCTCCCCCCGTGTCCGTGTGGGTTTCCTCCGGGTTCCATCCCACAGTCTAAAAACATGGATTCAAGGTGAATTGAATGCTCCAAATTGCCCCATATAGAGTGTGTGTGCCGAGTCATAGATTGCCGTCCTGTCCTGGGTGTATCTGCCAAGCGCCCGAAACGTTCTCCCCTGGATGGACATGGGGAACCCCCCACTACCCCCCCACCCCCCACGACCCTAGTAGAGGATAAAGCGGAAGCTAATGAATAAATAATTAATTTGTTTATAAATATATAAGGACAGCACGGCGGCTTAGTGGTTTGGCATGTTCTCCTCTCAGTGCTGAGGATCCAGGTTGAAATCCTGATCTGGGTGGAGTTTGCATGTTCTCCCCGTGTCCGTGTGGGTTTCCTCCAAGTTCTCCGGTTTCCATCCCACAGTCCAAAACCATGGATTGAAGGTGAATTGAATGCTCCAAATTGCCCCATATAAAGTGTTGCTGTCGATACGTGGAGGTTTATTTCAGGATCGTCCTCCGATACCGACGGCACAATACGCGAGTAACAGAACGCCCCCGACCGCGCCCAGCCGCCCGGCGGGGGGGGCATCGGCTATTGTTGCGATCAACATCCAAATCTAAGTGTGCCTAATTGCTAAGTGTCAACGTCGAGCGCGCGGCGCTGCGCAGATTTGTGGCGTGTGACTCGCGCCGCGGCGTCCTCGCGTCCCGCGTTCTGCAGTATTTATGGACCTGTCATTAGGAAGCGAGTCGGACCGAATGAGGACATCGCTGATAATGAACCGATGGGGACGTGATGCATGGTGTCGCCCGGGAGATGCACACACACACACACTCTCTCACTCTCTCACACACACACGCACTCACACACACACACACACACACACACACACACACACATTATTTACGACCGTCTTAAATCTGCGAGCCTTAATTGTACGTTAGTGCAACATTCCTGGATTAATTAAAACAAAGGCGAGACGTAAAGCTGGCGCCGCGGCAACCGTAACTCAGACTCGGGAGGGTGGCGGGTAAACACACCTTCAGGTGGTTGAGCCCGCGCCATCACGCCACCTTCCTCCTGCTTTTGGACGAGGGCCGGCGGTATGTCCAGGAATCACGCCGTGAAAATTATGGGATACACCCCGGACAGGCCGCATCCCCATCACATTTACACCTTAAGACAGGGGTGACCAATACCTCAATCGCGATTGACCGGTCGATCGCGCAGCGGTGATTGGGTAGGGTTGCGGGGGGGGGGTTCGCCATGCCCATCCAGGGGAGAACGTTTCGTGTGCTGGGCAGATACACCCAGGACAGGGGGGCAATCTATCACTGCAATCTATCACTCACTCACACACACTATATCTGGGGCAATTTGGAGAACTCAATTGAAGTTTGAAGGTGGATGATGAAGGTCGATGATGAAGGTGGATGGTGAAGGTGGATGATGATTATGAAGGTGGATGATGAAGGTTAATGATGAAGGTGGATGGTGAATGTGGATGATGATGATGAAGGTGGATGTTGAAGGTTAATGATGAAGGTGGATGGTGAAGGTGGATGATGAAGGTTTATGATGAAGGTGGATGATGAAGGTGGATGGTGAAGGTGGATAATGAAGGTGGATGATGAAGGTTTATGATGAAGGTTAATGTTGAAGGTAGATGATGAAGGTGGATGGTGAAGGTGGATGATGAAGGTGGGTGATGAAGGTTTATGATGAAGGTGGATGATGAAGGTGGATGGTGAAGGTGGATAATGAAGGTGGATGATGAAGGTTTATGATGAAGGTTAATGTTGAAGGTAGATGATGAAGGTGGATGATGAAGGTGGGTGATGAATGATGATGATGAAGGTGGATGATGAAGGCTAATGATGAAGGTTTATGATGAAGGTTGATGGTCAAGGTGGATGATGAAGGTTTATGATGAAGGTGGATGATGAAGGTGGATGGTGAAGGTGGATGATGAAGGTGGATGATGAAGGTTTATGATGAAGGTTAATGTTGAAGGTAGATGATGAAGGTGGATGGTGAAGGTGGATGATGAAGGTGGATGATGAAGGTGGATGATGAAGGTTTATGATGAAGGTGGATGAAGAAGGTTTATGATGAAGGTGGATGATGAAGGTGGATGCTGAAGGTGGATGGTGAAGGTGGATGATGAAGGTGGATGATGAAGGTGGATGATGAATGTGGATGAATAAGGTGGATGGTGAAGGTAGATGGTGAAGGTGGATGATGAAGGTTGATGATGAATGTGGATGATGAAGGTGGATGGTGAAGGTGGATGATGAAGGTTGATGATGAAGGTGGATGATGAAGGTGTTTGGTGGAGCTCGACGTCCGAGGTGGAACCGGGTGTGAATGTGCGCAAGAGGAACCGAGGCATGCAGAGTGAGAGGACCTGATTGGAAGCAGACATGAGGTTGTAATGTGGCGGTCTGGCGTCTCGGCGCTGCTCGTCTCTATGGGGACGGTGCAGGCCTCATGACATCATCGTCCGTCCACGGGCCACGGCAGCGGGTGACTAATGTGCCTTAAAAATAAACGTTCTCCACTGAACTGAAATAACCTCCAAACGAAGCAGTGAGGTTCCTCAAAGAGACGGGGACCTGAGGGACAGTTAGCGGATTGTCTCTTTAAACGCATTGCCAGAAATAAACGGACTGACGGTTTAATATTTTGTTGGACTGCGGGAGCGCTGTGGTTCCATCTTTATGTAAACTCGCATTGACAGCTAACCATCAGACATGGACGCGAAGATATCGCCAAGACATCTACATGATGTTTTCAAGATGTCTACAGGATGACTCCAAGATGATTCCAAAATCCTTATAATATGTCTCCAAGATGTCTCCATGTTGGCTTCAAGATTTTGCCAAGATGTCTACGTGATGTTTTCAAGATGTCTCCATGATGTCTGCAGCATTTCTCCAAGATGTCTCCAGGATGACTACAAGATGATTCCAAGATGTCTCCAAGACATCTACATGATGTTTTCAAGATGTCTGCAGGATGTCTCCAAGAGGATTCCAAAATCCAAAATCCTTGTAAGATGTCTCCATGATGGCTTCAAGATTTTGCCAAGATGTCTACGTGATGTTTTCAAGATGTCTCCATGATGTCTGCAGCATGTCTCCAAGATGATTCCAAGATGTCTTTAAGATGTCTGGAGCATGTCTCCAAGAGGATGACGAGCTGTCTTCAAGATGTCTCCAAGATGTCTTCAAGGTGTTTCCAAGATGTCGTCAAGATGTCTCCAAGATGATTCCAAGATGTTTCCAAGATGTCTCCATGATGTCTCTTAATAAATTAAATGTCCTCCACCTTGTCTTTTTCAGTTTTCTCCAGTGTTGTGAAAATATTGGAGCGGTAGGTATTTTGTTATGTCAGCGTAAAAAAAAAAAAAAAGCACATTACAAGGTTGGGCAAGAAGGCCGAGCTCACAATCGTTGTTCCAATTCAGGTCCTGTGGAAAGTGACCCATAAACGACGACAGGTCCAACCTCCGAAATAAAACATGGTCGTTTTCTCCGGCCGACGTTAAAGATCCAGACACTTCGAGGACTCTGGTTCCTTCCGGTTCCCTCCGCCCTTCACTGACCGCAGACCCCCCCCGGGCCTCCGCCGCCGGACCTATTTTTGCCGGCGTGGTGGACAGTGATAGCTCCCGTCTCATCAATGATGCATGAGAATGCAATCTCTGCTCTTGCGTGGCTTAATGTCCTCTTGCATAACGGCGGTGTCTCTGAATAATTAATGTGATTACAGTTCCGTTTGTCCAGCAGACGCATCATCATCATCAGCCCCGGCGTCAGGACTATTCCTGAGCGTCCAACATGTCCCTCAGCTCGCCCGATGTACCGAAGGTCAGAAAATGTTTATTTGATTTAACGATCAATTATTCATTCATTCATTATCTTCCGCTTTATCCTCTATTAGGGTTGCGGGGGGGGGGGGGGGGGGGTTCCCCATGTCCATCCAGGGGAGAATGTCTCGGGCGCTGGGGAGATACACCCAGGTTCCCTTCGCGGTTCTCTCCTCCCACAGTCCAATAACATGGATTCAATGTGAAGCGAATGCTTTAAATTGCCCTTATAGTGTGTATATGTGTGTGTTTGTGTGAGTGAGTGTGTGCCCATTGCCACCCTGTCCTGGGTGTATCTGCCCAGCGCCTGAGACGTTCTCCCCTGTGGGGGCATGGTAGTTGGAATATCAAGCTGAAGGTTGTGGGTTCAAATCCCAGGTCCACTGAAGCTTCACCTGTGGGTCCTTGAGCATGACCCTCAACCCTCATTGCTCCAGGGCGCGCTGTCCTGACCCCATTCCTGGGGGGAGGGGGTTCCCCATGCCCATCCATAGGAGAACGTTTTGGGCGCTGGGCAGATACACCCAGGACAGGGGGGCAATCTATCACTGGGCACACACTCACTCACACAGACACGCACACATACACACTCTACTATATGGGGCAATTTGGAGAACTCAATTGACCTTGATCCATGTTTTTTGGACTGTGGGAGGAAACCGGAGAACCCGGAGGAAACCCACGTGGACACGGGGAGGACATGGAAACTCCACCCAGATGGGGATTTGAACCGGGAATCCCTAGTGCTGAGAGGCGAACATGCTAAAGTACTAAGCCACCTTGCCGCCTACTTGTAAGTTGCTTTGGATAGAAGCGTGGGTTTCCTACGGGTTCTCCAGTCTCCTCCCACAGTCCAAAAATATGGATTCAAGGTGAATTGAATTCTCCAAATTGCCCCATATAGAGTGTGTCTGTGTGAATGAGTGAGTGAGTGAGTGAGTGAGTGAGTGTGTGCCCAGTGATAGATTGGCGTCCTGTCCTGGGTGTATCTGCCCAGCGCCCAAAACGTTCTCCTCTGGATGGGTTGGGGAACACCCCCCCCCCCCGCGACACTAATATAGGATAAAGTGGAGGATAATGGATGGATGGACTAACCTGGAGGTAATGAAAGAATGAATTTGTTTCTCTGCATCGTGGAAGAAGGGGGGGGGGTAAGAAGAAGGGGGGGGGGGGTAAGAAGCAGGGGGGGGTTAAAAAGTGAGGGGGGGTTGTGGTGGTGGTGGTGTTAGACGGGGATGTCGGAAGTGAGGCGATGAGGTCATCCCTGAATGAGCTCGGCTGGTGGCGAGAGCTCCGACTGCAGGCTCAGATGTCCGATCGATCAGGACGGGACGTCCTTCACGCATCCCGCGGGTCTCGTTTCAGGATATCAGGGCGAGGCCTCACCGCAGCCAGAGTTCAATACCAATACAACCAATATTATTAAACCACTAAGTTATTATGTTATTATTATTATTATTATTATTATTATTATTATTATTATTATTATTATTATTATTATCAATACCAATACAACCAATACATCCATTAACCTCCACTTTACCCTCTATTAGGGTCGTGGGGGAGGGGGGGGTTCCCCATGCCCATACAGGGGGGAACGTTTCGGGCGCTGGGCAGAGAGGAGAACATGCTAAACCACTAAGTTATTATGTTATTATTATTATTATTATTATTATTATTATTATTATTAATATTATTATCAATACCAATACATCCATTACCCTCCGCTTTACCCTCTATTAGGGTCATGGGGGAGGGGGGGTTCCCCATGCCCATACAGGGGGGAACGTTTCGGGCACTGGGAAGAGAGGAGAACATGCTAAACCACTAAGTTATTATGTTATTATTATTATTATTATTATTATTATTATTATCAATACCAATACAACCAATACATCCATTACCCTCCACTTTACCCTCTATTAGGGTCATTGGGGAGGGGGAGGTTCCCCATGCCCATACAGGGGGGGAACGTTTCGGGCGCTGGCAGAGAGGAGAACATGCTAAAACACTAAGTTATTATGTTATTATTATTATTATTATTATTATTATTATTATTATTATCAATACCAATACAACCAATACATCCATTACCCTCCGCTTTACCCTCTATTAGGGTCGTGGGGGAGGGGGAGGTTCCCCATGCCCATACAGGGGGGAACATTTCGGGCGCTGGGCAGATACACCCAGGACAGGGGGGCAATCTATCACTGGACACACACTCACTCACACATACACACACACACACACTATATGGGGCAATTTGGAGATTTGAATTAACTTTGATCCATTTTTTTGGGCTGTGAGAGGAAACCCACACGGACACGGGGAGAACATGCAAACTCCACCCAGATCGGGATTCGAACCGGGAATCCCCAGCGCTGAGGTGCGCTATGACTGGGCACACACTCACTCACACAGACACATATGATAGGGGCAATTTATAGCATTGGATTCACCTTGAATTTATGTTTTTGCACTATGGGAGGAAACCGGAGAACCCGAAGGAAAACATCCATCCATCCATTTATTATCTTCAGCTTAATCCTCTACCAGGCTCACAGGTTGGGGGGGCAAACCTGGGGAGGAGGGGGGGTTCCTCATGTCCATCCAGGGGAGAACGTCTCGGGCGCTGGGCAGATACACCAGGACAGGGGCACAAACACACATATACACACTATAAGGGCAATTTAAAGCATTCGGTTCACCTTGAATCCATGTTTTTGGACTGTGGGAGGAGAGCAACGTGAAGGAAACCCATGTGGACATAGGGAGAACATGCAAAATCCACTCAGATTGGGATTGAAGGTTTTTTGTAGGTTTTCTGTAGGTTTTTTGTAGGTTTTCTGTAGGTTTTCTGTAGTTTTTTGTATTTTTTTGTAGGTTTTTTGTAGTTTTTTTGTAGTTTTTTTGTAGTTTTTTTGTAGGTTTTCTGTAGGTTTTCTGTAGTTTTTTGTATTTTGTTTTTTTGTAGGTTTTCTGTACGTTTTCTGTAGGTTTTCTGTAGGTTTTTTGTAGATTTTCTGTAGGTTTTTTGTAGGTTTTCTGTAGGTTTTCTCTGTGTTACTGAAACTCTGTTCTTATTTAAATGTTCCAGAATAAAGTCAGGAGAACATTTCTGAGACTTACGTTAATGTTTTTACGTCATATTTAAAATCAGGTTCATGTGAAGAAGTGCCGGAAACAGGACCCTAAAGACGAACAAGTGGCGCCCTCTGCTGGAACAGTGGAGAAAG
Organism: Corydoras sp. C115; assembly: GCA_019802505.1. NCBI lineage: Eukaryota > Metazoa > Chordata > Actinopteri > Siluriformes > Callichthyidae > Corydoras > Corydoras sp. C115. Next base: position 395,063 of record JAFMOC010000219.1, on the reverse strand, counting down.
AAACTGCAACTGAGTTTGATTAGTTTAATTCTGTAATTTTAATGAAGTGAAGCTATGAGGTTTTAGTGTAACGGCTGTGTCGGATCATGTCGATGTTTGTTTTGTTTGTATTATATTATTTTTAATTCTTATACAAAATAGAATATATATATATATATATATATATATATATATATATATATATATATATATATATATATATATATAATTATATATTATATTTATTATATTTATTATTTTATTACTGGCGGCACGGTGGCTTAGTGGTTTGGCATGTTCTTCTCTCAGCATTAGGGATGCCCGGTTCGTATCCCCATCTGGGTGGAGTTTCCATGTTCTCCCCGTGTCCGTGTGGGTTTCCTCAGGGTTCTCCGGTTTCCTCCCACAGTCCAAAAACATGGATCAAGTCAATTGAGTTCTACAAATTGCCCCATATAGAGTGTGTGTCCAGTGATAGATTGGCGCCTGTCCTGGGTGTATCTGCCCAGCGCCGGAAACGTTCTCCCCTGGATGGGCATGAGGAACCCCCCGCCCCCACCCCTCCGTCCCTAATAGAGGATAAAGCAGAAAATAATGCATGAATGAAAAAAATGACTTGATCCATGTTTTTGGACTGTGGGAGGAAACCGGAGAACCCGGTGGAAACCCACGCGGACACGGGGAGGACATGGAAACTCCACCCAGATGGGGATGCGAACCGGGAATCCCCAACGCAGAGAGGAGAACATGCTAAGCCACTAAGTTATTATGTTATTATTATTATTATTATTATTATTATTATTAAGTTTGTAAATCCCATTACACCCACGTCTCGTGGGGGTGAAGCGTGTGAAATGTGCACCAATGTGTTTGTCGCGACGCGATCGTCAACAAAAAAAAAGATTTTTATTATTAGACCGCACGACGCATGCGCACTCGCCGGCCCTTCACGCCGGGGCGGAACTACATGTCCCGTGAGCCCTTGCGGTGTTCAGGATGTTCTCGCGCTCCGGCGCCGGAGTCCGTGTTTACTTCCTGTATATGGCGGGTTCGGATCAGAGCGACGGCGGCGGAGCTGCGACCTCACCGAGACCCGCGACGCCCTGAACCCGCGCCCGGCCCGCACGCCGCTCCGAACCGCACCGCACCGCACCGACGAGCGGCCGCCGCAGGCTCGGCTTCCCCGGCGCGCAGGGGGAGGAAGACCCGCCGCTACCCTTCATCCATCCGCCAAAGTCAATGCGCTCCATCCCTCCAGCTGCCCGCCGCCGGACCCTCCTGCACCACCACCCGCTCCTGCACAACCTCCTGCACCACCAACACCACCTGCGAGCCTAAACCCCGAATCGCAGAGCATCCTCCATCCGCCACGGAGCCTCCTCCACCCGAGACTCTTCACCTGGAGCCGAGATAAGAGGAGGAAGAGGAGGAGGAGGAGGAGGAAGGAGCAGCGACCCCTTCCCATCATGGACTGGCTCATGGGGTAAGTGAGCGCACCTGCTGTTCCCGTGAAGGCCTCAGAACCGAGGTGTGGGATGAATCGGAACCGAGATTGAAGGGTGGGATATCGGTTGAAGATCCAGTGTACACTCTTGTGGTACGTCAGCGATGAATCGGAACCGAGATTGCACGGGATGGGATATCGGTGTCTGACCTCACGTTCGGGTAGATCGATAAAAAAAATCGTAAATGTTGTGAAAATGGCTAGTCAGAGGAGTGGGGCATGGCCAGCATGTTTCCCGTCTTGTTTGTGGGAGAACATACCAAACGCCAAGCTGGTCCTGTGTCTGAGGGGGGCAGATGAGTTTTGTTATAGATAAGCCGGTTGAAGATCCAGTGTACACTCTTGTGGTACTCTTTCATTGTGATATAGAGTGTGTGGCCCCAGTGTACACCCTTGAGGTACGTCAGCGATGAATCGGAACCGAGATTGCACGGGATGGGATATCGGTGTCTGACCTCACGTTCGGGTAGATCGATAAAAAAAATCGTAAATGTTGTGAAAATGGCTAGTCAGAGGAGTGGGGCATGGCCAGCATGTTTCCCGTCTTGTTTGTGGGAGAACATACCAGACGCCAAGCTGGTCCTGTGTCTGAGGGGGGCAGATGAGTTTTGTTATAGATAAGCCGGTTGAAGATCCAGTGTACACTCTTGTGGTACTCTTTCATTGTGATATAGAGTGTGTGGCCCCAGTGTACACCCTTGAGGTACGTCAGGGGGGCAGATGAGTTTTGTTATAGATAAGCCGGTTGAAGATCCAGTGTACATCCTTGTGGTACCCTTTCATTTTAATAGAGAATGTGTGGCCCCAGTGTACACCCTTGAGATACGTCTGGGATGAATCGGAACCAAGATTGCAAGGGATGGATATCGGTGTCTGAACTCACATTCAGGTAGATCAACGATAAAAAGTCGTAAATGTTGTAAAAACGGCTATTCAGAGGAGTGGGGCATGGCCAGCATGTTTCCCATTTATTTGCGGGAGAACATACCAAATGCCAAGCTGGTCCTGAGTCTGAGAATTTAGATGAGTCTTGTTATAGATAAGCGCACTAACTACTGAGCTTGTTACGGTACATATTAAAGACCCAGTGTACACCCCTGTGGTACCCCTTTATTTTAAGGGCGAATGTGCCCAAGTGTACACCATTGTGGTACTTCATCTTCCCCTTCGTTTTAACAATGCCTGTGTTGCCCCAGTGTAGACCCTTGTGGTACTCCATCCTCCTCTTCGTTTTAACAATGAATGTGTTGCCCCAGTGTACACCCTTGTGGTACTCCATCCTGCGTTCTAACGGTGAATATGTACCGTTCACTCTGTTATTTCTCACCTCAACCTCATTTTTAATGTTCGTCTCGAGGCCTTGCGTCAGACGCGCTACGCTCTTCAGCCGTTTCAGCGTGCAGGATGTGGTGGATTAGTCATGTCCTGTCCCGTCAGGGCCGCAGAACTGAAGTCCCCGGTTCCCATGGGAACCGGGGACGCGACGGGTAGAAAAAAACCCCGAACCGGTCATGCATTCCAACTTCCTGTGATTTGCCAGATCTAAGAAAAGATATCAAGCCAGTGGCCTTGCTGTGGGGGTTTTACATGTTCTCCCACGCGTTCTCTGGGTTTGTAACCTCTAGGGTAACACAGTCTTGTACGATGCTGAAGGTGAATTGTGAAAACTGAGTGAGTCTGTGAGTCCGGGTCGTCCGCCCACCATGCCCCACGTAGTGCCCTAGGTAGTGCCCTTGGTAGTCCACTCAACCTGTGGCCTGTATGAGGTAATTTCACGCAGACACTCTTTTAAATAATCAAATCCCCAATTTGTTAAGCAAATTTCGGCCTCCTGCGCTGTCTAAAGTTCCCTCCAGATCGTTTTGGAACCCTGTCTTCGCAGATTTCGCCCTGTTCCCTCCCCGTAGTGAACGAGTGCATGTCTGAGTCGCTCGCTGCAGAGTTATCGTCTGCAGACTTTATGCTGGAACAGGAACGGGCCTTCCCCAAACTGCTCCCACACCCACACGGGAGTTCTAACGACGTCCCTGCATGAAGTTCTACGGGACCGTGATCTGCGTGAATGACCTACAACCTTTAAATCCCAAACCAAACACAGACCACGCCCAGGACCCTAAGGTTTTTGGTACCCTCAGCGCCCATCTGAGGCGGCAGTGTGACATCATCTCCGTCACCTGCGGAACGTCTACAAAGTTCTCCCCGTTTGTTATGCAGAGTTAAGGATCGGCCACGGTGCCGTCACTCTAACGCAGAACGTGGTGCCACGCCCGTCTCCATGGACTTTCACTTTCCTTTCCGTGCCGAGCCGAGTCAGGTTCTCTGTCTCCGGCCGTGTTCCTGTGAGGGAGGACGTTCTCCGTGGTTCCTGTTAGGTTGCCATTGGCCTCGTTTAGTTCCAGGTACACATATCCAGAAGATCATCTATGAAGTCAGGAACTGATGTTGGGTAAGGGGAACCTGTCTCATACCCCCCCCCCTCCAAGGTTCAAAGTCAAGGGGGGTGTGAGACAGGTTCCCCTGACCCAACATCGGTTCCTGTCCTCTTCTGGATAGGGGCCAAGATTCCCAGACACACTTGGTTTTGGGAAATAAGTTGGTCACCACAATAAAAGGGTCCTCGTAGGAATGTCCCACGTGTACCTGGAACTTAACGAGCCCAATGGAAACCTAACAGGAACCACCGAGTCCCCATGTTCCCAAAAACCAAGCTTTGGGAGTGAGTCTGGGAATCTTGGTCCCTATCCAGAAGAGCACACATGAGGTCGGGAACCAATGTTGGGTAAGCAGAACCTGCCTCATACCCCCCCCTCCCTCCAAGGTTCAAAGTCAAGGGGGGTGTGAGACAGGTTCCCCTGACCCAACATCGGTTCCTGACCTCATAGATGCTCTTCTGGATAGGGACCAAGATTCCCAGACACACTTGGTTTTGGGAAATTAGGTGGTCACCACAATGAAAGGGTTCTCGTAGGAACGTCCCACGTGTACCTGGAACTAAATGAGCCCAATGGGAACCTAACAGGAACCACCGAGTCCCCATGTTCCCAAAAACCAAGCTTTGGGAGTGTGTCTGGGAATCTTGGTCCCTATCCAGAAGAGCACACATGAGGTCAGGAACCGATGTTGGGTAAGCAGAACCTGCCTCATACCCCCCCCCTCCCTCCAAGGTTCAAAGTCAAGGGGGGTGTGAGACAGGTTCCCCTGACCCAACATCGGTTCCTGACCTCATAGATGCTCTTCTGGATAGGGACCAAGATTCCCAGACACACTTAGTTTTGGGAAATAAGGTGGTCACCACAATAAAAGGGTCCTCGTAGGAATGTCCCATGTGTACCTGGAACTAAACGAGCCCAATGGGAACCTAACAGGAACCATGGAGTCCCCATGTTCCCAAAAACCAAGCTTTGGGAGTGTGTCCGGGAATCTAGGTCCATCCAGAAGAGCACCCATGAGGTCAGGAACCGATGTTGGATAAGGGGAACCTGTCTCATACTCTCCCCCCCCCCCCCCCCCCCCAAGGTTCAAAGTCAGGGGACTGTGAGAACCAAACCAAGTTCTTCCACAGTCCCCCCCAAACGTCGTCAGAATCCCGGACCGCGTTTGATCGACCACGGTGGTGGTGCGTCCTGTTTGTATCTCCCACCCGATGTTCCCCGATGTTCCGTCGGTGCTCCGGCTCGGCACCGGACTAAAGGTCACGCCCCGGCCTGATGACCCGAAATCTGCCAGCTGGAACCTTCTAAATGTGGAAGCGCGTTGATGAGCCATTAACGAGGCGCTGCGTCATTACAGTGAACGCAGTCGGCCGCCTGAGCGGAGCCCGTGTTTGTGTATCCGAGGCACGCCGCTGATTAGGAGAACCTTAAATAGAACCGGGCTATAAATACAGGCAGCGGAACGCCTCAGTTTAGGTACCTTACGTGTCCAACTGACGTGCACCCGTGACAGTGTCTCGGTGTCCTGGAGGCGAGGTGAGACGCCGTTGGAGCCTATCCCGGCACATGCTTCGGCGCTAGTGATGTCGTCCTTGTTTCGGTTCTAAACTCCTTTTATAGAACGTTGCGGGTAAAAAGAGAACCGCAGTGTATTTCCTTCACCTGTGTGTGTGTGTGTGTGTGTGTGTGTGTGTGTGTGTGTGTGTGTGTGTGTGTGTGTGTGTGTGTGTGTGGGAGGATGTGGTTGGGTATGAATGTGATCACTCTGTTAAACCTGGCTGAGCTCAGAGAACGTTCGGCGCCGTGTAACCGTAGCTGACGCGTTCGGACGGAGCCCTTCTGAGGTCACCGAGGAACCCAAGGTCAGGGTTCCCGTCTGCCTTCTGACCCCTGGAGCAGTAAGGTGGAGGTGTGTGATTGTACATCCATCCACAGGGTGGAGCAGTAAGGTGGAGGTGTGTGATTCTACATCCATACACAAGGTGGAGCAGTGAGGTGGAGGTGTGTCTAATTCTAATCTATATGATGTTTTTATAGATTTAGTTTTTATATTACACTCTTTACTGGAAAGTCATTTTTAGCTCTCGCCGCTATGACATCATCATGTCTCTGTACTTTATACACACACACAGACACACACACACACACACACACACACACACACACACACACACACACACAGACACACACAGACACACACACACACACACTCAGAGAGACAGAGCTGCTGGGTTTAAGGAAGTTCTGCATCCTGATACAATAATCCAATTACAGTCCATTACACCTCCACCCCCCTGTCCCTACATACAGCTCCACCCCCCCTCCTCCACCCCCCTGTCCCTACATACACCTCCACCCCCCCTGTCCCTACATACACCTCCACCCCCCCTGTCCCTACATACACCTCCACCCCCCCTGTCCCTACATACACCTCCACCCCCCCTGTCCCTACATACACCTCCACCCCCCTGTCCCTACATACACCTCCACCCCCCCTGTCCCTACATACACCTCCACCCCCCCTGTCCCTACATACACCTCCACCCCCCTGTCCCTACATACACCTCCACCCCCCTGTCCCTACATACACCTCCACACCCCCCTGTCCCTACATACACCTCCACCCCCCCTGTCCCTACATACACCTCCACCCCCCCTGTCCCTACATACACCTCCACCCCCCCCTGTCCCTACATACACCTCCACCCCCCTGTCCCTACATACACCTCCACCCCCCCCCTGTCCCTACATACACCTCCACCCCCCTGTCCCTACATACACCTCCACCCCCCTGTCCCTACATACACCTCCACCCCCCCGTCCCTACATACACCTCCACCCCCCTGTCCCTACATACACCTCCACCCCCCTGTCCCTACATACACCTCCACCCCCCTGTCCCTACATACACCTCCACCCCCCCTGTCCCTACATACACCTCCACCCCCCCTGTCCCCTACATACACCTCCACCCCCCCTGTCCCTACATACACCTCCACCCCCCTGTCCCTACATACACCTCCACCCCCCTGTCCCTACATACACCTCCACCCCCCTGTCCCTACATACACCTCCACCCCCCCTGTCCCTACATACACCTCCACCCCCCCTGTCCCTACATACACCTCCACCCCCCTGTCCCTACATACACCTCCACCCCCCCTGTCCCTACATACACCTCCACCCCCCTGTCCCTACATACACCTCCACCCCCCTGTCCCTACATACACCTCCACCCCCCCTGTCCCTACATACACCTCCACCCCCCCTGTCCCTACATACACCTCCACCCCCCCGTCCCTACATACACCTCCACCCCCCCTGTCCCTACATACACCTCCACCCCCCCCTACATACACCTGTCCCTACATACACCTCCACCCCCCTGTCCCTACATACACCTCCACCCCCCCCCTGTCCCTACATACACCTCCACCCCCCCTGTCCCTACATACACCTCCACCCCCCCCTGTCCCTACATACACCTCCACCCCCCTGTCCCTACATACACCTCCACCCCCCTGTCCCTACATACACCTCCACCCCCCCTACATCCCTACATACCCTCCACCCCCCCTGTCCCTACATACACCTCCACCCCCCTGTCCCTACATACACCTCCACCCCCCCTGTCCCTACATACACCTCCACCCCCCTGTCCCTACATACACCTCCACCCCCCCTGTCCCTACATACACCTCCACCACCCCCCCCCCCTGTCCCTACATACACCTCCACCCCCCCTGTCCCTACATACACCTCCACCCCCCCTGTCCCTACATACACCTCCACCCCCCCTGTCCCTACATACACCTCCACCCCCCTGTCCCTACATACACCTCCACCCCCCCTGTCCCTACATACACCTCCACCCCCCTGTCCCTACATACACCTCCACCCCCCCGTCCCTACATACACCTCCACCCCCCCTGTCCCTACATACACCTCCACCCCCCTGTCCCTACATACACCTCCACCCCCCTGTCCCTACATACACCTCCACCCCCCTGTCCCTACATACACCTCCACCCCCCCTGTCCCTACATACACCTCCACCCCCCCTGTCCCTACATACACCTCCACCCCCCCTGTCCCTACATACACCTCCACCCCCCTGTCCCTACATACACCTCCACCCCCCTGTCCCTACATACACCTCCACCCCCCCGTCCCTACATACACCTCCACCCCCCTGTCCCTACATACACCTCCACCCCCCTGTCCCTACATACACCTCCACCCCCTGTCCCTACATACACCTCCACCCCCCTGTCCCTACATACACCTCCACCCCCCTGTCCCTACATACACCTCCACCCCCCTGTCCCTACATACACACTCCACCCCCCCTGTCCCCTACATACACCTCCACCCCCCCTGTCCCTACATACACCTCCACCCCCCTGTCCCTACATACACCTCCACCCCCCTGTCCCTACATACACCTCCACCCCCCCGTCCCTACATACACCTCCACCCCCCCTGTCCCTACATACACCTCCACCCCCCCTCGTCCCTACATACACCTCCACCCCCCCTGTCCCTACATACACCTCCACCCCCCTGTCCCTACATACACCTCCACCCCCCTGTCCCTACATACACCTCCACCCCCCCGTCCCTACATACACCTCCACCCCCCTGTCCCTACATACACCTCCACCCCCCCTGTCCCTACATACACCTCCACCCCCCAGTCCCTACATACACCTCCACCCCCCCGTCCCTACATACACCTCCACCCCCCCGTCCCTACATACACCTCCACCCCCCCCTGTCCCTACATACACCTCCACCCCCCCTGTCCCTACATACACCTCCACCCCCCTGTCCCTACATACACCTCCACCCCCCTCTGTCCCTACATACACCTCCACCCCCCTGTCCCTACATACACCTCCACCCCCCGTGTCCCTACATACACCTCCACCCCCCTGTCCCTACATGCACCTCCACCCCCCTGTCCCTACATACACCTCCACCCCCCTGTCCCTACATACACCTCCACCCCCCTGTCCCTACATACACCTCCACCCCCCTGTCCCTACATACACCTCCACCCCCCTGTCCCTACATACACCTCCACCCCCCTGTCCCTACATACACCTCCACCCCCCCTGTCCCTACATACACCTCCACCCCCCTGTCCCTACATACACCTCCACCCCCCCTGTCCCTACATACACCTCCACCCCCCCTGTCCCTACATACACCTCCACCCCCCTGTCCCTACATACACCTCCACCCCCCTGTCCCTACATACACCTCCACCCCCCCTGTCCCTACATACACCTCCACCCCCCTGTCCCTACATACACCTCCACCCCCCCTGTCCCTACATACACCTCCACCTCACTGCTCCACCTTGTGGATGGATGTAGAATCAGAGACACCGCCACCTCACTGCTCCACCTTGTGGATGGATGTAGAATCAGAAACTTCCACCTCACTGCTCCACCTCCAATGGATGTGAAATCAGAGGCAGTGGGTCGTCTGTTGCTCTGCAGTTTGTGTTTGTTGTAGTTGTTCTTGGTGGTCACCTGCAGGTGGCGCATTCCTCCCTCATTGCGTTCTGACTGGCGTGCGTGGTGGGATCTCACCGGTGGAACCGCGGGCCGCTCTCTGTCCCTCTTGGGGGTGAAGGTTCTCGGCGGAGTCCCCACCTCGCTGCGTCAGTGTTCCTTCACTGTGTTTGGTGTGTAACATCACCCCCCCCCCCCAACTCTGCCTTCTGTGTCCAATTCAGTCCATAATGTCCCCTGATCCCTCATCTCCGTCCCACGCCTGCGGGACGAATTAGAACACTGATTGTGTGTGAGGTGGAGGAACCGAGAACCCAGAGTTCCATTTCCACACTCCAAAATCTTGGGGAACTCGTTCCTGGAGGAGTGAAAGTCATGTGACTTCAGAGGGTGTTCTGATGTGATGTGATGTTTGGCCACTAGATGGAGCCAAAGTGTTAAATCAAAGGCCAGCATTATGTCATCTTTAATTAAACGCTGGTTAACAACCGAGTCGTTATATTTTATAATCAAATGGTTTAAAATGCAAATGTTACAGCGACGCACACACACACTCACACACACACACACACACACACACACACACACACACACACACACACACACACACACTTACATTTTAACCCGTAACATATTCAGCTTTGCTTCTTTCTGCACGTGGACCTCCATCAGTGGGGCCTCCCTTCAAGGGCCTCCATCCGTCTCAGCGGGTCCGCTGTCCACAGGTCCTCCGTCCGTCTTAGTGGGCCCTCCCTCCGCAGGGACTCCTTACGCAGGTCCACCATCTGTCTCAGTGGGTCCTCCTTATGCAGGTCAGCGAGGCCTGCCTCCGCCGGTCCTCCGTCCGACTCAGCGGGGCCTCCCTCCGCAGGGACTCCTTACACGGGTCCACCATCCGTCTCAGTGGGGCCTCCCTCTGCTGGTCCTCCGTCCGTCTCTGCTGGTCCTCCGTCCGTCTCAGCGGGGCCTCCCTCCGCTGGTTCCCGTCCATCTCAGTGGGTCCTCCTTATGGTGGTCAGCAAGACCTCCGCGGGTCCTCCGTCCGTCTCAGTGGGTCCTCCGTCCGTCTTAGTGGGTCCTCCTTACGTGGGTCAGCGAGGCCTCCCTCCGCCGGTCCTCCGTCCGTCTCAGTGGGGCCTCCCTCTGCTGGTCCTCCGTCTATCTCAGCGGGGCCTCCCTCCGCTGGTCCACCGTCCATTTCAGCGGGTCCTCCTTATGATGGTCAGCGAGACCTCAGTGGGTCCTCCGTCCATCTCAGTGGGTCCTCCGTCCATCTTAGTGGGTCCTCCTCACGTGGGTCAGCGAGGCCTCCCTCCGCCGGTCCTCCGTCCGTCTCAGCGGGGCCTCCCTCCGCGGGTCCTCCGTCCAATCTCAGCGGGGCCTCACTCCGCCGGTCCTCCGTCCGTCTCAGTAGGGCCTCCCTCCGCTGGTTCTCCGTACATTTCAGCGGGTCCTCCTTATGGTGGTCAGCGAGACCTCCGCGGGTCCTCCGTCCGTCTTAGTGGGTCCTCCTTACGTGGGTCAGCGTGGCCTCCCTCCGCGGGTCCTCTGTCCATCTCAGCGGGTCCTCCTTATGCAGTCCTCCGTCCGTCTTAGTGGGCCCTCCCTCCGCAGGGACTCCTTACACGGGTCCACCATCCGTCTCAGTGGGGCCTCCCTCTGCTGGTCCTCCGTCCGTCTCTGCTGGTCCTCCGTCCATCTCAGCGGGGCCTCCCTCCGCTGGTTCCCGTCCATCTCAGCGGGTCCTCCTTATGGTGGTCAGCGAGACCTCCGCGGGTCCTCCGTCCGTCTCAGTGGGTCCTCCGTCCGTCTCAGTGGGTCCTCCTTACGTGGGTCAGCGAGGCCTCCCTCCACTGGTCCTCCGTCCGTCTAAGCGGGGCCTCCCTCCGCCGGTCCTCCGTCCGTTTCAGCGGGGCCTCCCTCCGCGGGTACTCCGTCCGTCTCAGCGGGGCCTCACTCCGCCGGTCCTCCGTCCGTCTCAGTAGGGCCTCCCTCCACGGGGCCAGTTCCGATGAACTTCGGAGCCCGAGGTTTTCCTCCCGTGTTGAACATCTGCAGACATGCGAGCGCCAACCCTGACCCCTCATTGAGGTTTGGCTCGTCTGTGGATGGTAAGGGGGCAGGAAGTGGGCGAGCCCCGAGGGGCAGGAGGCGCGTATGCCTCCTAAAGGACAGCAAAGGTCCCCCAAAGAGCCAAAGAAATCCTCATCATAATAAAAATAATACATTAAATTAAATTAAATTAAATCACACACGCACCACCACGTCCACCACCCTAATAATACCTGATCGCCAGAGAACATACCAAAGTGCAACAGAGTACCAACAGAGTATGTAGAGACTACAAACCCCCATCTGTATGTTCTGGAGGTGTGTGTGTGTGTGTGTGTGGGGGGGGGGTTCTTGTCCCGGGTTCTATTTTTGGCTGGACAGTCTCTCGTTCTGCACCGCGTCCCGTCTCATTATTTATTTATTTTGCATTTTTGGCTGCGCTGCCCCTTTAATAACAGGGCTGTGTGTGTGTGTGTGTGTGTGTGTGTGTGTGTGCGTGTGTGTGTGTGTGTGCGTGTGCGTGTGCGTGTGCGCGTGCGCGTGTGCGTGTGCGCGTGTGCGTGTGCGTGTGTGTGTGTGTGTATGTGTGTGTGTCGCGCTGCCAGAGCTAAACTTTGCCGTATTTAGTTTTATAGTGCGGCCTGCGTTTTGGGTGGGGTTTAGTGACAAAGCCACGCCCCTAAACCGAACCCTGCCCTCTGTGTTTGAACAAAGTCGTCAGTGTGTATTAAGGGAACCGGGCTGCGACACAGACACACACACACATATACACACAGACACACACATACAGACACACACACACACAGACGCACACACATACAGACACACAGACGCACACACACACAGATGCGCACACACACACAAACACACACACACAAACATATACAGAGACGCACACACACAGACGCACACACATACAGACACACAAACATACACACACACGCACACACAGACGCGCACACATACAGACACACGCGCACACACAGACGCACACACACACACACACACACACACACACACACACACACAGACACACAAACATATACACAGACGCACACACACACAAACATACACACAGACACACGCGCACACACACAGACGCACACACACACACACACACACACACAAACGCACACACACAGACGCACACACACACACACACACAGACACACAAACATATACACAAACATATACACAGACGCACACACACACAAACATACACACAGACACACACACACAGACACGCACGCACACACATACAGACACACACACAAACACAGACTCACACACACACACACACACACACACACGCACACAGACACAAACATATACACACACACACAGACACACAGACACGCACACACAGACACACAAACATACACACACACACACAGACGGGTGAATTTAAAGGCCCGAAGCTCATTAGCATATTAGAGTACTTTCTGAGGCGGGGCTTCTGGATTTACCCTGCAGTGATTGGTTCATTCCTACATACACCCTGCGCACCTTCAGGTCACAGGCATTAGCTCCGCCCACCACTCTTCGGGGTCCGAACCGCGTTCTAAAAAAGAAGGGGGGGGGGCATGTTGTTCAGGGTGGATGAGCATGTTCTCCCCACCTTCTGAGTGCAACATGTCTAGTTAGGGACATTGTGAAGGACTGTTCTATAGGGTTCCTTTAAGCCCCGCCCATTTAAGCTTGTACCGTCTTAAAAGCGTCGACGTGACGCCGGGACAGGTTCTAATCGTCTAATTGGATTGGGCGGTTGACCCGTGTGTGTGTGTGTGTGTGTGTGTGTGTGTGTGTGTGTGTGTGTGTGTGTGTGTGTGTGTGTGTGTGTGCGGGAGGGGGTGGTGGTGTGGTGTGGGCGCAGCTCTTTCTACGTCTCCATCGCGGCGTCCTCCAGTTCTGGATCGTTCCGTCCCGGATCGGTTGACTCAGGTCTTCGGCGGAATGAGGTTTAAAAGGACGGGGTTCTACTCCGTGAGCAGGTGAGTTGGGGGTGGGGCAGGGGCGGGGCAGGGGCGGGGACCGGGTAGCACAGGTTAGAACCCATCGTCAAACCCAAACGTTTATGTACCACCTCCGTTTTTACGTCAGAGAGCGACATACGGCAAGAACCAATCAGGTGTGAGAGGGTATCAAAGGGGCGTGGCCTCAGTCTGAATACATCACAATAAAGAGGTATTGTTGGGGGGCGGGGCTCTAAATTGCCCCATACAGTGTGTTTTGGCGCGTGTGTGGGAGAGTGAGTGTGTGTGGAGATTGCATGTTCTCCCCATGTCGGCTTTGGTTTCCTCCCACAGTCCAAAAACATGGATTCAAGGTGAATCGGCTGCTCTAAATTGCCCCTATGTAGTGTGTGTGTGAGAGTGAGTGAGTATGAAGTTTGCATGTCCTTCCCATGTCGGCTTTGGTTTCCTCCCACAGTCCAAGTCCAAAAACATGGATTCAAGGTGAATCGGCTGCTCTAAATTGCCCCTATGTAGTGTGTGTGTGAGAGTGAGTGAGTGTGGAGTTTGCATGTTCTCCAAATGTCGGCTTTGGTTTCCTCCCACAGTCCAAGTCCAAAAACATGGATTCAAGGTGAATCGGCTGCTCTAAATTGCCCCTATGTAGTGTGTGTGTGAGAGTGAGTGAGTGTGAAGTTTGCATGTCCTTCCCATGTCGGCTTTGGTTTCCTCCCACAGTCCAAGTCCAAAAACATGGATTCAAGGTGAATCGGCTGCTCTAAATTGCCCCTATGTAGTGTGTGTGTGAGAGTGAGTGAGTGTGGAGTTTGCATGTTCTCCAAATGTCGGCTTTGGTTTCCTCCCACAGTCCAAGTCCAAAAACATGGATTCAAGGTGAATCGGCTGCTCTAAATTGCCCCTATGTAGTGTGTGTGTGTGAGAGTGAGTGAGTGATGGAGTTTGCATGTTCTCCCCATGTCGGCTTTGGCTTCCTCCCACAGTCCAAAAACATAGATTCAAGGTGAATTGAATACTCTAAATTGCCCCATATAGAGTGAATGTGTGCCCAGTAATAGATTGGCGCTCTGTCCTGGGTGTATCTGCCCAGCGCCCGAAACGTTCTCCCCTGGATGGACATGGGGACCCCAACCTCCCCCCCCCCCACTATACTCATACCATTATCTGGAGTTTAAGACCCTCTGTTGTAGAGAACCGGATGTCCTACAGAACATAACTGTAGAACTACAAAGAACTGGCGTCCTCTGCGGTCCCTTATCAGAACCCGGCGTGAGGACAGGAAGCCGGCGCGTGAATGCCAACGTCTTGGCGGAGGAAATGTTTTGAGGCGAGCGCGGAACACGCAGTACGGTTCTGCTTCCTGTTGCCGCTGCTCCATGTCCCGTAACGGGGTGGGCACTAAGACCCATGGACCTGCCTGCCGTGTTCCCAATCTGCACTAATCAGCAGATTATTAATTGTATGTGTCGGATGATATTAATATTAATGAGTTTTATTGACATCACATGTGTGGTCACTCGCACCGGCCACTTTATTAGGTCCACCTCTGGAGTGCCCGTATCCGTTGGCCACGCGCAGTCCCAAAAATATGTATTTAAGGTGAATTGGCTGCTCTAAATTGCCCCCAATTGATTGTTTTGATGCGTTTGTGAGTGTGAGTAAGTGTGGAGTTTGCATGTTCTCCCCGTGTCTGCGTGGGTTTCCTCCAGGTTCTCCAGTTTACTCCTCCAGTCCCAAAAATATGGACTTAAGGTGAATTGGCTGCTCTTAATTGCCCCATATAGTGTGTTTTTGGCGCGAATGTGGAGTTTGCATGTTCTCCCCATGTCTGCGTCGGTTTCCTCCAGTTTCTCCGGTTTACTCCCACAGTCCAAAAAACATGGATTCAAGGTGAATTGGCTGCTCTAAATTGCCCCATATAGTGTGTTTTGGCGCGAGTGTGGAGTTTGCATGTTCTCCCCATGTCTGCTTGGGTTTCCTCCGGGTTCTCCGGTTTACTCCCACAGTCCAAAAACATGGCTTCAAGGTGAATTGGCTGCTCTTAATTGCCCCATATAGTGTTTTTGACGCGAGTGTGGAGTTTGCATGTTCTCCCCATGTCTGCGTGGGTTTCCTCCAGGTTCTCCGGTTTACTCCCACAGTCCAAAAACATGGATTCAAGGTGGATTGGCTGCTCTTAATTGCCCCATATAGTGTGTTTTGGCGCGAGTGTGGAGTTTGCATGTTCTCCCCATGTCTGCTTGGGTTTCCTCCGGGTTCTCCGGTTTACTCCCACAGTCCAAAAACATGGATTCAAGGTGAATTGGCTGCTCTTAATTGCCCCATATAGTGTTTTTGGCGCGAGTGTGACGTTTGCATGTTCTCCCCATGTCTGCGTGGGTTTCCTCCGGGTTCTCCGGTTTACTCCCACAGTCCAAAAACATGGATTCAAGGTGGATTGGCTGCTCTTAATTGCCCCATATAGTGTGTTTTGGCGCGAGTGTGGAGTTTGCATGTTCTCCCCATGTCTGCTTGGGTTTCCTCCGGGTTCTCCGGTTTACTCCCACAGTCCAAAAACATGGATTCAAGGTGAATTGGCTGCTCTTAATTGCCCACATATAGTGTGTTTTGGCGCGAGTGTGGAGTTTGCATGTTCTCCCCATGTCTGCGTGGGTTTCCTCCGGGTTCTCCGGTTTACTCCCACAGTCCAAAAACATGGATTCAAGGTGAATTGGCTGCTCTCAATTGCCCCATATAGTGTGTTTTGGCACGAGTGGTGAGTTTGCATGTTCTCCCCATGTATGCTTGGGTTTCCTCCGGGTTCTCCGGTTTACTCCCACAGTCCAAAAACATGGATTCAAGGTGAATTGGCTGCTCTTAATTGCCCCATATAGTGTGTTTTGGCGCGAGTTTATTACATGCGTCGGATTATATTAATAATAATGAGTGTTGATGACATCACGTGTGTGGTCACACGCACCGGCCACTTTATTAGGTCCACCTCGGTGTCAGGGGTGTCATTAGGGTGGTGGATGCGTCTTGTGGTGGTGGTTCTGGTGTGTTTACCCTGCTCTGGGACCCTGTACCCTGTTAGAACCATCCACCCTTTCGTAATTTAACCCTGCACGGCGCTCGTGCTCTGGAGTGCGCGCCCGCTCGGCGTATTCGGAGGCCGTTGGCCACGCCCCCCGACCCTCCGCGATGACAAGCGCTTATCTGTGCCTGCTCGGCTTCCCGAAGCGCCTCTTATCAGGCAAATTAGACCTCGGCGGGACTTATCCGCAGGCCGCAGACTCGTCCGACCTCTCTGGCCGCAGAGTGGGCCGCACCAGGGGAGCGGAACCCGGGGAACCGTGTCGTCCGGCGTCCGGCGGGTCGCATGGCGGAGGCGGCCGGAGGTCCGGCGTCCGAGGAGATCGCTCAGGAGTTTCCCCGGCGCATCCTCAGCTCGTTGTTTCACAGGTACTCAACAGGGGCAACCTCGCCGAAGGTTCCGTATAGACTAGGGCTGCAGCTAACGATTATTTTGATAATCGATTGATCAGTCGATTATTTTTTTTTTTTTAAATTAATCGATTAATCGGATAAATTAAAAAAAAAATTTCCATGTCTTTCCATTTACATTTAATCATTTAGCAGACGCTTTTATCCAAAGATGGATGTGTTTCAGTAAAATTATTCTATAGTATAGTATTATATGTAGTAATTATATTCAAAATGTTTAAGTTAACGTTTCCTGTAATTAATGAAAAGCACAATGAAAGAAATAGTGCATCATCTAAACATCCCTCACTTAACAACACAAGTCCAAATAACACATGATGCTCAGTTGCCCCCCAGTAATCAACCAAATATTTTCTGTTCTGTAGCCTATTGGAAAAAAAAACTTAACAAATAAACTAATTAACAATCAGCTCTTAAAAAAATGAACAAATGAACTAATTAACAGGGGGCACGGTGGCTTAGTGGTTTAGCATGTTCTCCTCTCAGCGCTAGGGATTCCCGCTTCGAATCCCCATCTCGGTGGAGTTTCCATGTTCTCCCCGTGTCTGCGTGGGTTTCCTCTGGGTTCTCCGGTTTCCTCCCACAGTCCAAAAACATGGATCAAGTCAATTGAATTCTCAAAAATTGCCCCATATAGAGTGTGTCTGTGTGAGTGAGTGTGTGCCAAGCGATGGATTGGCCCCCTGTCCTGGGTGTATCTGCCCAGCGCCCGAGACGTTCTCCCCTGGATGGGCATGGGGAAAACCCCCCCTCCGACCCTAATAGAGGATAAAGTGGAAGATAATGAATGAATGAATGAATGAATGAACTAATTAACAATCAGCTATTAAAAAAAAAAAACAAATTAGCCAGTTAACAAAAAAAAAAAAACCTCTTGTGTGAAGTACGACCCGACGAAGCGATAATGGAAATTCATTATCGATACTTTGGATAATCGATTTTATCGATTTTATCGATACATTGTTGCAGCCCTACTATAGACGTTCTGCGTTCTGTAGGTTCTTCTAGGACGGGTTCTACCGTAAGCAGCCGAGGTCCGGGACCCGTTTTTTCCCGAGTCGGAGGGTATTTTTGGAAGGCGCAAGGTGCCAAAGTAACACGCGCGCAAAGAAAACACACCACCACCCTTCGTCCTCCGTCACCGCGTGCGTAGGCGCCCGCCTTGTTTTCTTTAACCTGCAGCCCGCAATGAAAGGAGAGCACTGTTCTGGCCGGGCCCCTGGGCCCCCGGGCGTCGACGCTCCCCCCCCCCCCCCCCCCCACGACCACCTAACCTGCACACCACCACCGCACCCAAAAACCCCAGCTGACGTTTATCTGAGCCGGACTTAAAGAAGCCCGTGGAGCGCCGAGCGAGGTATTCATTACCAGCGTGACATCACCGCCGGGTGACGACCTGCAGCCAGATGGCGGCGTGGAGCGGCGCGGCGTGCGTGTCGTCATCCTCGCTGTGAGGAGGGGAACGAGCGACCACATCCTTAACCCCTTATTTTAAAACCTGTGGAAATATTTAACTCACTGCGGGCTATTTTTAGCGCACGCTCAGCGACCTATGGGAGCCAAAAATAGCGTGGGGGGGGGCGGGTGGGTGGTGTGAGGGGTGAGGTGAGGGGGGTGGGGTTGAACCGTTCGTCGTCTGCAGCTGAGCTTTCAGACCGTCCACATGACTCTGAGAGCAGAACGTCCGTGTATCGTACACCTATTCGTATTTGGGTGGCTTAGGGGTTTGGCATGTTCTCCTCTGGGCGACGCCGGGGATCCGGGTTCATATCCCGATCTGGGTGGAGTTTGCATGTTCTCCCCGTGTCTTCGTGGCTTTCCTCTCGTGGGTTCTCAGGTTTACTCCCCCAGTCCCAAAAATATGGATAATATGGATTTAAGGTGAATTGGCTGCTATAAATTGCCCCCATATAGTGTGTTTTGGCGTGAGCGTGAGTTTACATGTTCTCTCCATGTCTGCGTGAGGTTCCTCCGGTTACTCCGGTTTACTCCCACAGTCCAAAAACATGGATTAAAGGTGAACTGGCTGCTTTAAATTGCCCCATATAGTAAACGATACACTGATTCGTTTGGAGATGAATCGAAGTAAATATAGTAATAATAGAAATATAATTAGTGATCGTAAAGTTTATGAGGCAGATGAGGGCGAGTTGAGGTCTGTCACTGACCCTGGGAAAGTGAAGAATGGCGTATTAAAGCTACTTTATCTTTATTTAACGTTCTAAATTCACTCGAAACAACATCTGTGGCGTGTTTTATTCACTATATCGTCGTGAAATGAAGTTATAAGAGCCGTAAACTAATAAAGCAGGTAATAAAGCGGTGTGTAAAAGAGAACATGCTGAGAGGAGAACATGCTAAACCACTTAGCCACCGTGCCGCCCCGCAGTCACATTAATGACTACAAATGAATAATATGGTTTTATTTACGGGGTGGCACGGAGGGCTTAGTGGTTTGGCATGTTCTCCTCTCAGCGCTGGGGATTCGCCGGTTCGAATCCCCATCTGGGTGGAGTTTGCATGTCCTCCCCGTGTTCCGCGTGGGTTTCCTCCGGGTGCTCCGGTTTTTCCCACAGTCACAATAATATGGATTTAAGGTGAATTGGCTGCTCTACATTGCCCCTTTATAGTGTGTTTAATGAAAGTGAAGAATGGCGTATTAAAGCTACTTTATCTTTATTTAAGGTCCTAAATTCACTCGAAACAACATCTGTGGCGTGTTTTATTCACTGTATCGTCGTGAAATGAAGTTATAAGAGCCGTAAACTAATAAACCAGGTAATAAAGCGGTGTGTAAAAGCCTTTTTGTAACGGTCAACATGTGACCGCGATACAAACCGCGCGTCATCCGCCGCCTAGTACACTTCGTAGGGGGCCTGTAGTGCTTCCTTCCTCGCCTTGCCTGCTGCTCGAGTGTAGGGCACGGGCCGCCGTTTGGGACTCGACCCCCTGGCGCCACCCCTCCTCGTCGCTGATTGGTCCGAAGTTGGGGCGCGAGCGAGTGCACGCTCCCGCTGCGGGCAGTGCGCGGCGACGCGACGGAGAGAAGCGGCTCCCCGCAGACGAACCCCTCCGCGCTCGGAACCGAACCCGCCGCGCCGTCCGTCCGTCCGTCCGTCCACCTCACAGGACATGGTCGGAGATCACAGCATAGCGGGAGACGGCGCGCTGTCCCCGCGGCCCCGGAGCGGACTCAGCTGCAAGATGGTGCTGCAGGCGGTCGGCAAAGTTCTGCGGTAAGGGTTCTACTGGGGGCTCGGTTCTTCTGGCTCGGCTCTCTGAAAGGAGTCGGCTCCCTTGACTCTTTTTTTTTTTTTGAGCTTAAAGCAGTCACATTAATGACTACAAATTAATTACTATTAATTAATTATTTTTTAAATTGATTTATTATTATTAATTATTAATTTATTACTATTATTAGAACGTTTCGGGCGCTGGGCAGATACACCCAGGACAGGACGCCAATCTATCGCTGGGCACACACGCACTCTATATGGGGCAATTTGGAGAACTCAATTGACCTTGATCCATGTTTTTGGACTGTGGGAGGAAACCGAAGAACCCGGAGGAAACCCACGTGGACACGGGGAGGACATGGAAACTCCATCCAGATGGGCATTCGAACCGGGAATCACTAACGCTGGGAGGAGAACATGCTAAACCACTAAGCCACCGTGCCGCCCCACAGTCACATTAATGACTACAAATAAATAATATGGTTTTATTTACGGGGCGGCACGGAGGGCTTAGTGGTTTGGCATGTTCTCCTCTCAGCGCTGGGGATTCGCCGGTTCGAATCCCCATCTGGGTGGAGTTTGCATGTCCTCCCCGTGTCCGCGTGGGTTTCCTCCGGGTTTTCCGGTTTCCTCCCACAGTCACAATAATATGGATTTAAGGTGAATTGGCTGCTCCACATTGCCCCTTTATAGTGTGTTTTGGCGTGAGTCTGTGTGGAGTTTCTATGTCCTCCCCGTGTCCACGTGGGTTTCCTCCGGGTTCTCGGGTTTCCTCCCACAGTCCAAAAACATGGATCAAGTCAATTGTATGTTCCAAATTGCCCCATATAGAGTCTCCAGCGATAGATTTCACCTCTGTCATGGGTGTATCTGCCCAGTGCCCGAAACGTTCTCCCTTGGATGGACATGGGGACACATGGAAACACCACCCAGTTGGGGATTCGAACCGGGAATCCCTAGCGCTGAGAGGAGAACATGCTAAAGCACTAAGCCACCGTGCCGCCCGAATCTCTATATTTAAAAACTTTTAAGAGCTTAAGACAGAGTCTTAATAACGTTTCTCGATCCCGGTTCCCATTATTACGGCTCTGACGGAGGGGGTTCCGTCATCGTGTACTGGGTAACGCGGGTGGGCAGGCGGGCGTACGGGAGGTCTGTGTTTGCGAGGGGAACCTGAGCGTGTCCGTTTGTATCTGGAGGAGTTCTGACTGAAGCCTCGGATCTTGTTGAGACGCATCAGGAGCGTGGTTCCTGTTCGGGGACCGTCCCCCGGGTTCCTCCGGGGCGTCGGGAGGCCGGCCTGCCGCGTCTTGTCGCGTCTTGCGAGCGTCTTTTCCGCTTCGTGCGCTCGGTGTTTGATTTGTTATTCAGGTGGTGGATGGGTCTCCGCACTGTGGGGAAAAGGGTGTACAGAAACACGCCGGCTCTAATAAAGTGGCCGGCGATCACCTCCTGGTCCCATCACATACGGCTGACCCCCTCCCGGGCTGTCCACGGTCACATGACTGTCTGAGGTGCGGAACCACCTGACGGCAGGGTAACTCTGCACTAGGAGAACATTGAAATGTACATTTGACCGTGCAGTAACACACATCTGAGGAAAGTGCACTAGGAGAACATGCAAATGTGCAGTAACACACGTCTGAGGAACGTGCACTAGGAGAACATGCAAATGTGCATTTGACCGTGCAGTAACACACGTCTGAGGAAAGTGCACTAGGAGAACATGCAAATTTGCAGTAACTCGTTTGAGGAACGTGCACTAGGAGAACATACAAATGTACATTTGACCGTGAAGTAACGCACGTCTGAGGAAAGTGCACTAGGAGAACATACAAATGTGCAGTAACACGTCTGAGGAACGTGCACTAGGAGAACATGCAAATGTACATTTGACCGTGAAGTAACGCACGTCTGAGGAAAGTGCACTAGGAGAACATGCAAATGTGCAGTAACTCGTTTGAGGAACGTGCACTAGGAGAACATACAAATGTGCATTTGACCGTGAAGTAACACACGTCTGAGGAACGTGCACTAGGAGAACATGCAAATGTACATTTGTCCGTGAAGTAACACACGTCTGAGGAAAGTGCACTAGGAGAACATACAAATGTGCATTTGTCCGTGAAGTAACGCACGTCTGAGGAAAGTGCACTAGGAGAACATGCAAATGTGCAGTAACACGTCTGAGGAACGTGCACTAGGAGAACAAACAAATGTACATTTGTCCGTGAAGTAACACACGTCTGAGGAACGTGCACTAGGAGAACATGCAAATGTGCATTTGACCGTGAAGTAACACACGTCTGAGGAACGTGCACTAGGAGAACATGCAAATGTGCATTTGTCTGTGAAGTAACACACGTCTGAGGAAAGTGCACCAGGAGAACATACAAATGTACAGGAGGGTTCTAGAACCCGAGTCGGTGACGGTCAGAACTCCTTTTGTCGCCATGACGTCCCGAGGTGGTCGATTCGACAACAAACACGGTGCCATGCGGCGCGTCCTCAGTCGTCTTGAGGCCACGCCTCTCGCCGTCAGCCATAAATAACAGGGAACGAGGGAGGAGGGTGCAGCCGACGGCGTCCCACACGCTGTGGCTTTTCGGAGAACGTCTGCTTCCCCGCTTCTATAATGGGATTTTAAATGGCGGTTGGAAGCTCCGGGAGCTCTTCAGTCTCCTCGCGGGAGTCGCAGGCGTTAGGCGACGCTCCAGACTCGACCGCCGCGCGCTTGATCGCTCCCGTCCTGATGTTACCCAAAATGTTGTTTGTATGTCGACGACATTTCGAGACTTGATTTGAGGTTAAAGATAATTTCAAGGTACATACCCAGTAAGTACCAGGTACGTACCCAAACTCAGGGGTGCCAAAAATTAGTCACGCATAAGTTAAAGATAACTGACCTGCCATGTGGTGAGAAGGCACAGTGGCTTAGTGGTTGGCACGTTCACCTCTCAGCGTTAGGGATTCCCGGTTCGAATCCCCATCTGGGTGGGGTTTCCATGTTCTCCCCGTGTCTGCGTGGGTTTCCTCCGGGTTCTCCGTTTTCCTCCCACAGTCCAAAAACATGGATCAAGTCAATTGAATTCTCAGAATTGTCCCATACAGAGTGTGTCTGTGTGAGTGAGTGTGTGCCCAGCGATAGGCGTCCTGTCCTGGGTCTATCTGCCCAGCGCCCGAGACGTTCTCCCCTGGATGGGCGTGGGGAACCCCACCGCCACCCTAATAGAGGATAAAGCGGGAGATAATCAATGAATGAATGAATGTATGTGGTGAGAAGGCACAAGGTGGCAGGAATTTTCAGGCTACGTACATGTTTACGGGTGTATTTTTTTTATTTTATTTTTTTTAATGGTAATTAATGTGTAATTACCAGGTAAGTACCTGATATTAAGGTATCACGTATCCCGGCTTGATGGATATGGTCAAAAAATAAAAATAAAAAAATATGATGCAGAACCCTCAACTTCAGATCGATAGCCCCACCCCCTAATGACCAAGCGACCACACTGTTAGCAATTAACCCTTTAATATTAGGTAAGTACCTGGTACTTACATAATACTCAAATCTTAGTCCCGATTGAAGTAAGGACAGTTTGTATTTTGTAATTAGTGAGTACCAACAAACCTAATTAATATATATGACACCGTCAACCCGCTGACGACCCCCCCCCCACGTCTTCGGAGGGACAAGGTTCCATGCGGGATGGTTGGAATAGTTCGGAATGGTTGAGATTGTGGCGCGTGGGACGCGTCGGCACGGCGACCGTCCTGCGTTTCTCACGAGAACGCGCGAAGACTGTCGCGAGGTCCGGCGGCCTCGTCCTCGTCCTCGGCATGTTGATTCGGTTCTCCGCCGTTACGTAACGAGTCCATAAAGGCAGGAATGCTTTTTATCGCGCCGCTTGACGTCGGAGGAATGCTCCTCGCCGTCTCTCTCCTGTGTTTGTGCTGATGTGAGGACAGTGGAATGAAGTGTCGCGCTCAGTCTCCAACATTAAAGGCTTCAGATGCAGCTGAATGTTCTGGAATAAACCATGGAACCATTAAAGGGGAAGTGTTGGGTTTTTTTAACCGGACCTCTCTGTGAGCGTCGTGTTGGCGGCAGATTGCCAATAGAGACGTGTGTGTAGTTTTTAGCTAGAAAGTTTAAACAACTTCTGTTAAAAGGCTAGGCAATGTAGTCCAATGGGGCAACCATGCATGCCAACATAAACTACCTATTCATTCTGTAACTAGGATTTGTTTCATACCAGAGTCCAAAATCAACCGAGCATTAAGTTAGAAAACCTTTCATCTGCTCGTTGGGTATACAATGGAACCCTATGGGGCAACCATGTATGTAGATGTAACTGTATGTGTATGTAACTACCTGCTCACTTATAATCTGGTATTTCTTTAAATGAGATCAATGTTTAAGGTTCACTATCAAACAAACATTGAGTTATAACACAAAAATATAGCACCTACAAACTGGCTATATAATGGAATCTTATGGGGCAACCATGCATATCAATGTTTTCAACGTTATCAGTGGTTCTTATATAGGTTTCGTTTTTATGGTGATGTCCAACATCAATCATCCATTATATTAAAACACACAAACAACTACACTATGGTTATCCAATGTAACTCTATGGGGCAACCATGCATCTAAACATGCTACTTGCTCATTTATAATCTAGTATTTCTTTACCTGCGATCAATGTTTTAGTTATAACATTAATCAAGCCTTAAATAAAAATGCAAAACCTAGCACCTGCACACTGTCTATATAATGGACTCCTATGGGGCAACCATGCATGTCATTTATATTCTGGTATTTATTTAACTGAGATCAATGTTTTAGGTTCAAACCATCAATCAGACATTGATTTATAACAAAACCTAACAAAACCTAGCTTCTACACTTCTACACACAGTGTCTATATGTGTATATAATGGAATCCGATGGGGCAACCATGCATGTTTGACCCAAACCACTTGCTAGTTTATTAGTTGTTTATTTTTTTAGTTTTTTTAATAAATTTTTTTAAGATTCATGTTTTTGTTTCCAAGTTAAATTAAATTGCATTAAATCACAAAACGAAGCAACCACGTACTACTCGTCCAAAGGAATCCTATGGGGCAACCATGCATATCAATGTAAAATCCCTTTCTTCATAGACTTTTTTCAAAATAGATTTCTATTTAAAGGTCTAACATTAACCAAATAATGAGTTAGAACACAATCCCAGCAACCACATTCTGGCTATCCAATGGAACCCTATGGGGCAACCATGCCCGTGAACCGAAACTGCTCGTTCTCTTCAGCCTAGTCCTTCTGACCCCATGCTGTAACCCCCTGTAATAAGTGCTGGGTCACATGACGCTCATATTCATGGATGGGGGAAAAATAAGCGGGGTCACACCCACCACTCACACACCCCAGCCCTCATGGCAGAGGTCCAGTCATGTGACCAGCAGTTTTATGATCACGCCGCTCGTCTCTGAAGTCATGCGACTCGGACCGAAATAGCCCCAGCGTTCCCGTCCCGGCCTCTGAGTGGAGAACTGCTCTCCACGACCGAAACTGGGTGCTGAGGGCGCTCTTCGGCCCGCTGCCGCCGGACCCCACGGTAAAGAAACGCCGTCGTTAAGTAGAACCGACCCGGCCACGTTCCTCCTTCCCGAAAAGAAACCCGCTGCGGTTTTAATTTAAGGAAAAGTAAAGTCCCCCCGCTGCCAGGACTCGCCCCCACCCCACCCCACCCCACACCCCCAATGATTAACCATAAATGGAGCTGAACGAGGCCGCAGGCATTCACGATCCGAGAACGTTCTGATTTCGGACGCTAGTTTCCATTTTCACATCTTCCCGGCGTTCCAAAAACCCCGGCCCGGATTCGCCGGAGCGGGAACACCGAGGCCTGGGTTTATTTAGGGCGCTGCTATGTTAGTAAGTCTTCAGAACCGGGTGTTTGGATCCGGCCCAGGTTGCCCTCCTTATGTCAGACGAGGGAACCTATCCCGGCACCCTCAGGGCGATCGGCCGGCCGAACGCACGGGAGGTTATGACATCGCAACGTCCCTGATCCTCGGAACTCGTCCCCTTTCTATTGTCCCTGGTTCCCCAGGATCACGCGCCGCTCGCCTCTTTGAAGCCGCGTTAGGGTTCCGGCCCCCGGTTCCGTTTGATGTTGCCCTTTGAAGCCTAATTGCGAGGAATGGGCGCGGGGCAGGAAGCAGCCACTCGCGAGCTGCGAGAGGGAAGGCGGCGCAGGACTGGACGTGCCTGAGAGAGCCTTCCTTAATCTCTGAGGAATGCGAGACGCTCTCGCGCCCGAGAGTGCGAGGCGCCGCCGCGATGAGACCGCGCACGCCGTCCCTCGCAGAACAGGGTCTGTGGGACGTCGTGGGCCGTGAAATGAGGTTTAGTGTGTGTGTGTGTGTGTGTGTGTGTGTGTGTGAAAGCAACACCTGAGCATCTAGGATGACACTCCAGAATCAGCCTATCTCGGTGATTAAAAAAATTAAATTGTTCGTTATCAAGCTGTGACTCTCTAAGCCCCGCCCACTAGTGCGCTTGAGGGGCTCAGGGTTCTTTGGTGGCCTTCCCTAAACTGTTAGCCCTTCATTATTTAAGGAACCAGTCTGAAGTTCATGGGGAGCGCCAGATTTGGGCACGTCAGGGATGTAGATACCGAGAACCTGCCTCACAGTCAGCATTGTAGTTCATTCCTAATGTGTTGGGGGGGGGGGGGGGGGGGGGGGGGGGTGCTCAGCGCTTTGTGTGTGTGTGTGTGTGTGTGTGTGTGTGTGTGTGTGTGCGCGCGCGCAACACCTGAGCATCGATGATGACACTCCAGAAATGGCCTATCCCGGTGATTTTAACAAAATGTTTGTTATCGAGCTGTGACTTTCTAAGCCCCGCCCACTAGTGCGCTTGAGGGGCTCAGGGTTCTATGGTGGCCTTCCCTAAACTATTAGCCCTTAGCGAGATTTGGGCATGTCAGGGATGTTCCTGCTGGTTCCATGTGAGGTCAGATACCGAGAACCTGCCTCACAGTCAGCATTCTTGTTCATTCCTAATGTGTTGGGGGGGATGTGCTCAGCGCTTTGTGTGTGTGTGTGCGTGTGTGTGTGTGTGTGTGTGTGCGCGTGCGTGCGTGTGCGCAACACCTGAGCATCGAGGATGACACTCCAGAATCAGCCTATCCCGGTGATTTTTTTTTTAATTAAATGCTCATTATCAAGCCGTGACACTAGTGCACTTGAGGGGCTCAGGGTTCTATGGTGGCATTCCCTAAACTGTTAGCCCTTAGCAAGATTTGGGCACGTCAGGGATGTTCCCGCCGGTTCCGTGTGAGGTCAGATACCGAGAACCTGCCTCACAGTCAGCATTCTAGTTCATTCCAAATGTGTTTGGGGGGGGGGGGGGGGTTGTGTTTGAGCTCAGCGTTTCATGTGTGTATCCGCCACCGATGTATCATCCACGCTGAAATCGGGGCCTTCCCCAAACTGTGCTTTGGTACATCGCTTATTTTCACACCCCGTAGCAGTGGGCCGAATCGGAACCCCGACTCGATATCGATTCCGGGTCTGTCCCTATACGTTTGTGCGCGCATCGCATTGCTGTCACACTTATGAACCCTGAAGTGATTTTTATTGGCCGTCCAGTCCAAATCCGATTGGCTGAGCTGTTGGTCCAGCCATGACATCATCGACAAGACCACACCCCACCTTGTTCGATGCGTGATATACTATACATTTTTTGATATTTTGTAATATCATATTTTTTTGATGAACTGCGTTCTGTAATTTGCCCACTAGAGGGCCGTATTTTGATTGTATTATTAGAGAAACCGGAATCTGGTTACTCAGCGATCAGACTGGATTACGTCTAAGCGACGGTTTTGCTTTTAATAAACGCATTTCCGAATTAAATTATAGTGTTTTAATTAATGAAGCAATAAGACACTCGAGGTCGTGTATTAATGTGAATTAATGACGGGAACGAGGGGTAGCTGTACGCTGGACTAATTACACGTCTTTATGGGATTTATTCTAATGAAGCCCCGCCCCCTTGTAGTGTATAATAATGTATTATTAATAAACGATAATTGTTGGACGGCGGTGCACGTGGTGTTTGTGCAGCTTGTGCATGGTGGTGGTTAGAACGTGTGTGTGTGTGTGTGTGTGTGGAGGAACGGGGGGCAACATGGGAACAGCTGAAGCCCCGGGGGCACACAGCCTGCCCTCGCATACAGTAGCTGCGCTGTTATTGGCCGGCGAGTCGCCATAAAGAACGCGGCCAACTTGGGGCCCGATGTGGCAGAAAATCAAGTTGCCCCCCGCTCCCCTCAAAGGGTGTCATTGACTCGCCCAAGAACCACCAGCTCGGCCGGGGGACGGCGCCGGGAGTCGGAACAGATGCGGAACGGCGAGGACGTCGCACAGAGGCGTCTCACATGACCTCACCTGCTTCGTCTCATCAACCGCCTTACAGTGCGCCGGGGGCAGGCCTCGGTACTGGGGGGGGGGGGGGGGGGGGGGGGGGGGGGGGGGGGGGGGGGGGGGGGGGGGGGGGGGGGGTTTGTACGTTCCTAAATTATGTGGACACCACCTTAAAGGGAACCTTTGGTGAGATTTAATTACCGCGGCCGCCCCACAGCCCACCCCACCCCCGGTTCTCCACGGGGCCTGAGCGCCACGTTTGATGTATGGCACTGGGTGCGGCGGCGTTGACGGCGGTGGAGTGAAAGTGGGGTGGGGTGGAGGTCCGCCCTCGATCCAGAGCTCCGAGCTAAAAATAGCGCGGAACGGAAAAGCCGGAACGTCTGGAACCGCGTCGGCTAATTACAAGCCGAGCTTAAGTGCCTCCGCATGTGCATGCGGCCTGACTGTGGCGCTGTGGAGGCCTCGGCTGCAGGGTTAAAGACGGGGGGGGGGGATTTGGATTGTACGCCTCAGAGGAACCGCCGACCTGAACCGAGAACCGTACCCTTCATACATACAGATCTATAAAATAATCATTATATTATTATCGTTAATCAGGCTGTAGGTTGATTGGCTTTACACAAGGTCACATGACAGGGCCACGCCCACACGCTCTCATCAGGCCATCCGACGAGGCCCGGCGATGAATACGGATTTAACGGTTTGGCTTTATAAATCCATAAAAAAGATCAAAGCAAATGGACGTGTATGTATCAGATGGTGTTGCCTTTGATCTTACAAAGATCCAAACGGTAGGAGAGGGCGGGGCTTTATTCCTTCCTGTGATTTATTCACGATAATGCACGACCTCGAGTGTTTTATTGTATCATTAATTAAACATTATAATTTAAAAAAAACCGAGGTTACATTCACAAACGCGTTAATTAAAAGCAAAATCGTTGCTTAGATGTCATCCAGTCTGGTTTTTAACGTGAACGCTGATTGCTCAGTAACCAGATTCCGGTTTCTCTAACCATACGATCGAAACGATGCCCTCTTGTGGCCAAATTACAGAACGCAGTTCCTAAAAACAGCATGTATATTAATCTGTATTTTATAATTTTATTTATAAATAATGTGTTATATATATATATATCACGCATCGATTTTCTTATCCAAAGGAATCCTATGGGGCAACCATGCATATCAATATAAACCATATTTTCATAATAATTTTTTTTTTATATTGATTTCTATTTAAAGGTCTGACATCAATCAAACAATGAGTTAGAACACAATCCCAGCAACCACACTCTGGCTATCCAATGGAACCCTATGGGGCAACCATGCCTGTTAACCGAAACTGCTCGTTCTTTCCTGTCTAGTCCTTCTGACCCCATGCTGTAAACCCCTGTAATAAGTGCTGGGTCACGTGATGCCCATATTCACCCCCACTACCCCCACATGGCAGCGGTCCAGTCAGCCAATTGGATTTAAGGTGTGTAACCGGGCCCTTACTCATCGTCTGCTTCTGCCTCGACGTTTAGAAAGAACAAGACGAAGCCGAACGGGAAGAAGCCGCCGACGGAGGAGAAGAAGCCGTACCTGGATCCGGACTACACCAAAGTCAGGGTGGTGGACTTCGAACTGAAGGACCTGGTGGTGCTGCCCCCAGAGGTGGATTTGAACGAATGGCTGGCCAGCAACAGTACGTACATTCTGTTTCTAGTATTTTCATCCATCCATTATCTTCTGCTTTGTCCTCTATTAGGATCGCGGGAGGGGGTTCCCCATGCCCATCCAGGGGAGAACGTTTCGGCGCTGGGCAGATACACCCAGGACAGGACGCCAATCTATCACTGGACACACTCACACACACATTCTATTTAAGGCAACTCAATTGACCTTGATCCATGTTTTTGGACTGTGGGAGGAAACCGGAGAACCCGGAGGAAACCCACGCGGACATGGGGAGAACATGCAAACTCCACCCAGATGGGGATTCGAACCGGGAATCCCTAGTGCTGAGAGGAGAACATGCCAAACCACTAAGCCACCGTGCCGCCCTTCTAGTATTTTATTTAATTTATTTTTATTTTATTTTTTGTTGCTCACGCCGAACCTTTCCAGAAACAGATATGTGGGGGGGGGGGGGGGGAGTGGCGGGGGCGCCGTGTTATGTCTAACGCGAGGCGGCGTCTCGAAAACATTTCCGAATAATTGTCCCGTCTGTCCTTTGCAGGAAAGCGCCTTCGCTCGCACCCCGTTACCTCAGTTACGCAACGTGTGGAAAGATGGGACTTCCACGAACATTCCTCCTCCACCCGAAACACACACACACACACACACACACACACACACACCATTGTTTGCATTTCCCTGCGTTTTGATCCCGTTTAAAGCGGGTTTTATTTATTATTTCTTTGGGTCGGCATGGCAACCTGAGGCGGTCGTCCCGTAGAGAGCGTTTGTCAGCTCCTCTCCGTGTCCGCCCGGTGCCAACAACCATGCCACGCGATCTCATCGGTTCCCGTTTCTCCCCGTGTGCACCCCGTTCTGTTCCGGGACCCCGTCTGATCGTCTTCTTCTTCTCCTCCTGTGTGTTCTCCGCAGCCACGACGTTCTTCAACCTGATCAACCTGCAGTACAGCACCGTCTCCGAGTTCTGCACCAGCGACACCTGCCCAGTCATGAGCGCCTACAACACGTGAGCGCCGTCCCCCATCCCTAAAACTAACACCCTGCAGGAACCCTCACATCTCGGGGGGGGGGGGGCATACTCACTCACTCACTCACACAGATGCACACAATCTCTATGGGGCAATTTAGACCATTCATTTAATTTGTTATCTTCTGCTTGGTCGTGGGGTGGGGGGGGTGGAGGGGTGTGAACATTCCCATCCAGGGTAGAACGTTCCGAGCGCTGGACAGCTCCACCGATCTATCACTGGGCACACATTCACTCACACAAACACACAGGTCAGCAACGGGGGGCAATTTAAAGCATTCAATTCACCTTGAATCCAAGTTTTTGGATCCTGTGGGAGGAAACCGGAGAACCCCGGGGGGAACCCACACGGACACGGGGAGAACATGCAAACTCCACCCAGATTGGGATTTGAACCCGGATCACCGGCGCTGAGAGGAGAACATACTAAACCACTAAGCCGGCGTCCTTAGATCGGGCAGTGTGGGCGTGTCCACGCACTTTTGGTCTCGTCTAGACTAAATTAAGTCCCCGTCGTCCGTAGCGAGGTGCACTCTCGGCGGGTTCTGCGACGGAGGAACGTGGGTCACCTGACGCTGAACAGGAGAACGGCGGCGGGATCCGAAACGCAGATACTCAGCTGTACGCCCCCTCTCCTAATCCTTCAGGGTGTGTGTGGTGGATTATGGGTTTACTGCAGCGAGCGCGCAGGAATGTGAGACGCACAGTCCTCGGTGTCTCGTTGGATGGAGAACGTTCTAGAACGCTGAAGGGTTAACGTGTCCCTCCCACCCCCCGTGTCACTGTGGGTACCTTATTAGCCTCAGTGTGTTCGGTGGCGCTCCCTGAGTAACGGGATCCGGTTCCTATCCCGTTTCAGGACGTATTTCTGGTATGACGAAAAGGGAAAGAAGACGAAATGCACGGCGCCGCAGTACGTGGACTTCGTCATGAGTTCAGTGCAGAAGCTGGTGACGGATGAGGACATCTTCCCCACAAAATATGGTGAGCCTGATCCTTTACTGACACCTGGTGGCCGCTGGCTGACACTGCTGATCAGCCCTGCAGCCGGCTTTTCATTTGGAGTGAATTAAATTACGTTTGTTTTCTTAAAGTTGCTAAGTAAAATTTTAATTTACCTACAAAATTAAAAAATTAAAATTTACCTACAAAAACTGTTTCCAACAGCCGAAAAACATCGAAAAACATGATCGCATTAAGAAACAAAGTAAGTAAAAATGTAATTAATTAATTAAAAATGCAAATTTGTTCGGTTTGAGTTCTATAAAAGTGGTTCGCAGAAAATCATTAAAAAATACGCACGCAGCATTTAGATCGTTGAAATCAGGGGCGTGTACGGAAAAGTCACCGTCGACGATAAGTTTCATTGTGACAAAAAATAAAACTGTAAAGGACTAACGTAACAAAAGGCGTTGATGCGCTTGTTAATGTCGTAAAGTTTTTATTAATTTGGATCAATAAATGTTAAACATTTATTTACTATTAAAATTTGACTTTTTATATTTTTTTTAATTATTTTTCTTTATTTCTTTGTGTAACCAGAAGCCAAATGGCGAAATGGTAACCAGAAGCCAAATGGCGAAACGCAAAAAAAAAAATATATATATATATATATATATATATATATATATATATATATATATATATATATATATATATAACGGTCCCAGGGAAAAAAATAGGACTAAAGGAGCATTAATGTGCTCTCAAACAGACATTGACAATGTCGTAATGTTTATTTATTATTAAAATGTGACTTTTCATATTTGTTTTTTTTATTGTTTCTTTGTTCTGTTTTTAGTATTAAACACGACATTTATTTTGTAAAAAAAATATTTTTTGCTCTAGGGCGAATTAATTGGATTTATAATTATTTAAATAACAATCGGTGCCTCAGTTCGACTGTACGTTTCAAAAAAAATATGAAAAACAATTTGTCATCTAATTTTGTACTCCTCTCTTATCAATGAAATCTAATAGACAGAGAGAGAGGCACGTGTCAGACACATGCAGCATTCTCTTTGCCATGGTAACCAGAAGCCAAATGGCAAAATTCACTCTTAAACACTAAAACTTGCTTTATTTAAATTGGGTTGCAACTTGGTAGCCATGAGAACATGTGGGTCCCGGTCGGAGACCCATGAGGAACCCCCTATTTTTGACAGTATTACAGAGAGAACATGCTACGTTAAGGCTGTTTTAACCCGTATATTTCCCGACCTGTCCATCCCGTGCAGGTAAGGAGTTCCCGAACGCCTTCGACGCGCTGGTGAAGAAGATCTGCCGCTACCTATTCCACGTGACGGCGCACATCTACTGGGCTCACTACAAAGAGACGGTCGCCATGGAGCTGC
The DNA here is from genome assembly GCA_019802505.1 of Corydoras sp. C115. Lineage (NCBI taxonomy): Eukaryota > Metazoa > Chordata > Actinopteri > Siluriformes > Callichthyidae > Corydoras > Corydoras sp. C115. Next base: position 361,382 of record JAFMOC010000219.1, on the reverse strand, counting down.
ACGGACACTTAAACACCCTCTACACGCACTTCATCGTCTTTATACGGGAATTCAACCTGATGGACCCCAAGGAGACGTCCATACTGGACGACCTGACCGAGGCGCTGTGCACCCCCCTGCCCCCCCCGCCACAGAACCACGTGACGGAGAGATGAGGGCCGCACGTTTCCCCGTCGCTCTGCTCGAGAAGGACCCAATAAACCGCCCCCTTCCGCCGCCGGGAACGCCCTAGCTCTCTTTTTTAGGACCCGGTCAGGATGGGTCAGCCTGGTCTGTGGGCGCCAGCTCTCTGCTGAAATCCCCCCCCCCCTCGTGAGCCCTTTAACCAGGATGCATTCGCTTTCACACTCTCGTCTCCTTCGTTCTCGTTTTCCTTCCCGTGTACTAATGCGTTAGGGTTCTGGATTTGGGTTCCTTTCGGTCGCTTGTTCGGCATCCGTGTGGCGTTTCGGGGGGGGGTTTAAGAAAGATGAAAGCACTGTATCTGTACATTTTCAGAAGGCTGACTGTCTGCACAGTCCCCTTAGTCCTGTTTAGTTTCGCGAAGGGTGAGATCCAGGCCTTCCTGGAGGTTCCAGGGAGGTACCAAGGAGGTTCCAGGGAGGTCCTTTGTGTCGTCTCTCCAGCCGGGATGCCCTGTATCTCAGCATCCCACCCAGTAGATGCACCTTCTTCTGTATTCTCGCCACCGCAACCTTAATCCGGGCGGAGCTTAGTCCCTTTGTTCATGGTGCACTCAGACACGGCGCTCCCCGGTTCCCCTCGTCCTGCTCGGCACCGGAGCGAAACACGGAACAGGGTTCTTCATCCAGCACAATGACAAAGACATTATGTCTGCTCGTTAAACTAATAGAAAAAAGAAAAGAAGACAAAAAAAAAACCTCGGGCAAAAATGTGGGCACTGCTTCAAGGACACGGAAATTCACCAGGGGTGCCCAAACTTTTGCACAAGCCTGATCATACAAATACGATTTTTTCCCCCCCCTGACGGTTCCGTAAAGAACCTGCTGATGCTGAAAAAAAAAAGGAATGATAAGGGTTTCAAATACAGGGTTCCAGTTCCACGCAAAAACAATGTCCCTGCGAATCGCGAGGACACGAGGACACTTTCAGGAAATAAAAAAAAAATAAAAACTACACACATACGAAAAAAACAAAAAAAAACGCGAGAAGAAAAGTGGCAAACGAATGTAAACGTAGTCTTTAATTATTGTTGGAAGTGTGAATGACGCCGAGCGCGAGAGAACCACAGAGTTTATGTACGCATGAGAGAGATTTTAAGGTCCTCCCTCCGCCGCCGTTCGGAGAGGCCGGCGTCCCGCCTCGTTAGTGGGGCCGGTCGTCGGCTTTAATTTATTTCCCTCCCCCTACCTGCCCCCCCCTCGACCTGACTTTGATTTGGTTTTGGCTTTTCGTTTCCCTCAGGACCCACCGTTCTGGCTTTGTTTTTTTGTTTTTCTTGTTTTTTTCTTTTTATGTATTTTAATAAGTTAAAAAAAAAGCGATTTAATATTTTAAGCTCTGCAAATTATACCCTAATAAAATATTTAAAACGTAACCAGGTCTCTGCTGTTGCCGTTTTCCCTTGGTGGGGGGGGATGAAGCGGGAAAATGGAACATTTAAGAATTTTATTACAGGAGCCGCCAAACGACGAACAAGCGAACCTGAGCGGGTTTTATTAAAATTCATGAAATTTTCACTTATTTTATTCCACAAAGTTTAAAATCTTGTGTAACACGATGTATAAAGTTTTACGAGAAACTATAACAATCAAAAACAAACAACCAAAGATTTGTAACTCGTTAGCCTGATCGCTAACGGGCTAACCTGACAGGATTTTATTACAATTATACAATTTATACTCTTTATTTTGTTCCACAAAGGTTAGAATTTTTATGTAACCTGATTTATAATTGTTTAGAAGTTTATAGGAAAGAAACAACCCAAGTTTTATGGAATGTTAGCCTGTTAGTTAACAAGCTAACCTGAGAGAATTACAGAGATGATTTTATTAAAATTATACGATTTTAAACTCTTTATTTTATTCCACGTAGCTTATATAATATGATTTATAATGTTTTGCGAGTTTAAAGGAAATAAACACAACAAACTATTTATGATTGGTGAGCGAACAAGCTAACCTGACAGAATTACTGAGAGGATTTTAGTTCAATTCGAACAATTTAAACTTTATTTTATTCCATGTAGTTTAAAATCTTATGTAAAATGATTTATGTTTTACGAGAAACTATAACTATAAAAAAGAAGCAACCAAAGCTCTATGCTAGCTAAGCTAAGAGTATTTATTTATTTATTTATTTACTGTTTTTTACAATTTAAACTCTTTACTTTATACCACATAGCTTACAATATTACGTAACATGATTTATAATTTTTATAATGTTTAAAGGAAAGAAACAACCCAAGCCTGATGGCTAAACAAATAAACTGACGGTTAAAATACAATTTAATTCACAATTTAGACTCTTTATTTTATTTTGCGTTGCTTACAATCTTATGTAACATGATTTGATAACGTTTTACAAGTTTGTAAATAAGAAACCCAACCGAATGGTCCGTTAGCCAGTTAGCGGACAAGCTAACCTGACAGGATTTCAGATTTTTTTAATTATTATTTTTATTATACGATTTCTACAAGATTGTAGCTTACAAACTTATTGAATATGATTTATAAAGTTTTACAAGTTTGTAGGAAGCAATCAAGCAAAGTTTTACGGTCTGTTAGCCGGTTAGCGGACAAGCTAATCTGACAGGATTACTGACAGGATTTTATTAAAATTATACAATTTTTTTAAATATATATTTTTATTTCACAAAGTTTTAAATCTTATGTAATGTGGTTTTACGAGTTTATAGGAAAGACACATCCCAAAATTTACGATTTTTTTTGCCAAATAGATAAAAAGCTAACCTGACGGTTTTATTAAAATTGATACAATTTAAACGGGTTATTATTATGTTGTTGTTATTGTTGTTTTTTTATTTTACATCCAAAGATTTATTGTCTGTTAACCAGACAATTTTAGTCAAGTTAACCTGACAGGATTTTATTAATTTTTTTACAATTTAAACTATTTAAATTGTTAGTCAGATAGCTGATGTGCAGATTTAAACTCTATTTAATTGCACGCAGCTGACGATCGTTTGTAACATGATTTGTAATGTTTTATAAGTTTAAAGAAAAGAAACGACTAAAGTTCTGCGGTCTGATGGTTTAACCTGCAGGATTGTTTTACAGAAACTATTCAAGCTGTTTAAATCCGCAGGAGGGGGCGTGTGGGACGTTTGTCCCGAGCGTGGACGTTTGTCCTCCACGTCACTTGTCTGCCTGGACGAAGGAGTAGAAGATGCTGTCTTTGTGCTCCAGCAGGATGTCGGGTTTGTCGTATTCCAGGATGGAACCTCGCTTCATCACGATGACCACGTCGGAACCCAGGATGGTGTGAACCCGGTGCTGCATTACGGCGTAACACACACACACACACACACACACACACACACACACACGTATGTTCACAGACCAGCTCCTTTATTATAAAGTGTGTATTTAGTATAAATGTACATACAGTTTGTAGTGTGTTGACTGGCTGCGTGTGTGTGTCTGTGTGCATGTTTGAATGAGTGTGTGTGTGTGTGTGTCTGTGTCTGAGTGTCTGTGTGTGAGTTTCTGTCTGTATCTGGGTCTGAGTGTGTATGTGCATGTGTGTGTGCGTCTCTGTGTGTGGGTGTGTGTGTGTGTGTGTGTGTGTGTGTGTGTGCATCTCTGTGTGCATCTCTGTGTGCATCTCTGTGTGCGTCTCTGTGTGTGTGTGTCTGAGTGTGTACCTGAGTGTGTGCCTGAGTGTGTGCCTGAGTGTGTGCCTGAGTGTGTGCCTGAGTGTGTGCCTGAGTGTGTGTCTGAGTGTGTGTCTGAGTGTGTGTCTCTGTGTGTGTCTCTGTGTGCGTCTCTGTGTGCGTCTCTGTGTGCGTCTCTGTGTGCGTCTCTGTGTGCGTCTCTGTGTGCGTCTCCGTGTGTGAGTGTGTGTGTGTGAGTGAGTGTGTGAGTGAGTGTGTGAGTGAGTGTGTGAGTGAGTGTGTGTGAGTGTGTGTGTGTGTGTGTGTGTGTGTGTGTGTGTGTGTGTGATACCCACAGCGATGTTAACGACGGTTCGATCTGCGAACGCCGTCATGACCACTTTTTGTAGAATGCTCTCCTGTGGGGAAAACGAATGACCTTCGTCCGTTAGCGTCCCGTGGACGGCTTCTGTACGGTTATGGGGTTCGAACAAGGGGGCGGGGCCAGTGAAGCAGGTGACGTGCAGACGAGCCGCAGGTGAGACACATCACCTCACCTGCGTCACCGGCTCCACCCGCCGGTCACGAACCCAGCGTTGTGCGTTTGGCTCGCGGCTCTTACGGTTGCCATATCGATGGAGGCGGTGGCCTCGTCCATGATGAGGACGCTGCTCTTCCTAACGAAGGCTCGAGCGAGGCAGAAAAGCTGCCGCTGTCCTTGGCTGAAGTTTTCTCCGCCTTCCGTCACCGTCGCATCTGCAGATCAGAACCGGCTTTTGGTAAAAAAAATTTATAATTTTTTATTTGTGGGTATGATGCGTGTTGCCATAGCAACCGTCTCCGAGGTTGATCACTAGAGTTCCGTCCTGCTGAATTCATGCTGTTCAGGTTTGTTCGTTAAATCAGGGTGCCGTGTAAATCATGGTTCTTTAGACATACACACCCAGTCCTCCAGGTAGAGCCTCCACCACCGGCGTGAGCTGCGCGATCTCTAGCGCCTCCCACAGCATCCGATCGGTCGCCTTCCGCTCGGGGTCCAGATTGAACCTGAACCCACATTTAGCTGTCGGTAGTTTGCTGTTCTTCAAAAAGTACGAGAACATTGGAATTCTAAGGGTAAATTGCTGAACAGGATGACCGGGAGGTGTGGGGGGTGGGGGGGCAGTGTGGGATTTGTATGTTCTCCCCAACTGATGTTGGTTTTCACTAGGAGTCCAAAACCGTGCTACAAATGTGGTCATGTGCTCGATGAGAGCTGGGATAGGCACCGGGGAAGTCTGGTGGGACACCGGGGTTGGACCAGAGAACCCGGCTCCCAAAGTTCTCCCACACCAATCTCTTGTTTGGGCGTTCCCCAAACTGTTGTCCCGACGTTCTAAGCCTACGATCCCGTGGCGTGTCCCAGTACATCTGTCCGTGCAGTGTGGGTTCCAGGTCCTCACCTGATGGTCCCACTGAACATGACGGGGTCCTGTAGGATGATGGAGAACCTGGAGCGCAGGGTCTGAAGCGGCAGCTTGGCGATATCGATGCCGTCGACCAGAATCCGGCCTGGAGAACATACCAAACACACGACGGGATGAAAACGGACCCGCAGTGTCGGCGAGCGTTGACCGATCGTGCGGCGCCGTCCCGACCTTCGCAGGTGTCCAGCATTCGGAACAGGGCGAGGGAGAAGGAGGACTTGCCGCTCCCAGTCCTCCCGCAGATCCCCACCTGCGGGGGGAAATAGAGAACGGCACCGGCGTGAGGTCCGCGCGCCGGAGAACGTGAGGGGATGCGGGATGGAGGACCGAGCCGTTTTGCACCTGCCTTTTGTCCGGGTTTGATGTGAGCGTTGACGCGTCTCAGCACCGGCTTCAGGCTGCTGTCGTACCTCACGCTCAGGTTCTCGATCTGGATCTCGCCATGCCGGGGCCACCCCGCCGGGACCTGCGCTGCCGCTAGGACATCAGGACAAGTCTTTAGTTCCTCGCACTGTGGGGGGTTCGAGTGAGGCTTGTGTAACGCTGGTAACCCTCAAAAAAAAAACATGAACCTCAACACACGGTCGTTGGTTCTACTCCAAAAGCGAGAACGTTGGAAGCCTAAGGTTAAATTCCTGGCCTGGGTTTTGTATGTTCTCCCCAATTGCTGTAGGTTTATAGGCACCCACAGAGCTCTGGTGGGGTTTTAGGAATAATTGTGAGGTCAGACACCAATGGTTCTAAGAGTGCTGATCCCCGGGGTCCTATACCAGGGTTCCTATCCCAGGCATTGGTTTGTATGCGTCCAACTTTGTGGGAACAGTTTGGGGTCCATCAAGGTGGGTTTGGTGTAGAAGAACCTGACCTCCACCCAATCCAACATCTTTGAGGACCATGATGCACATTACGGGTTGGTGCCCTCATCCAGCCTCAGACCTCAGACCTCACACGTGATCATCCCACAAAGATCCCCACGGATATGCAAATTCAGGACCTGCCCACGTGGAGCTGCACCACTGGGAGAAGCCTCTTGTCGTGCGCTCACCGATCTCGCCGTCGTCGCTCTCGGGCTCGGCGTTCAGCAGGCTGCTGACCCGCTCCACGCAGCCGAGCTGCACCTCGATGTCAGCCAGGTTACGGATCATCCAGTTCAGATAATTTGACACCTAGAACATCGGAACGAAACTGGTGGATGGCATCGATATGGGTTATTAAAGCAGTACGGTACAAGAGGGCGGGGCATTGTCCTGAAATAATGTTTTTTAAAGTGAACGCCGATCGCTGAGTAACGGGATTCCCGTTTGGTCTACGATCAAATGATGCCCTCTAGTGGCCAAATCACAGAACACAGTTTATTAAAAAAAGGAACATAATGTATTGTATATTAAAGCAATACAGTACAAGGGTGTTGTACGATCAAATACTGCCCTCTAGTGGCCAAATCACAGAACACAATTTATTTAAAAAAGGAACATAATGTATATTAAAACAATACATTAAAACAGGTGGCGTGGCTTTATTCTGAAAAAATTACATAACAACGTGTTATTAGTCCCGACGCGTTCAAATGCGTTTATTGAAAGCAAGATCGTTAATAATCTGCTCGTCTGGGACATAATCTAGTCATGGTTTTCAAAGCCAACGCTGATCGTTGAGTAACAGGACACCGGTTTCTCTACCAATTAAAAAATACCGGACGCAGTTTAATAACAACATCGGGAAAATAATGTGTTGTGTATCGCGCATTGATACGATTGTAATGCACTCGGAGAGGTGTGTTTTATCGTCAGTGATGTCACGACCAGACAGCTCGGCCAATCAGATTTGAGGAGCAGGAACGACCCGTTTGATGACGAGGGCTTTATTTAATTAGTCTGTATGTATGATATATTAATGGTTTGTTTACCATGAGGGCGTAGGTGAGTCCCAGGCCCACCAATCCTGCTGAGAGCTCACTGTAGAGAGCGCTGCTGATGGAGGCTACGGCTGCGATCAGCACCACGAACGCCCCGATATACTCCTGAAAAAAAAAAACGTGGATTACAGATTTACCAATGGTTAACGCGGCGGCCATATTGGTACGGGGATGTGGCATGCAAGGATGTTGAGGTGTTGTGGCGGTCCGAATAAAAAATTGTGACAAGGATTCCAGCCCGAATGTGAAGCAAACGACCTCGGACCCAAGAGGAATGAGACAGGTGTTTACCATGCGGACCTCCAGCCAGCGATTGGCTGCCGTGAGGAACAGCGAGGCGATGTTGTTGGCGTCGATGCACTCCAGAAGCCTCTTCTTAAATCTGTGCTCGTGCCTGAAAACCAACGCAAGTCACATGATTGTCACATGATCTCACAGAAGGGGTCGGGACGGAACAGCGAACGGTTCCTGCGGTGTACCTGAAGGCCCGGATGGTCGTCAGCCCCTCGATGGTCTGCGAGTAATGCGAGAGGAGCGGGATCTGGGTGCTGTCCTCCAGCTGCTGCAGGTCCCTACGTACATCCAATCACACGGGGATCGGCGTCACATGACCTACGACACGTCCAGAGATTGGACCGGGGAGGGCTAAGGAGAGGACTGACCTGGAGGCTACGCGGAAGTATTTCTGGATGAAGTAGCAGGCGACGGCCAGCGGGAGCAGGGCGATGAGGAAGACGGGCGTGATGTAGGAGATGATGCCCACGGCGGACACGCACAGCAGCGTGGACCGGATCAGGCACTCCACGGTGACAGGGATGTGCTGCGAACGCAAAGAAACGCCGGTCATTGGACGGTATCGTCGCTGCCACCCGATTGGCTGAGCCCGGACGGCGAGGCCCAATCACCTGGTCGATGATGTTGATGTCACCAGAGAAGCGGTTCAGGATGTTTCCGAGCGGCGTCGTCTCGAACAACCTGCAGAAGTTGCGCAGGTGTTGCGTTCATATAACAATTGTGACCTCACGTAATCGTGCCCCCTCCCCCTCCAGACCTCATGGGGGCCCGGACGACGATGCGCAGGAGACTGCAGTGGAGATGCTGAGCCACGCGGAGCCCCGTCCACTCCACGGCCAGGGAGGTGATCAGGCACAGGACGATCCCCACCGAACACAACCCGCTGAACACCAGCAGGTACCGGGAGTGGCTGAGTGCGCAGTCCTGCGGGGAGAAGAAAGACCGGCTACATACGCTTCTCTAAATAAATACATTGGAAGAAGAAAGGAATCGGCCGGACCCGTGCTCGCGTGCAGTTCCTGTCGCCGCCGTCGGCCCTCACGGCGATGGTCTGGGAGGTCCAGTGGGCCAGCCAGTAATCGATGGCCAGCATAAGTGAGTGTTTGGTGAGCTGTGAGAGGACCAGCAGGGGGAGCAGCAGGAGGCCCGCCGCTCGCAGGTACGCCCCCAGGGAACCCCACGGCATGGCACTCCGCTGCCGCAGCTCGGTCGTCATGCTGTCCTCGTCTGTACTCAGCGAACCGTCTGCAGGAAATCCACCGATCTGGGTGTCAGACCGACGTTTTGAGTCCGGAAACGTTTCCGTATCGCGGTTTACGCAAATGAGGAAAGCAACGACGTGCAATAAAGACTGAAGAAAGCATGCCAGTCGGACCTTTCGCCGCTCTGACAGCGAGACTAGAGGCTGCTGGGATTCCGGAAGTCCAAACGGGATGAGGTCACCAAAGACAACAACAACAACAATGACAATGACATCAACACATGTAGAGAGAGCACAGCGCATGGTAAAATGATGCCACAAGGTGGCGCCAGAGTCCACGTGACGTTCTCATTGCAGAATGCGTTCTTAATGAGATACAAAGGCATCTGACTTTACCTTCGTCCTCGTCTTCGGTGGCCACTGTGTCCCAGGAGTACCTGGTTCTTCTGAAGCTCTTCCTCCGCAGCTCCACGGCGTTTTCCTGACCAACAAGAACCATTTGGTTAGAGCGTTGCCAGGGTAACCAACAAACACAGCGTGTGGAGGGTGAGGATTTGTAAGTATTTGTTTCCCCAATGTTATCGAAAGTTTGGACAAATGTTTAAACAGTCTATGATTGTTACGGTAGCTACTAGAAAATTTAATATTTAAATTTTATTGAGGGAAATTAGTATTTGGTCTCCTAGCAACCATGAGTAACGATGGCTCCCATAGAGCACCGACACACCATAATCTCATTGAAGTCGTTACCCGCGTGAGCAACACTCCAACATCTCCAACATCGGCAAGACTAACGAGCGGTCTAATGACGCCAGGGACAAATTTGTTCACCCACCCAAGGCTGGAATTGGGCTACGAAGCCGTAAGTCAGAAGCTGGATGAGAAGGCAACAAATTTTCGGAAGTGGATGATGGTACAACGTTACCACCAGTTGACCAAGATAATGCCTCGTAGGGTGTCACTGATCATGGGAACGGTTCAAAATCATCCAAGAACTACATAGGAAGTAGTAGTAGACCCTAAGTACACTGTCCCTACCGACAAGCATGGTGGCGGAAGTATTATGAGGTCTGGCTAGTCAACTCCCTGACCTTGATATGCTCTTTATGGAGAGGCCTAGCCAGTCTTCTGACCTTGATATGTTCCCTTGGCTGTATGTTTGGGGTCTGGAAGACCCATCCACTACCCATTTTCAGTGCCCCGGTGAAGGCAATTAGGTCGTCACCCAGGATTTTACGACAGATGGCCCTGTTCATCTTCCCGTCGACAGGGTAAAGTTGGCCTGTACACCCAGAAAGGGGTGGATGGGTCTTCTAGACCCCAAACATACTGCCAAGGAAAAAAAGTGGTGAGTCCATATGGAGGATATTGAGGTCATGAAGTGGCCTAGCCACCAAGTATTAATTGATATTGTTCTAGAGGGTCCGTCACCGTATGTGGTTGATCGATGGTGGTGGCGCGCCGCACCTTGTCTTGCCTGTTCATCAGCGTTTTCCAGTGTTCGAACAGCTCTGGTTCCGCGCACTGGATGTCCTTCAGGGTTCCCTGCGTCTGCACCGTGCCGTCCTTCATAGCGATGATCTGCCGGATTACAGAACGTGACTTTTCAGGGAGGCACCGGACCTGCCCGTCCAGCAGGGGGCAGAGCTGTGCCGTTGGTTTCCCCATGGTTCTGCACGTACCCAGTCTGCGTGGGGAAGGTACTGCAGCTTGTGGGTGACCAGCACCACCGACCTCTTTTCCCGCCGGAGGAACTTGAGGATTCCTTCCTGCATCAGGTGGTCGCTCAGGTGGATGTCCAGCGCTGAGAACGGGTCGTCCTGGTGGCGAACGGTCGGACAGTGAGCATCGCGGGGGGAGCGGTTTGGGTTCCGTCATGAGCGAGATGTTCTAAAGAGCTCACCAGGAACACCACGTTGGCCTGCTGGTACAGCGCCCGCGCCACACTGATGCGCTGCCGCTGACCCGCGGTCAGAATTATACCCTGAAACGGAGACGCTGCGTTTGAGGTGACCGCACACACACACACAAACACACACACACACACACACACATACACGTACCCGGTCCCCCACCACGGTCTGGTCTCCCTGTGGCAGTGTGTCCACGTCCGGGCGGAGCTGACACGCCTCGATCACATCCTTATACCTCAAAACAAAATGAAAACATTCATCAACCATCCTTTACCACCTAATCTTTGGGGGGGGGCAGGACAGGGGTGGGGGTTCCCCATGCCCATCCAGGGGAGAACGTTTCCGGCGCTGGGTAGATACACCCAGGACAGGGCGCCAATTCAATGCTGGGCACACTCACACTAAATAGGGCAATTTATCGGCGAGTTTAGCACTCAGTCAGAGCGACAGCGCCACCCGGTGTTCCCTCCATTAAAATACTTAAAACTATTTTTTCGTGTCGGTCATGACTCGTTAGCGTTCTAAAGAAAGCGTTCCGTACCTCTTCTCGTTGGGGGTGGTGTCGAACAGGATGTTCTCCTCCACGGTGGCGTTGAGCAGCCACGGCCTCTGGGAGGCGTACGCCACCGGAACTCTCTTCCTACAAGAAGAGTTCAACACGATCGTCTCCGATTCCCAAAGAACCCGAGAGGAGGTTCTGCAGCCGCATACTCACTCGGGGGGTTTGAATCCGGCGACATTTGGAACAAGCAACCTGAAGGGAGAGGACAGGACATCAGCACGATGTTCTATCACAGAACAAGACAAGAGGAATAAAGGAGGACAACCTTTTATTTTCGTCTTCGTCCGGATCTGGCAACCTGTAACGAAAAAAAACAAATTTAAATATTTAAATGTGGCTCTCAGACACCGATGTTGGGTGAGAGAACCCGACTCACAAGAGACACTATACCACCAAAAGTATCTGCCGACACGTGCATGTGATCAGAATCGGTGTTCCGATTCCTTCCATGGTCACAGGTGTATAAAATCCAGCTGTTTTTAGAACCATTTGTAAAAGAGCGGTTCTCTCTCAGGAGCTTCGTGGATGAGGACATAAGGACAGAGTCACAACTTTAACACCGTAGAACGTCTTCGGGATGAATTAGAAGAGCCAGGCCTTCTCGTCCAACAACGGTGTGTGACCTCACAAATGAGCTTCTGGAAGAACGGTCCTGAATTACCATCAACGCACTCCAGAACCTCGTGGACGGCCTTCACAGAAGAGTTGAAGATGTTCTAGCTGCCAAGGGTGGACCCACGTCATCTAGAACCCTCTGGATTAGGAACGGAACCGATACTTTTGGCGATATAGTGGACGTTCCAGCAAGTTGATGGATGAGGTTACAGGTGAAGGTCTTTCCCACCACCCTCACCCACCGTGTCCTTCTGGAACTCTCTGTTGGTGCTATGTGATTTAAACGGGATAGGCCCTACTCAATTGGTTCTCCTAATTATGGAAGCCTACAGGTGCTTGATTGTCTACCTCGTTTACAGTTTAATGGTCACATGATGGATGAAGGTGATGATGGACCTCCCTGTTCCACGTGACGCTTCCTGAGATCTTCTGCATCTCCCCGAGGGCCGCCAGCAGCAACGACGACTTCCCACATCCCACCTGCCCCACGATCATCGTCAGCTGACCTGCCGCAACAAAACGAGGCTCAGGAGAACATACATGCTCCCGCCCGCCATGAGAGGAACCAATGAGAACTTGCTGAGAACTTACCGAGAGGAACCTTAATGTCGATGTTGGTCAGCGTGGGGCAGCCTTGCGTCCAGGTGAAGTAGCCGTTCACGATCTGCGACGTCAACTAAACAAGTTAGAACCTTTACATCCACGTCGCAAAATGGCAACAAAAACCCGGCATCTCCACCTTGAGGGAGAGGTTGTGGTCCCTGTTCTCCTCCATGTGCAGGTCTGGGTCGTGAGTAAGGTTCCTGTTGTTGTCCTCCTTGGCTTTGCTTTTCCGGTGTACCAGTTTGGAAGCCTGAAGCTGCAGCATGTACTAAAGAGGAATGGTTAGTTCTCCTGGTGCTGATTTCAGGGCCGGGGCATCGTTCTGGTTCCAGGCTTGGGAAAAATTTATGAAACCAGTTTCCATGATGAAGAACGTGATGGAGAGATGAAGAAGAGCGTGGAAGCAGGGTGAAGGAGATGGTGGTAAGGTAAAGGTAGGATGGTATGATGTTTCGGGGACCAAGTTATGGGGGTGAAAAGAAGCGGTGGTCAGAGTGATGGATGGCCACCGTGGTGCCCTCTAGTGGGACTTTTGAGGACTTTCTGGGAGCCCCAGAAAGTCCTCAAACTCCCAGACTCGCCACCAATGTATCATTAGAGAACATGCCAAACAGCAAACCCTTGGACTCACCACAGACTTGATGCCACTGGGGTGGTTGGTGTCAGTCGGCGTGCTGGCCTGCTGCCCGCTCTCGATCTCCTCACTGATGAAGAACTCGCCAAGCTTCTGCACGCTGAAACATAAAGGCCTTCAGTTGAACCAATTACATGGAACCTGGACCTCCGGGACACCAGGCCTCCCGGGCGTCCCACGGCCGTGTGGGTTTCCGGCACCTAAAGGTCCCGTTGAGGCGCAATGAGATGTGATGGCTGTGCCGGATGTTCCTCACCTCACGAGTGCTTTGACGGTCGAGTGGAGAACACTGGAGAGCAGAAACAGGGGCGTGACCAGAATGTGGAACAGCGAGAGCGAGGCGAAGGCCACGGCCGGGGAGAGTTTCTCAGTGGAGCTGTTTGTGTAGGAGTGGACCGCGAACGTCTGCGGAGAGACGGTTCCTTCACCGGAGGTCCAAAACAAGACCAGGAGGGCTAAGGAACTACGGGACCAAAGAGTTGCAAGACGTACCGTGAGAACGGCGGCGATGGGAATGGCTGCGTTCATGAAAACTGCGAAGAGACAAGGAACAGCGGGTCAGCGGAACGCCCAGACGACCTGCCAGCAGCATCTCTGACTGGAGTACGGCATACTGGAGAGCGCGGTGTAGAGGGCGAAGGCGCGGAGGCTGGTCAGCTCCTTGCGCCGGGTCTCCTCCACGCTGGAACCGAAGATGTTCTCCCACGCGTACAGCTTCAGCAGCTTGATGCCTCGCAGCATCTCGTTGGTCTTCTTCAGGCGCTCGCTGGAGTACTCCTGCGGCACACACAGATGTTCCCACGGACCGCCAAACGGAACAACTAACTCTCTAACACGACGGCGGTTCTCACCAGGGTGCTCTTCTGCGTCCGCGACAGCTGGGTGGCCACCAGGTACTGCATGGGCGCCAGAACTGCGATGACGGCGGCGCCTATCAGAGCACTTACACCCAAAAAATAATAGAGCAGGACGACCCCTATAGTGATCTGAAAAGAGAACAAGAGTTTGGCAGCCTCTACTGTCCATATATACGATATTACAATATTATTATCCCATTTTAATAGTCCACTGTTTTTGTGTCTCTTTTTTTCGAGCTATCGACACGATTTTTCGCAGGATACGTCCGGCTCTTGGGCGGGGTGATTGCTTGTATACGGCTATGGAATCAGTCGACCCTTCCAGAGATATTCCCGGTTTTCCAAGCCAAAATTCCCATTTACTCAACATTTATGGTGAGTTTTGCTCTCCTGTAACTCGGTCAATTTTCAAGCTACAAAAATGAAATTCGCCGGAGTCGGAGATATCTGTATCCAGACTGGTCTTGCCAAATTGTAGAGTGATCAGACGCTTCAAATCACTCCTGATTACTCCTCAAAATTGGCCTAGTGTATTTCCTATGGGAAAAATCATAAAAAAATAAATAAATAAATAAAAAGTGGCGTAAGTCGGAGATGGTTGTATCCCGACCGGTCTTGCTGAATCACAGAGTGATTGCACTTTTCTATTACTCCTGATTAGTCTTTAAATTTTCTTTGTTTATTTCCTATTGGGAAAAAAAAAGATTTTTAAAGTGGCGTAATTTAAGACAATTTTCAAGCTACATAAACAAAATTCGCTAGGGTCAGAGATGGCTTTTTTCGGACCAGTCTTGCCAAATTGCAGAGTGATCGCACTCATTAATCACTCCTGATTACTCTTCAAATTTCGCTTTGTTAATTTTCTATGGGAAAAATCTGATTTTCAAAGTGGCGTAACTTAGAACAATTTTCGAGCTACAAACACAAAATTTGCTGGAGTTGGAGATGGTTGTATCCCGACCGGTCTTGCTGAATCGCAGAGTGATTGCATTTTTCTATTAGTCCTGATTAGTCTTTAAATTTTCTTAGTTTATTTCCTATTGGGGAAAAAAAAACTGATTTTTAAAGTGGCGTAATTTAAGACAATTTTCAAGCTACATAAACAAAATTGGCTAGAGTCAGAGATGGCTGTATTCTGACCAGTCTTGCCAAATTGCAGAGTGATCGCACTCATTAATTACTCCTGATTACTCTTCCAATTTGGCTTTGTTAATTTCCTATGGGAAAATTTTTTATTTTTAAATTGGTGTAATAAACACGAGACTTCGCATTTTCTTCAGGAAATGCACCATTACATAAAATCTAAAATAAAAAATAAAATAAAATAGCTACATAAAATCTTCTGCTTCCATCGGAGGAACCGAACCAAAGGAGAACAGAATACCCGGCCCGTCCGGCACCAACAACCACGATGATGTCATCAACGGTCTGCGGTAAATGGTGGTGAGCTCACCTGCACCGGCATGGCACACAGGTTGGGGCATAAAAAGAAGAACCACATGAGCTGCTCAGTGTCTCGCGCCACCAGGTTGCAGATCTGCGCCACCGTCATGTCCCCCGCCGACATGGTGGAGGTGCTCAGCCGCATGATCTTATTATACAGCTTACACTGCAAAGACCAGACAGAGCCAAGATGGAGTCAGTGGGGCAACCTCGCGGAGCGACGCCCAATCGATCGGCCGGTTCCGAACCTGGACACCGCCCTTCATCTTGATGCCGGTCTCTATGGCGACGTAGTAGGACGCCTGCAGGAACGTCCTCTGGAGCAGCAGCGCCAGGAAGAGCAGCACGGCTAACACGTAGCCGTTAGCGAGGAACGCCTGCGAGGAAATGAAGTGGACTCCAAGCAGCTTCACCTTTAACGCACACAGAGAGCACGGTGGCTTAGTGGTTGGCATGTTCTCCTCTCAGTGCTAGGGATTCCCGGTTGGAATCCCAATCTGGGTGGAGTTTCCATGTTCTCCACCTTGTCCATGTGGGTTTCCTCCGGGTTCTCTGGTTTCTTCCCACAGTTCAAAAACATGGATTCAAGGTCAATTGAATGCTCCAAATTGCCCCATATAGAGTGTGATTTTGTGAGTGAGTGTCCAGCGATAGATTGCCCCCTGTCCTGGGTGTATCTGCCCAGCGCCCGAAACATTCTCCCCTGGATGGGCATGGGGAACCCCCCCCCCCACGACGCTAATAGAGGATAAAGCGAAGATAATGGATGGAAAATAAATATATGCATGCTGGCTTAGTGGTTTAGCATGTTCTCCTCTCAGCACTGGGGATTCCCGGTTCGAATCCCAATCTGGGTGGAGTTTCCATGTTCTCCCCGTGTCCGCATGGGTTTCCTCCGGGTTCTCCGGTTTCCTCCCACAGTCCAAAAACATGGATTCAAGGTCAATTGAATGCTCCAAATTGCCCCATATAGAGTGTGATTTTGTGAGTGAGTGTCCAGCGATAGATTGCCCCCCTGTCCTGGGTCTTTCTTCCCTGGATGGGGACCCCCCCCCCCCCTTTCCCGCAACCCTAGTACAGGTTAAAATATATAAATAATATAAATATATAACATAGAGAACTCTGATGTAAGTTAGGTTAATTTAATTGGATTCTGCACCGGCGGCTCGATGGTGTAGTTGTCGCGGCTGATGTGGTGCACGATGCCCGAGATGCAGAGGGGCCCCGTGAAGCCCAGCAGGTCGGCCATGAACCGGTACGTGATGCTGAGGAGCAACGGGCCCCCGAATGCCCGCCTCAGAGCATCCCAGACCCAGCGGGAGCCCGGCCCGGGGACCAGGCCTCGCTCCTGCAACACAAACACACGCGGTGAGGGCAAGTGGGCGTGGTCCATGACCTCAAAACACCTCGTACCTTCTGCGCGGCGAGGACCCTGCGGAGTTTCTGGTAGTTGCTGAGGGCCCTCATGGCGATGGGCAGCTTGCCGATGGTTTTCAGGTGGATGGGCTGCTTGTGCGCCGATGTAATGAACCTGTTCATCCACCAGTAGGTGCTCTTGGACAGGAGGTTGACGAACGGCTGCAGGAAGTGCACGCCGAGGTCCTGCAGGTCCTCGGGCGGCTTCACCTCGGTGGGGTGCGGGAAGAAGACGTAACGCTGCGGAAGGCAACAGACGGCACGGGTTTACCAGGTCGCCGGACGTCGACCGGGACGTTCCGAATCCACAGGGTTCTAGATCACATGAGTCCACCTAGCACAGCGTCAACTCTTCCGGGAAGGCCGTCCACGAGGTTCCGGAGTGTGTTGATGGGAATTCTGGACCGTTCTTCCAGAAGCGAGTTTGTAAATAAATAAATATATGATGGCATAGTGGTTTAGCATGTTCTCCTCTCAGCACTAGGGATTCCTGGTTGGAATCCCAATCTGGGTGGAGTTTGTTCTCACCGTGTCCATGTGGGTTTCCTCCAGGTTCTCCGGTTTCCTCCCACAGTCCAAAAAACATGGATCAAGTCAACTGAGTTCTCCAAATTGCCCCATATAGAGTGTGTGTGTGAGTGAGTGAGTGTGTGTACGAGAGCGGAGGGGGGGAATGAGGTAATGCAGTGATAGATTGCCCCCCTGTCCTGGGTGTATCTGCCCGGCGCCTAAAACGTTCTCCCTTGGATGGGCATGGGGAACCCCCTCCCCCCCCCCCCCCGAACCTATTAGATGATAAAGCGGAAGATAATGGACGGATGGAAAATAAATATATGCACGGTGGCTTAGTGGTTTGGCATGTTCTCTTCTTAACGCTAGGGATTCCCGGTTCGAATCCCAATCTGGGTGGAGTTTCCATGTTCTCCCCGTGTCCGCGTGGGTTTCCTCCGGGTTTTCCGGTTTCCTCCCACAGTCCAAAAACATGGATCAAGGTCAATTGAGTTCTCCAAATTGTGCCTGTGTGTGTGTGATAGATTGCCCCGCTGTCCTGGGTGTATCTGTCCAGCACCTGAAACGTTCTCCCCTGGATGGGCATGGGGACCACCCCCCCGCGACCCTAGTAGAGGATAAAGTGGAAGCGGCTTAACACCGAAGACTTAACGCCGTCCTCCACCGTTGATCTCTGAAGGTGGACAGATGTCGAGTTCCGGGTCTCGCGGGGTGAAGCGCCGACCTTTATTCTCTTAATCCCACTCGGCTTTCCAATGTTCTTATGCAACGGAGAAGCAGGCTTCATCTAACTGAGCGCCTCCTGCTGTTCGATCCGATATCCGAATTCTACCACTTTTTATTCGGAGACCGTTTACCAACAGCCATCCCTACGCGAAGGTGGAGGTGTCCAAGAAGGTGCACACAGAACTTCCTCAGATGTTCCTCCAATCGCAAAATATTAAAAAATACTAGAAAATGTAATGAGAGAACGGCGTCCTTACCCGCCGCAGTATGACGTTCATCTCCACGGTCAGCAGCAGGCCGTAGATCAACGCCAGCAGACCCGTGATGCAGAACCGCAGCTGCCGCAGGCCGATGCCGTGCCCGTCGAACTTGGCGAACTTGATGGTTTTGGTGACGAACGCCAAAGTCCAATAGATGAAGAGAGCTGCAGAGAGAGACATCATCAACCAGAGACATAGAACCAAAAAAAAATATATATATATATCCATCCATTATATTCCGCTTTATCCTCTATTATGCCCATCCAGGGGAGAACGTTTCGGGCGCTGGGCAGATACACCCAGGACAGGACGCCAATCTATCGCTGGACTCACTCACTCACACACACACACTCTATATGGGGCAATTTGTAGCATTCAAATGACTTGATCCATGTTTTTGGACTGTGGGAGGAAACCGGAGAACCGGGAGGAAACCCATGTGGACACGGGGAGAACATGCAAACTCCACCCAGATGGGGATTCGAACCGGGAATCTCTAGTGCTGAGAGGAGAACATGCTAAACCACTAAGCCATTGAATTGAATTGGAGAATTCAATTGAACTTGATCCATGTGTTTGGACTGTGGGAGGAAACCCACGGGGAGAACATGCAAACTTCACCCTGAATGGGATTCGAACCAGGAATCTTTAATGCTGAGAAAAGGGTGAGGTAGCTCAGTGGTCAGGGTGTTGGGCTATCAGTCTGAAGGTTGGGGGTTCAAATCCCAGGTCCACTGAAGTTACCAATGTGGGTCCCATGAGCAAGACCCTTAACCCTCATTGCTCCAGGGGGCGCTGTGATTAACCCTGCGCTCACCTTGTAAGTCACTTTGTATAAAAGTGTCTACTAAATGACCAAATGTAAGAACATGCTAAACCACTAAGACACTGGTGATCGCTTTTATCCTTGCCTTGCTGTATCTTGTCTCCGCCGTGACAGATTCAAGGTAAATTGAATGCTCTTAATTGCCCTATATAGATAGATTGGCTCCCTGTGTATCTGCTCAACACTTTAACCGTTCTCCCCTTGGATGGGCATGGGGAACCCCCTCCAACCCCCCCACCCCACCCCCACCCGTACCCAGGAGCAGCTTGGGGAAGTTGGAGGTCTCGATGTTGTGGTAGTACACGATGGAGGTCAGCGCTGCCAGGATGCCCAGTCCGGCCGGCATGTACAGGTGGAGGTGGCGCGACTGGTTGAACCTGAGATACGAAGAGAAATACAGAGTGGATGAATCGGCGTTCTGTAATTTGGCCACTAGATGGCGGTGTTGGAATGTTAGGGAAACCAGAAACATGATCAGTGTTTATTTTAAAAACCAGACTAGACACAAAATTCAGATTATTAATGATTTTGTTTTTTAATAAATGCATTTATAAATTAAACATCGTTTTTTATTATAGTGTGTCCGTAAATGTTTTATAAACGTAATAAGACACTTGAGGTTGTTCATTTATTAATTTATTATCTTCCGCTTTATCCTCTACTAGGGTTGCGGGGGGTTTGGAGGGTTCCCCATGCCCATCCGGGGGAGAACGCTTTGGGCGCTGAGCAGATACACCCAGGACAGGGCGTCAATCTATCACTGGTCACCCTCCACCCTCACAGTCTATAAAGGGCAATTTAGAGCATTCAATTCACCTTGAAGGACATGCAAAGGAGAATATGTTCTCAAGTTTAAGAACCCCTGATGTAAATCCTGGCTTCCCCAGTGTTTATAACCTTGTAACCTATAAAATAAGTGTTATATAACCTATAAAATAAGTGTTTATATAAGTTTATAACCTTGTTATCAGGTCTGTGTCTGATTTTTCCCAGTGTCTTCTGCATTAAAGACTACTTTTAAACCAGCTTCAGCTCAGGACGTCCATCATCAGGACATTTACTCTGCCTGGTCTGAAAGCCGATAACCAAAACTCGGGTTATAGGATTCCCACCCCAAAGTCCCCATGCCCATCCAGTGGAGAACGTTTCAGGCGCTGGGCAGATACACCCAGGACAGGACGCCAATCTATTGCTGGGCACACACTCACTCATACAAACACACTCTATATGGGGCAATTTGGAGAACTCAATTGACTTGATCCATGTTTTTGGACTGTGGGAGGAAACCCACGCGGACACGGGGAGAACATGGAAACTCCACCCAGATGGTGATTTGAACCCAGTACTGAGAGGCGAACGTGCCAACCACTAAGCCACCGTGCCGCCCCTGGTGAAAATAATGTTTTAATTAATGTTGAATGTTTATAGATCTGGAAGCCTCACCCGTCTGAGACGATGCCCTCGGCGACCTCACACACGAGTACGAACAGCAGAGCGGCCGTCAGCAGCCAGCGAAGGTTGTGACCCGGAAAATGCAGCCATGTGCTGTGATGGATATGAACCTTGGAGCTCTGGCTTCCCCAACCTGAAGACAACAGGGTGACTGATTGAGGTGAGTCCATACGTCCATCCACATCGCTTATACCTGAACCTGCTCATCAGACCCACATGAGTTTTTTACCCCCATTAACTGCCCCGCCCCAGACACCTACAGTATAATGGCCGAAAGGCCTCCTACAAGACCCTCAGAGCACCCTGAGCATCGTTCTAAACAGAGCTTAAAAAAGCCACTGACCGATAAAGAGAATGGGGAAGGTGCTGAAGAGGAGGAAGACGTGGGGCACGAGTCCCAGAGCGTCCAGGAAACAGCCGTTGTTCAGAAGCCCATTGTCCACCTTATAGGCGGACGAGTTGTCGGTACCACAGAAGGACAGGGTGCTGTTGGACACCGGTGTCTGACCGAGAGAACAAACAATATGCAGTTTGGGTTAGAACCCACAGCCAAATGATCTTTAATCTGCTCCAAACAGTAGCTGCCCCACAGCGCCACCACACAGGTTATATAGGTGTATAAGATTAGATACAATAAGATATGATATAAGTAAGATGTATACAATAAATTAAGATTTGATATGATACAATAAAATACGATAAATTATGATACTAGAAGATACGTTACGATAAGAAACAATACATAAATAAAGGAAGGCCTTCTTTGCTGTTTGGGTGAAAAGCCGTAATCCGGTTATGCAGCTGTGCAGCGCAGATGAATCCCTTCACAACGTTTCAGCGCGTTACGGAATGATGTGATGGATTGCGTTTGGTTGCTTACTATTAAAACTAAATATTCAGTCAGACAACCCAGTTCAGAAAGCGATTTATTCGAAAGTAAAGGACGCAGAGCTGAGAGGTTTCGCGTACAAAGAGGATCTGAGTTTAAACCCTGAAGCAACACCAACTTAATTGCCGCCTCTTTTGTTGCGTTACATCTCAGAGTGGTGACCGATGCGGCCGCCCACCTCTTATCGACTTATTGCCCTGTGGGCTGCAGGAAGACGTTAAATCCATTATTCTGCATTTTTAATATTTTAAATCCAATAAACATCTAATGTGATGGGATTTTACATGAGAGCATAATGAGCAGCATCACCCTCCAACCAGCTGATCCCTGATCATAAAATCAAATCAGTTATATCTATATTATAAAATAAAGAAAGAAATAATAATGGGGGGGAATATATATATATATATACTGTATATACTGTTTATACTGTATATTTAAACTCAAACTACACTGAACAAAAGTATTGGGACGCCTAGATTCCGACATCCAGATGTATTCAAATTAAATGAAAAGGAAGAACGGGGCCTTCCCCAAACTGTTGGTAGGAATGAGGTCGTACAGAATTAATTTATGTAAATGTTATGACTTTTCATTCATTCATTATCTCCCGCTTTATCCTATATTAGGGTCGCGGTGGGGTTCCCCATGCCCATCCAGGGGAGAACGTTTCGGGCTCTGGACAGGGCGCCAATCCATCGCTGGGCACACACTCACTCACACACACACACACACTGTATATGGGGCAATTTTTGGAGAATTCAATTGACTTGATCCATGTTTTTGGACTGTGGGAGGAAACCGGAGAACCCGGAGGAAACCCCCGCGGACACGGGGAGAACATGGAAACTCCACCCAGATGGGGATTGGAACCGGGAATCCCTAGCGCTGAGAGGCGAACGTGCTAACCACTAAGCCATGTTATAACTTGATTAACAGATTAGGAGGCGTGTCCCAATACATTTGTCAATATAGTGTAGCGCTCATCAACTCTTAATAAAATAAATTTGAGGTATAAATAACAATCCGAATGAGTTATTATTATTATTATAAACAAAACGCACTGCGATTATGATCGAGCCGATAAACACAAGCATTAATTTTTTTACAAATGTAAAGCTGGGAATTAAAACGAATGAAATGCAGATGTTTGAAATAATTAAGTGATTAACAAAACCACCAAATCATCGTTAATACATGTATGACGTCATACTCAAAACGTCGCGCGAACACTTTATATTCTCAGTGACTTTGCGGGTGAAAAGTCCTTGCTGCTTTTATTTTTGTTTTATTTGTTCCGTTCTTTTTATTATTATTATTATTATTATTATTATTATTATTATTATTATTATTATTATTATTATTGTTATTGTTATTATTATTATTATTATTATCATCATTGTTGTTGTTGTTATTGTTATTATTATTGTTATTATTATTATTAAAAGGTGGGATTCGAACTCACCGCTCTGTATCCGCGCATCATGTTGGTCCAGGCGCTCGTGCTGATGTGCAGTCCGCGGCGCTGTGCGTCCTCACCCCAATACGACCCCCCACCCCCCGACACCCCCCCCCCCGCACACGGCACCAATCCGCGCGGATTAAACAGCCCCCAGCTGTTCTGCTGATGGAACGCGGCACGATCAAAAGAGAACTCCTGTTTTATAGACTTTATAATAGTTTATTAGATAAGTCACGTGGTATTTCTGCTGCATTATATGAATCTTCTTATTTTAAGTTCTTCCAACACTCTCACATTTTATTTAGTTGTTTTTAACACATCTCCGTCTGCAGAGAGGGACAACTCGACACGCGCAGTTCGTAGTGTGTTGTAATATTAATTAACGCGTGGGCAGCACAGTGGGTGGCTTCGTCGTTGGCATGTTCTCCTCTCAGCGCTAGGGATTCCCGGTTCGAATCCCAATCAGGGTGGAGTTTGCATGTTCTCCCCGTGTCCGCGTGGGTTTCCTCTGGGTTCTCCGGTTTTCTCCCACAGTCCAAAAACATGGATCAAGGTCAATTGAATTCTCCAAATTGCCCCATATAGAGTGTGTCTGTGTGAGTGAGTGTGTGTCCAGTGATAGATTGCCCCCCTGTCCTGAGTGTATCTGCCCAGCGCCTGAAACGTTCTCCCTGGATGGGCATAAGGAACCCCCTCCACGATCCAAGAAGAGGATTAAATGGAAGATAATTAATGAATGAATTAATGACACTTGGGCGGCACGGTTGCTTAGTGGTTGGCATGTTCTCCTCTCAGCGCTAGGGATTCCCGGTTCGAATCCCCATCTGGGTGGAGTTCCCATGTTCTCCTCGTGTCCGCGTGGGTTTCCTCCGGGTTCTCCAGTTTCCTCCCACAGTCCAAAAACATGGATCAAGTTCAATTGAATGCTCCAAATTGCCCCATATAGAGTGTGTCTGTGTGAGTGAGTGTGTGTCCAGTGATAGATTGCCCCCCCTGTCCTGGGTGTATCTGCCCAGCGCCCACAACGACCCCCCCCCTAGAGGATTAAGCGGAAGATAATGGATGGATGGATGGATGACGCTTTCATCCAAAGCGACTCACAAGTATCCCAGCTTGGTTGGGGTCAGAGCACATGGTTGCAACTGCGCCCCCTGTATGATTTTAATGTCATTGCAGAATGCTCGTACCGTCAGCAGCAGATGAATGAAAACTTAAAGATCAGGTGGTTCGACCTCGTTGGTGGATGACCAATCACAGGCCCCCCACGGTGGTGTGGGCGGGGCTACACCGAGAATTAGGGCGAGACTTCAGCACCGCGGACAGCGGCGGGGCGCGCAGACTCCTGATTGGCCGAGCGAGTGAAGGATGGGCGTGGCCTCCGAGAATCAGCGATCAGGTGGATGCGACGAGCGCGAGCCCATCTGTCAGCTCGGGAATTCGGCTGCGGGACAGACAATCCACGCGTCATCAGTTCTGTCCCCCTGCAACTGAAAAAAAGGGGACAGAACATTGTCCTGCGGATGAGAGTCGGCGTTCTAAAGACACTGTATGAGAAGGTAAGCAGATTATCTCGCATATCCGCTTTAAGCCTGGGCACTCATTTCGAGGCTTCCTCCTGATGATGATGATGATGATGATGATGATCCCGGGACGACGGCGTCCTTAATTTTGCTTAATTAACCCGCTTTCTAATTAAACTCTAAATGTAAACACGACGAGAGCTGCAGGGTCTGTGTAATCAAAGTCACGTGGTATAAACGCGTCCCCGATCGTTCATAAGAGGAAAACCAAGCCGCTTTATGGCTTTCTGTAGAGGAATGACAATCTACAGAGAGGCGGGAGGTGGCGCTGTTTCATTAAAGACCGATTAAATTAAATTAAACTAAAGCTCCGCCTCTTTAACAGACTTCATCCTTCATACCGCCCTCTACCTGCCACGCCATGGTTACACACCCCCAGGACACCCGGCCTGTGTGTGTGTGTGTGTGTGTGTGTGTGTGTGTGTGTGTGTGTGTGTGTGTGGTTCTGTTTATTTACACACCATCAGGTCTAAATAAACTTTGTAATTAACGACTGTTCCATCTGGTTGTCGACTCTGCAGGTTTCTTCCTTCATTGCATTTGAATATTTCACCGAAATTAACAAAATTATCAATTAATAATCATTAAGTACAACGACGTAAAAATTTGGAAACTCCACCCAGATGGAGATTCGAACCGGGAATCCCTAGCACTGAGAGGAGAACATGCTAAACCACTAAGCCACCGTGCTGCCTTATTATTATTATTATTATTATTATTATTATTATTATTGTTATTATTATGATTATTATTATTATTATTATTATTATTATTATTATTAATTGAATTTAACGAATCCCCATCTAAGTGGAGTTTCCATGTTCTCCCCGTGTCCGCGTGGGTTTCCTCCGGGTTCTCCGGTTTCCTCCCACAGTCCAAAAACTTTGTGTTCTCCAAATTGCCCCATATAGAGTGTGTCTGTGTGAGTGAGTGTGTGTTCAGTGATAGATTGCCCCCCTGTCCTGGGTGTATCTGCCCAGCGCCCGAAATGTTCTCCCCTGGATGGGCATGGAGAACCCCCACGACCCTAATAGAGGATAAAGTGGAAGATGATGGATGGATGCAGTTTGTTTATATTGTTTATATATCTATATATATATAAAAATAAAGACATTCTTATTTATAATCGTCTTTTGCAGAGAAAAGAAACGACGCTGAACAACAAATATTAAAATGGCGGGTGAGTTAGTATTCAAATGACTTTGATTAACTGTGGTAGTCAGTTTTATTAGTTGTGGTAATGGTAGAACTAGTTATGGTTGGAGTAATAATAACTGTATTAGTAGTTTTTGTAGTTGTAATGATAGTGAAAGTGGAGCTAATAGTAATATTAGTATTAGAATTAGAATTAGTATTAGTAGTGTGGTTGTAGATGGTAGTAGTAAAAGTAATGATACTAGTAGCTGTAGGCGTTATGGTTGTAATAGTAACATTATCAGTTGTCATGGTAACCGTGGTAACAGTTAAGGTGGTAAAAGTTGTAATAGTTATGATAGTAATATTAGTATTAGTAGTTAAGGTAATACACTACAGTATAGTAGTACTGGTAGTCATGGTTATAGTGGTAGTAATGGTTGTGGTAGTATTAGTAATGGTTTTTTTTTACAATTAATTTATGTATTGATCATTTATTTGTGTATTATTTATGTTTTATTGATTATTTGTTTGTGTATTAATAAATTGTATTGATTATTAATTTCTGTATTGATTGTTTATGTTTGATTAATTATATATTTGTGCATTGATTATTTGTTTTTATTGATTATTTATTTTTATAGATTATTTGTGATTTATTGAATGTTTAAAAAATATTGATAATTAATTTGTGTATTATTTATGACTTATTATTTATTTTATTGATATTTGTTTGTGTATTAATAAATATTATTGATCATTTTTTCTCTATTGATTGTTTATGATTTATTAATTATTTATGTTTTATTAATTATATATTTGTGCATTAATTATTTGTTTGTATTGATTATTTATTTTTATAGATTATTTATGATTTATTGAATATTTAAAAAATATTGACCATTCATTTGTGTACTAATTATTTATTTGAGTATTTATATTTATTTTTCTTTGATTGTATTTTGTGTATTGATTATGGTTTATTGATTATTTGTTTTTATTATTTGTTTTTATTATTAATTTTTTTATAGATTATTTATTGTTAATTAAAAATGTATTGATTATTTATTTGTATATTGCTTATTTGTGACTTATTATGTATGGTTTATTGATTATTTGTTTTTATTGATTATTTATGTTTTATTGATTATTTGTTTTTATTATTTGTTTTTATTGATTTTTATAGATTTATTGTTTATAATTTTTTATTGATTATTTATTTGTGTATTGATTATTTGTGACTTATTGATTGTTTATGGTTTATTGATTATTTGTTTGTGCATTTTTTATTTTTTTTGGTCGAACAGAAAATAACTTCCCCCCCCTGCCGTCGTTCCTGCCCCTGAGGCCGTGTTTCCATCAGGACTTCGAGGAGATCCCCGAGCAGCACCGCACCACATGCAAGAGAATTTACTACCTCTGGATCTGTAAGTTCATAAACAATCAGTCTGATTTAAACCACCACACACACACACACACACACACACACACACACTCTATATGGGGCAATTTGGAGAATTCAATTTGCCTTGAATCCATGTTTTTGGACTGTGGGAGGAAACCGGAGAACCCGGAAGAAGCCCACGCAGACACAGGGAGAACATGCAAACTTCACCGGGAACGGGATTCGAACCTGGACCCCCCCAGTGCTGAGCCTATCCCGGTTCTGAGCCTCAGTGTGTCTCAGTGTACAGTGTGACTCTGCTGGTGAACGTCTTCGGCTGCATGGCGTGGATGTTCGGTGGGGGAGGAGTCACCAACTTCGGCATGTCCATCATCTGGGTGATCCTCTTCACGCCGTGCTCTTATGTCTGCTGGTTCAGACCCGTCTACAAGGCCTTCAAGTGAGTACCACCGGGCCTTTACTCGTCTGTCTCACCCTCTGTCTCACTGTCTGTCCTACACTCTGTCTCACCCTCTGTCTCACTGTCTGTCCTACACTCTGTCTCACCCTCTGTCGCACCCACTGTCTCACTGTCTGTCCTACACTCTGTCTCTCCCTCTGTCTCACTGTCTGTCCTACACTCTGTCTCACCCTCTGTCGCACCCACTGTCTCACTGTCTGTCCTACATTCTGTCTCACCCTCTGTTTTACACTCTGTCTCACCCTCTGTCCTACACTCTGTCTCACTCTCTGTCCTACACTCTGTCTCACCCTCTGTCCTACACTCTGTCTCACTGTCTGTCCTACACTCTGTCTCACCCACTGTCTCACTGTCTGTCCTACACTTTGTCTCTCCCTCTGTCTCACTGTCTGTCCTACACTGTGTCTCACCCTCTGTCTCACCCTCTATCTCACGGTCTGTCCTACACTCTGTCTCACCCACTGTCCTACACTCTGTCTCAACCTCTATCTCAACCTCTGTCTCACCCTCTGTCTCACTGTCTCTCCTACACTCTGTCTCACCGTCACTCTGTCTCACTTTCTCACCGTCTGTCTCACTCGCTTTCGCCCCCTGTCTCACTCGCTGTCTCGCTCTCTGTGTCACTCCCTGTCTCACCCTTTCTCTCTCACCATTTGTCTCATGCTCTGTCTCGCCCAGTGTCTCACTGTTTGTCCCACTCTCTATCTCGCCCTCTGTCTCACTCTCTCTCTCTCTCTCATTCTCACCCTCTGTCTCACTCGCTTTCGCCCCTCACCCTCTGTCTCACTCTATCACTCTCTGTCTCGCCCTCCATCTCACCCCCTGTCTCACTCTCTGTCTCAGCCTCTGACTCACCGGCTGTCTCACCGCCCGTCTTTGTCTTTTCAGGACAGACAGCTCGTTCAACTTCATGGCGTTCTTTTTCGTCTTCATGGCTCAGGTTCTCATCAGCATCATCCAGGCTATTGGGATTCCAGGATGGGGCGTCTGGTATGAGCTTTGCTTTGTTGTTAGTTGAATGTTGTCCATACGTTCTCCACACGTCCGTCCGTCGGTCCTCTGTGCACATGTGCGATCTGAGTCCATGTGTGGTTTCAGCGGCTGGTTGGGAACCATCGTGTTTTTTGGAACCAGCGTCTTCGCCTCCGTGGTCATGGTGATTCCCACCGTCATGTTCACCGCCGTGGCCTCGCTCTCCTTCATCGTTCTCACGAAGGTAACATCGTTTATTTAATAAACTAACTAACTAACTAACTAACTAAAGTTCCAATGATCTGAAGTGTTCTGGCATTTTTAGCCGAGCGTGATGCAGAGCAGTAAACGCTTTGACCACCAGAGGGAAGCAGAGTGTTAGGAACACGATATGAACTCTATTCAAACCAATTTTAGATTTTAACAATTCTCCTAAATGGTTTGAGGGATGTGTCTCGTTGATGTTGCACCAGAGGGCCTGGCTCCCAATCGGAGTTCCAGTTCACCCCCGATGTCTTGGGTACATCGAGGTCTAAGCATCATGTTGACGTTCCAGGTTCACAACATGTACCGGGGCACGGGGGGCAGCATGAGCAAGGCTCAGGAGGAGTGGACCACGGGCGCCTGGAAGAACCCCCACGTTCAGCACGCCGCCCAGCAAGCCGTCCTCGGAGCCGCCCACGGGGCCACGCAGGGGCCGGACGCGTACCCCGCCCCGAACTACAGCAACCAGATGTGAAGAACCAGAATCTGTCACTTTATATCCACAAGATAAGAATGATGTGACTAAAAACTAAAAAAACTAAAATTTAAAACTTAATTTTTAAATTTTAATTAAAAATAATTTAGTAAAATAGTTCAGTCTTATTTTAATATATTAATGTGCTGTCCCGAAAAATTGGGACTCTTTAAAAAATCTTTTATAGATAAATAAATCGAATTATATTTTAGTGTGTATTTAATACGACATGTTTAAATACTGTACGCGATTCGTTTTATTGTATAATACTAATGTACCAAATAGATCGAATTTTCTACTATAGTTTAATACAAATACAATCTAATTTAATATGCTAATGTGTATTAAAACGACAATTTATTACAGTTTGAATGATTTAATGCTTTGCGATTCATTGCCGTTGTGTTTTACGTCACACCGGCGTTACATATTACGACCAGAAGGGGCAGTGTTCTGGTCGTAATATGTAATCGCTAAAATAAAAAAGTAATATAAAGGCTTTCTTTATTTTTTTAAAACCGAGAGCAGGGTGTCATTCTGTCCCCTCGAGTCTCTGATTTCCCAAAAGCTTCTCTTAGGAAGTGGGAGGAGCCTCCATCAGCTGAGCCCAACCCATTTTGGGCCCGTGAGGTCCTCGGGGACGGGGCCCCCGGAAGCCGGGATTGAATTGGAAAGCTCTTTGTCCAGATTTATTTGCACGCCGTTATATTTTTTACTTTATTGTGTTATTTATTAGCCGAAAGCCAATCCGGGTGGAATTTGCATGTTCTCCCCATGGGTTTCCTCCGGGTTCCTCCCTCAGTCCACATAAAAAAAAGAAGGTGGGATTTTGGTGTCTTTGTAGAACCTGAATGACGGAACCCTGTGACGGGGAAGGACTAAGCTCAAAAACTGCAGTGGGAGGAGTCACAGTAATAGAGGGCGTGCTGATGAGCACGGTGGCTTGGTGTTTGGCATGTTCTCCTCTCAGCGCTGGAGATCCAGGTCGGAATCCCGAGCTGGGTGGAGTTTGCATGTTCTCCCCGTGTCCCCATGGGTTCCCTCCGGGTCCTCCGGTTTCCTCCCTCAGTCCGAAAACATGGTTTCAAGGTGAATTGACTGCTCTAAATTGCCCCTATATAGAGTGTGGGAGTGTGCATCCTGTCCTGGCTGTAAATGTTCTACCTTGGGTGGGCATGAGAACCCCATGGGAACGTCTTTCTTCCCCAAACTGTTTACCCCCATGATTGGGGGGGGGGGGTTAACTGGGGTAATGGGAATGAATGATACACCTGAATGCATGGATTAGGAGCTGTGTCC
Organism: Corydoras sp. C115; assembly: GCA_019802505.1. Lineage (NCBI taxonomy): Eukaryota > Metazoa > Chordata > Actinopteri > Siluriformes > Callichthyidae > Corydoras > Corydoras sp. C115. The sequence goes on along the minus strand of JAFMOC010000219.1, from coordinate 330,953 downwards.
GTATACTTTTGTCCATATAAGGTGTACATGGGTGTGGCTTTGCTCCCCCCCTCACCCCCCCCTTCTCTCTCCCTCTCGCCCGCCCGACTGTCTTGCTCACCCTGAGTTCTGACGGGGTGGGGGGGGCAGGGGGCATGTTAGGTGTCGATGTGGTTCTGAGCCCATAGAACATCAGAGGGAGGGGGAGGGAGGAGGGGGGCAGTACCGAGTGCACACAGAGGGGTACTGTCTGAAACCAGGGGGGCTCTCTCTCTCTCTCTCTCTCTCTCTCTCTCTCTCTCTCTCTCTCTCTCTCTCTCTCTCTCTCTCTCTCTCTAAGAACATGCAAACTCCACCCGGATCGGGATTGGCTGAGAGGTAGAGGTGCTGACCACGCCGCCGCCAATGACCTTAGACCGTTATGTATCCCCCCCCCCCCGACTATCCATATAAGGAACAGTGCAGTACCTTAAACGGCCAGCAGAGGTCAAGCCACAATCCAGCCTCCCACTTACAAGATACCTCGTCTCGTTTCATCTCATTATCTCTTCTACTTGGGTTGGGGGGGTGGGGGGGATTTCAGGCCCAGTACCGGGTGCCAATCCATTGCTCACACACACACACACACACACACACACACACACACACACATACATTTTATAGGGGCAAATTAGAGCATTGGTTCACCATAAATGGGCGGCATGGTGGCTTAGTGGTTTAGCATGTTCTCCTCTCAGCATTCCCAGGTGGAGTTTGCCTGTTCTCTCCGTGTCCGCGTAGGTTTCCTCCGGGTTCTCCGGTTTCCTCCCACAATCCAAATACATGGATCAAGGTCAATTGAGTTCTCCAAATTGCCCCATGTAGAGTGTGTGTGTGTGTGTGTGTGAGTGAGTGAGTGTGTGTCCAGTGACAGATTGTCCCCCTGTCCTGGGTGTATCTGCCCAGCGCCCGAAACGTTCTCCCCTGGATGGGCATGGGGAACCCCCCCGCGACCCTAATAGAGGATAAAGCGGAAGATAATGGATGGATGGGTTCACCTTAAATCAGCATGTTTTTGGACTATCAGAGGAAACCGGCGAACAATGGGGAGAACATGCAAACTCCACCCAGATGCCCGGATCTGGACGCCTCTGTGTCTCGTTCCCACCCCTCGTCCCTCTGCCAAACGCCCCCCCCCCGCCCCCGCCCTCCCCAATGGTCATTCGTCTCACTTTAATAGGTTCTTAAAACATCTGTGCAGCTTCATCTGAGAACATAGAACATGACATCGGTGCCTGGCCTTCGGAATGTTCCGGTTCCTGAGTCCCCCCCCCCCCCCCCCGCAGTCGCGTGGTTCTTACAGGAACGCTGGTTTCCACACATCGGCCCGGACTCTGGAGATGGTTAGGGGTTTGATGGATTGTGAATGTAAACAGGTCCCGCGGAACCGTTCCGCGTTCCCCCGCTGCTCCGTCTAATGGGGCGGACGTGGTTGGCCTGACGCCCAGGGGGTGTTTACGTTAGAACCCGATCACATCCGTAGCTGCGCCGGCGCTCTTGGCTGGGAGCGGCCTCCCGCCCCGTTCCACAGATGATCTCAGGCCGGAGGAATTCACCCGTCGGGCCCGGCTCTCGGTTCTCTGGTTCTCGGTTCTCTGGTTCTCGGTTCTTGGTTCTCGGGTTCTCGGTTCTCGGCTCTCGGGTTCTCGGTTCTGGGTTCTTGGTTCTCAGGTTCTCGGGTTCTCGATTTCTCGGGTTCTCGGGTTCTCGGGTTCTCGGGTTCTCGGGTTCTCGGTTCTCGGGTTCTTGGGTTCTTGGTTCTCGGGTTCTTGGTTCTCGGTTCTCGGGTTCTCAGCTTTCGTTTCTCGGGTTCTCGGCTCTCGGTTCTCGGGTTCTCGGTTCTCAGGTTCTCGGCTCTCGCGTTCTCGGGTTCTCAGTTCTCGGGTTCTCGGTTCTCGGGTTCTTGGGTTCTTGGTTCTCGGGTTCTTGGTTCTCGGCTCTCGGTTCTCGGGTTCTCAGTTTTCGGTTATCGGGTTCTTGGGTTCTTGGTTCTCGGTTCTCAGTTCTCGGGTTCTCAGGTTCTCGGTTCTCAGGTTCTCGGCTCTTGGGTTCTTGGTTCTCGGGTTCTCGGCTCTCGGCTCTCGGATTCTCAGTTCTTGGGTTCTTGGGTTCTCGGTTTTCGGGTTCTCGGTTCTCGGCTCTATTTGGGTTCTCTCACACTCTATTTGGGGCAATTGGGAGAATTCAATTCACCTTGAACCCGGAGGAAACCCACGCGGACAGACAGGGGAGAACATGCAAACTCCACCCCAGATTGGAATTTGAACCGCCGAGAGGAGAACATGCTAAAGCACTAATCCACCGTGCTGCCCATTAGAGCTTCAGAATTCAAAGCTATTAATCTGAAGGAAGCCCATGTTTATTAACAGTTGCCCCGTGGCCCCTGGGCGGGGCCCCTAACCCTCATTACCTCAGGACCTCGCGCGCCAAACCAAATACTCAGATAAAAACGTCTGAAGAATGTCGTCAGGAGAATGCAATGCATTAGAAACAGCAGACTACAGGGGTTAAATACACACACACATACACACACACACACACACACACACACACACACACACACACACACACACATACATACACATTCACAAGTATATATACACACACACACACATACACACATACATAGACACACACATACATACATACACACACACACACACACACACATATATATACATACACACACATACATACATACACACATACACACACACACCTACACAAATACACACTCACATACACACACACACTCACTCACATACACACACAGATATAAACACACACACACACACACTCACTCACATACAAAAACACACATTCACACACACTCACATACACACACTCACATACACTCACATACACACACAGATATAAACACACACACATACACACACTCACATTCACATACACACACACTTATACACACATACACAGACTCACACACTCTCTCTCACACACACACACACACACACACACACACATTCACATACACACTCACACACACTCACATACTAATATACAGTACACATACACACACACATACACACATGCACATACACACATACACACACACACACACACACACACACAGATGAGATGCAGGCGGTCGACTTTGGGGATTTATTGTAACGTTCTTTAAACATGATGACGACATTTAGAGACAAAAAAAAATGTGCAAATCACCAGGAAGTTCCACCAAATCCTCCACCTAAGTTCCCCGAGTACAGAACTCTTATTTAGAGTGATTGGCTGTTGGCTATCCGGACCTACGGGCCACGCCCACCTACGGTGTAGTGAGCGGAAGGTGATTTGGGACGCAGCCCCTCCGTTTCTACTACAACAGACGAGCCAATCTAATTACGCATGCGTGTTTGTATAAACGCCGAGTCAGCACAATAAACAAAATGGCTTCTCTTATTTAGAACGTATTACGAATCCTGCAGCGTATTTCGGTTCCTTTACGTGTGGTGTGGAGATTTGAGGTGTGGTGTGGTGAGGTGAAGTGTGAAGATATGAGGTGAGGTGAGGTGAGGTGAGGTGTGAAGGTATGAGGTGAGGTGAGGTCAGGTCAGGTGAGGTGAGGTGAGGTGTGAAGATATGAGGTGAGGTGTGGTGTGAAGATATGAGGTGAGGTGAGGTGAGGTGAGGTCAGGTCAGGTCAGGTGAGGTGTGAAGATATGAGGTGAGGTGAGGTGAGGTGAGGTGAGGTGAGGTCAGGTCAGGTCAGGTGAGGTGTGAAGATATGAGGTGAGGTGAGGTCAGGTCAGGTGAGGTGAGGTGTGAAGATATGAGGTGAGGTGTGGTGTGAAGATATGAGGTGAGGGTGAGGTATGGTGAGGTGAGGTGTGAAGGTATGAGGTGAGGTGAGGTGAGGTGAGGTGTGAAGATATGAGGTGAGGTGAGGTGAGGTGTGAAGATATGAGGTGAGGTGAGGTGTGAAGATATGAGGTGAGGTGAGGTGTGAAGATATGAGGTGAGGTGAGGTGTGAAGATATGAGGTGAGGTGAGGTGAGGTCAGGTCAGGTGAGGTGAGGTGTGAAGATATGAGGTGAGGTGTGGTGAAGCGAGGTGTGGTGAAGCGAGGTGTGGTCTGGTGAGGTAAGATGAGGTGAGGTGAGGTGAGGCTTGGGGAGGTGAGGTGAGATAAGGTGTGGTGTGGTGAGGTAAGTTTTGGGGAGGTGAGGTGAGACATGGTGTAGAGATGTGAGGTAAGGTGAGGTAAGGTGAGGTGCGGATGTCCTTTTTTAGTCAAGTGACTCTAAGCGGGCTGGCTGACTCATCAGGTGGCTGATCATCATCATCATCATCATGATCTTTATTAACTGCGTGGTGGTGCAGACCGGCGCTTTGTTGGAACTCCATGCTTCTTAAACAGACGGGATAGTCCTTAATTACACGAAGAACATATAAACTAAAACAAACCAACGATAAGGAAATAAAACTAGTATTCTGTTCACATTTTAATGGAACAGAGAGGACTCATCCTTGTCCTCGTCCTCGTCCTCGTCCTCATCAGGACCTGCAACAGACAGAAACATATGATCACTCCAACCACACTTTCAATTACAGAACACTAATTAAAGGTTAATTACACAGGAATTGAAGAATTTACCAATAATTAAAGGCTAATAACCATAGATTGGACTCTCATGCATTCTTTAAAGGGTGTGTCCCAGGTGTGTACCAGGTGTGTACCAGGTGTGAACTGGGTGTGTACCAGGTGTGTACCAGGTGTGTACCGGGTGTGTACCAGATGTGTACCGGGTGTGTACCAGATGAGCACTGGGTGTATACCAGGTGTGTACCAGGTGTGTACCAGATGTGTACCGGGTGTGTACCAGGTGTGTACCAGGTGTGTACCAGATGTGTACCGGGTGTGTACCAGATGAGCACCGGGTGTGTACCAGATGTGTACCAGATGTGTACAGGGTGTGTACCAGATGAGCACCGGGTGTGTACCGGGTGTGTACCAGATGTGTACCGGGTGTGTACCAGATGAGCACCGGGTGTATACCAGGTGTGTACCAGGTGTGTACCAGATGTGTACCAGATGTGTACCGGGTGTGTACCAGATGAGCACCGGGTGTGTACCGGGTGTGTACCGGGTGTGTACCCGGTGTCTACCGGGTGTGTACCGGGTGTGTACCAGGTGTGTACCAGATGAGCACCGGGTGTGTACGTGTACCGGGTGTGTACCGGGTGTGTACCAGGTGTGTACCGGGTGTGTACCAGGTGTGTACCCGGTGTCTACCGGGTGTGTACCAGGTGTGTACAAGATGTGTACCCGGTTGGGTACCAGATGTGTACCGGGTGTGTACCAGATGTGTACCAGATGTGTACCGGGTGTGTACCAGGTGTGTACCAGATGTGTACCGGGTGTGTACCAGGTGTGAACTGGGTGTGTACCAGGTGTGAACTGGGTGTGTACCAGGTGTGTACCAGGTGTGTACCGGGTGTGTACCAGGTGTGTACCAGATGTGTACCGGGTGTGTACCAGATGAGCACCGGGTGTATACCAGGTGTGTACCAGGTGTGTACCAGATGTGTACCGGGTGTGTACCAGGTGTGTACCGGGTGTGTACCGGGTGTGTACCAGGTGTGTACCGGGTGTGTACCAGATGTGTACCGGTTGTGTACCAGGTGTGTACCAGGTGTGTACCGGGTGTGTAGCAGGTGTGTACCAGGTGTGTACCGGTGTGTACCGGGTGTGTACCAGATGTGTACTGGGTGTGTACCAGATGAGCACCGGGTGTGTACCAGATGAGCACCGGGTGTGTACCGAGTGTGTACCGGGTGTGTACCGGGTGTGTACCAAGTGTGTACCGGGTGTGTACCGGGTGTGTACCAGGTGTGTACCAGATGTGTACCGGGTGTGTACCAGATGTGTACCAGGTGTGTACCAGATGTGTACCGGGTGTGTACCAGATGTGTACCGGGTGTGTACCAGGTGTGTACCAGATGTGTACCGGGTGTGTACCAGATGTGTACCGGGTGTGTACCAGGTGTGTACCAGGTGTGTACCAGGTGTGTACCAGATGTGTACCGGGTGTGTACCAGATGTGTACCGGGTGTGTACCAAATGAGCACCGGGTGTGTACCAGGTGTGTACCAGATGAGCACCGGGTGTGTACCAGGTGCGTAACAGATGTGTACCAGGTGTGTACCAGATGTGTACCGGATGTGTACCGGGTGTGTACCGGGTGTGTACCGGGTGTGTACCAGATGTGGGCTGGGTGTGTACCAGACGTGGGCCGGATGTGGCCCCGGGGCCGTATTACTCACTGTGAGATCTTGCAGTTTGAAGCTCGGACCAGGCGTCCTGTGTAGTGGATGTCACACCTGACGATGTTGTTGGTGTAGTCCGACTCCTGAACCATGTACTTGGGGTTCACCTGAATCTGAAGGTCAGGGACGAGAGAACAAATGTTATGTGGCCTATCCCAGGAGCCCCCCCACCGCTCGGCATCTGGTCTGACGCGGTTCTTATTAACAAAGTGCCGTCTAGAGAACCTTCAGTAATCTGCATGCTGTTCTGCTCATCAAGTTCCTAAGGGCCTGGGACGGTACCGTAAGCGACCGGAGCATCCCACAGCCACTAACCCGAAATTCTATAAAGCCAAAGCGGGTGTGCCGGGAGCAGGAGGAGGTCAGGTCAGAGGGTTACCTTCAGGATGTAGCTCCCTGGCTTGATGTCCGTGATGTCGATCCACTGACAGTCAATGTCGGCGTTGTAGGTGTCGTAGCAACCCGGACTGAGACCCTGACGGATCAAGAACCGGGACAAGACCAAGATTTAATTGGGAATGGCGACAGAACATGTCTACGGACTGCGGGAGAACATGCAAACCCCCACATGACAGGATACCTGGGTGTGAGAGGTGCAGGCGTAGCGCTTCAGGTGTCCGAAGTCGCAGGTGGTGTCCTCTAGGCAGAAGCTGGCCTTGTGGCCCTCCGCCACCTTGCGCTTGGTGTTCTTGTCCAGCAGGTCGTAGTGGCTGAACTCGTCCATGCTGTGGTAATGTCTGCGGGGAGACGGGGTGAGAACGGTCTGTCAGTCACCGCAGAACCCGTGTTGGTCCGGAGTGCCACGGGGGGCAATTTAATCACACCTTTCCTCGTAACAATTCCAATCGGACTGATGGAGTACGGAACGCCTCGACTCGGACGCCTGACCGCAACCCTTCCGTCAACCCTTTGAAATGGCCCTTTGGAGGCACGGCACGTCTTTTCGGTGTGGACACGAAGAGAATTACGTCTCGCATTTCTGCACGGAAACTAAAATGGCCGAATTGGTTCCAGGCTTTGGAGTGAGAGTGTGAGAGCGTGAACCCACTAGAACGTATGACTTAATAATTAGTATATATATTAACACACTCTATATGGGGCAATTTAGAGCATTCAATTCACCTTGAGTACCTGGCTCTGGATGTCCATTGTGGCGCAGTGGCGTGTTGTGGGAGTGTAGGTGTCCCTGGCCGTTATGAAGCTAACATGGACATGTATTGGGACACCCACACCTTACTTCTGGTTTTCGATTGTCTACAGAGGCTTCCCCCCAGATGTTGGAGCTCGTCTGTGGGGGCATTTTGGAGGAGGTCAGGTACCGAGGTCAGGTACCAAAGGACGGAATTAGAGTGTGTGTCCCAATTCTTTAGTCCACATAGTGTGTTGGGTTGTCAATCTGAAGGTTGTGGGTTCAAATCCCAGGTCCACAGAAGTTACCACTGTGGGTCCATGAGCAAGACCCTCAACCTTCATTGCTGCAGGGGGTGCTGTCCCGACCCAAAACAAAGCCTCGGCTAAAAATGAGCAAGAAAGAAAATGTGAGAGAGCAGCTGTGGGGGGGGTCAGCGGGTTCCACTCACTGGTGACAGCTGTGCCACTCCCAGGTGTGTCTCGGCCTGTTGGGCATGAAGTCTGAGGTTCCTTGGTTCTTCACCCGCTGAGGGAAGCGTAGCAGAACTCTGACATCATAGTCTGTGATATCAGAACCATACGCAGAACTGCAAGACAAACGGGATAGTTCAGCAAGTGAGGACGGAGAACCTACTTCGAGAACACAGAGAGGGAGAGAGAGAGGAGAGAGAGAGAGAGAGAGAGAGGGAGAGAGAGAGAGAGAGAGAGAGAGAGAGAGAGAGAGAGAGAGAGAGAGAGAGAGAGGGAGAGAGAGAGAGAGAGAGAGAGAGAGAGAGAGGATGGGTGTGAGGGAAAGTAAGAGCATGAGAGAGTGAGAGTGAGGGAGTGAGGATGTAAAAGAGTGAGGGTGAGGTAGAGAAAGAGTGAGGGAGTGAGAGAATGATGGAGTAAGCGTGAGGGTGAGGGAGTGAGGGAGTGAGAGAGTAAGAAAAAGAGTGAGAGAGTGAGGGAGTGAGAGAGTGAGAGAAAGAGTGAGGGAGAGAAAGAGTAAGAGAAAGAGTGAGAGAAAGATTGAGAAAGTGGGAGAGTGAGGGTGAGGGAGTGAGAGAGTGAGAGAGTGAGGGAGTGAGAGAGTGAGAGAGTGAGGGAGTGAGAGTGAGAGAGTGAGAGAGAGTGAGTGAGGGAGTGAGAGAGTGAGAGAGTGAGGGAGTGAGAGTGAGGGAGAGTGTGAGAGAGTGAGGGAGTGAGAGAGTAAGACAGTGAGAGAGTGGGAGAGTGAGGGAGAGTCAGGGAGTGAGGGAGTGAGAGAGTGAGGGAGAGTGTGAGGGAGTGAGGGAGTGAGAGAGTGAGGGAGAGTGAGGGAGAGTGAGGGAGAGTGTGAGAGAGTGGGAGAGAGTGAGGGATTGAGAGAGTGAGAGAGTGAGAGAGTGAGAGAGTGAGAGAGAGAGTGAGGGAGAGTGTGAGAGAGTGAGGGAGTGAGAGAGTAAGAGTGAGGGAGAGAAAGAGTGAGGGAGTGAGAGAGTAAGAGAAAGAGTGAGAGAGTGAGAGAGTGAGAGAAAGAGTGATAGAGTGAGAGAGTAAGAGAAAGAGTGAGAGAGTAAGAGAAATAGAGAGAGTAAGAGAAAGAGTGAGAGAGTGAGGGAGTGAGAGAGTAAGAGAAAGAGTGAGAGAGTGATAGAGTGAGAGAGTAAGAGAAATAGAGAGAGTAAGAGAAAGAGTGAGAGAGAGGGAGTGAGAGAGTAAGAGAAAGAGTGAGAGAGTGATAGAGTGAGAGAGTAAGAGAAAGAGTGAGAGAGTGAGAGTAGAGTGAGAAAGAGTGAGAGAAAGAGTGAGAGAGTGAGAGAGTGAGAGAAATAGAGAGAGTAAGAGAAAGAGTGAGAGAGTAAGAGAAAGAGTGAGAGAGTAAGAGAAAGAGTGAGAGTGTGAGTTTTAGAAAGTGAGGGAGTGAGAGAAAGAGTGAGGGAGTGAGTTTTAGAAAGTGAGGGAGTGAGAGAAAGAGTGAGAGTGTGAGTTTTAGAAAGTGAGGGAGTGAGGGTGTAAGAGAGTGATGCTGAGGGAGAGAGAGAGAGTGTGATGTGAGGGAGAGAGAGTTAGAAAGTGAGTTTGAGAAAATGAGAGAGTGAGAGAGAGAACCCACTAGAACGTATGACTTAATAATTAGTCAGCTCCATATATTAACAGGAGAACATGCTAACTCCACCCAGATGGGGATTCCAACTCGGATCCCCGGCGCTGAGAGGAGAACATGCTAAATTTCTGTGTGAATGGGAGGTTCTCACCTGGAGAGGCACTTCTCCTCGACGGCGCAGCGCAGCGAGTACATGTGAGCGCGCTGGATGTACGTGGAGGCCTGCACGTAGTGAGGGTCCGGCACCAGATCTGGCAACCCTGATGACATCATAGAGTTAGAGCAGGTCTGGAATCAGCGACGCACCACCTCATTCCGAATCCTAACCACGTTCTAAAATGTCCCGGAACCCGCCAGGGGGGGGGTGTGGGGGGGGGTGATTCGAGGGCAGGACCGGCCGGGTGGGATAAGGAGGTCGCGGGGGGGGGGGGGACAGTGGAACAACAATGACCTCACTGTTGAAAGATCCAGAGGAACCCTCTAGAGGATGTCTGCTCTAGAACACGTGTACATGCAGGAGAACCTCTACATATATATGTACATATATATATATATACCCCAGAAGGACGGCACGGTGGCTTAGTGGTTTAGCATGTTCTCCTCTCAGCACTAGGGATTCCCGGTTCGAATCCCCATCTGGGTGGAGGTTCCATGTCCTCCCCGTGTCCGCGTGGGTTTCCTCCTGGTTCTCCGGTTTCCTCCCACAGTCCAAAAACATGGACCAAGGTCAATTGAGTTCTCCAAATTGCCCCATATACAGTGTGTGTGTGTGAGTGAGTGTGTGTCCAGTGATAGATTGCCCCCCTGTCCTGGGTGTATCTGCCCAGCGCCCGAAACGTTCTTTCTTGGATGGGCATGGGGAACCCCACCCCCCCCGGGACCCTAATATAGGATGAAGCAGAAGATAATGAATCTAGGACACCTACATTAATTGCCCCCCCCCAACTCCTGGTGACACCAGTGACAGCCTCAACTCATCTGTGAGGTCATGAGGTTGGGCACCGATATCAAGCATGAGGATCTGGATCACAATCTGCATCCTAATTCATCCCAATGTTCATGTTGGATGGAGTTTTCTTTGGGGAGGGGTGTTCCCCGGTTCCCCATCCAGGAGAGAACGTTCTGGGCGCTGGGCGGATACCCCAAGGACAGGGCAGCAATCACACACAGACTCCATAGGGGCAATTTAGCACATTCCATCCATCCATTATCTTCCGCTTTATCCCTCTATTAGGGTCGCGGGGGGTGGGGTTCCCAAAGCCCATCCAGGGGAGAACGTTTCAGGTGCTGGGCAGATACACCCAGGACAGGGGGGCAATCTATCACTGGACACACACTCACTCACACAAACACACTCTATATGGGACAATTTGGAGAACTCAATTGACCTTGATCCATATTTTTGTACTGTGGGAGGAAACCCATGTGGAACGTGGAAACTCCACCCAGATGGGGATTCGAACGGGGAATCCCTAGCGCTGAGAGGAGAACATGCTAAACTATTTTGCTCCCACAGTCCGAAGACATGGATTGAAGATTAATTGAATGCGCCAAATTGCCCCTATATAGTGTGTGGTTATGTGTGAGGGAGTGAGTGTGTGCCCAGTGATAGATGGGCGTCCTGTCCTGGGTGTATCTGCCCAGCGCCCAAAACGTTCTCCACTGGATGGGCATGGGGAACCACCCCACCCCCTCCACCCCACAAAAGTTGTTCAAATCTGTGTATCGACGCTCTGCGCCACCACCTGGCGACCTCACTGATTTAAAGCTTTGATCTCCAGATGTTTAGTTCGAGGTCAGGACTTCACCGTTCTCCACCCAACCATGGTTCTAAAAGCCTTGCTCTACCACGGAACCGGGCCTGTCCCAATACGTTTGTCCATCCTTGGGTCAACCTTCTGATGTTCCACACTTGGGATCAACCTTCTGATGTTCCATACTTGGATTCGGGGCTTAAAGGTGGTAGGTGTGGAATGTGGCGTGGTGGTGCGACACTCGCAGTTTGATGGGGTGGGCGTCTCTCAGAACAGAAAACACAGCTGTGGAACCCTCTAAAGGACTGATGGGAACTTATAGAACCTTAAATGAAGAGTTACCCCAAGATCCAAAAATACCCTTAGGTGGTAGATCATTGAGCCCAGCCCAACAAAAAACAGGGGTGATAGTATCTTTTCATTTAACGTCTGGCATGTCTATAAATTGTCAAGGGAAGTCGGAGTTCCAATGCATATCGAACTCACGACCGTCTTGCCATTAGGTAGGACACGTACCCAACACCCTGTGTCACTGGCACACTGATGCCACCTTCAGCCGGCCCTGTGTTAGAACATCAGCTCTTGAGCGGGGTTCGTATAGGGGCAATTTATCACTCGGATTCACCTTGAATCCCTGTTTTTAGGACTGTGGGAGGAGAATCCAGGAGGCAAATCCAGAGGGAACCCACGTGGAGAACACGGAAACGCCACCCAGAGCGAGATTCCAACCTGGATCTCCTGTGCTCAGAGGAGAACATACCAAACTACAAGGCCACCAACTTCACCGATGTGAGGCTTTGATCTCCGCATCGTTCTCAGACCGCTATAGAACAACAATTCGTAAGTTTGTTCGTCGTTCTCGTACGGGAAACCAGGCGCCACCCCCACCCCTCCACCCCGCTTCGGCACCCCCACCGCCCCCCCACTCCACCCCCCTCGGGTTCTAACGAAAGTTCTGTTTGCAAATGAGGTGCGTTGCGAAAGACGCCCACGAGATTTGGCCTGGGCTCTAAATCGCTCTCATATGGCCTCCTGCAGTCAACCTCGCAATCTCCCCCCCCCCCCCCCCGGGTCCCGTTCCGTCCGTCACCTCCCCTCGATCGCCTCACGCCTGCCGCAGAACAAACGGAACGTGTTCGCTTTCCCGACAGACCTCGTTACGTCCAAACCCCCCCCCCCCCCAAAACCCCCCGTGTACCTCACCCCGCCCACTGCTCCACATACTGAGAGCATTCACCCCGTCAAACACCCCCCCCCCCCCCCAACCTCCACCCCCCCGACCTCCACCCACGCTCCGGCAACGATGAGGTCACCCCCGAAATCCACCACCAACCCCGTGAAAACAATGGACGCATTTAACGCAGAATGCCCGTCCCCACACACACACACACACACACACACTCACACACACACACACACACACACACACACACACACACACACACACACACTGACACGGCACCTGGTTCCAATCACCTGAGCCGAGGAACCCTGTTGGTTCTCAAACAAGGAACGAAATCCCACCACAAAAAAACAGATCCCACCGAGGGGGACGGTGTGTTTAGGTTTGGTTAGTTTTAGGTTTGTTTGTGGTTCTCGCACGTTCTGTCTCACTTTCTCTCCATCAAAGGACGAGCGAGGACGCGTGGGAGTGCGGCGGGGCTTTCGAGGCACGTTCCACAGGCGCACGCGCTTCACATCGGCACCAGTTGTGGCGCCGCATTAAGACCCGTTTCCACTCTGAGGAGCTAAGCGCCGTCCCGCAGCGGCGGAACCCGAGACAACCCGAGAGGACCCGAGAGAACCCGAGAGGACCCGAGAGAACCCGAGAATAAGGAGAACATTTCGGGTCGACCGAGGAGAAATCGGCTGACGGCAGGTCTTACGGAACGTTACGTATAAAATACCGATACGAGGTTTAAACTGGCATAGCATGGGGAGGTACCTCGTTGCTGCCTCCTTTGGGCGCCTCCCGCGTTGCCGTTGGCGCCCTCGGCCGAGTTGGAGGTCAGAGGGTTCCGGGCCGGTTGCCGGCTGAACGGCGGCTGGGGTCTTCCGAATGGCGGGAACTGCTCGTACTGCGGGCTTTGCAGCGCAGTTTGGGGAACGGCGCCCGCTCCTGGCGACGCTCCGTTGCTGGCCGCCATGGCGCCGGCATCGGGGACACCCGCCGTTTCGTCGTTGTACAGGCTGTGCGTGAAGCGGCGGTCCAGACCATCAGAGAACGGGGGCTGGGCAGGCGGAGCTGCAAACGGCGGACCGTACGGAACGTAGTAGCGGTAGTCCTCGCCGAAGTCGGGCCTCGGAGCCGCGGGTGGCGCACCCACTCCGGCAAAACCCCCGGTGCCGTAGCTCCCGGCCGTGTAGCCACCGCCGTATCCCCCTCCTGCGAAGGTTCTACTCGGGTCCGAGTACCCCGTCCCGAGGAAAGGGGGTTCATAGGATTCATACGGGGTGTAGTAGGGGGTCTGTTGTTGGGCGGGGTACTGCGGATAAGCAGGTGCGTTGAAATAGGTCGATGACGAAGACGAAGACCCGGACGACTGTCGGAACCGCGTCCCGGCCGATTCCCCGGTTCCACCGGTCCCCCCTGTCCCCCCTGTCCCCTGTTGCCAGTTATCTGGAACCTGTCCAAAGCCAAACGGGTGCCTGGTCTGGCCCCGCACCGTGTCCGAGGTCCCTCTGGACGGCGCTTGGCGTCGCACGTTGGGTCGGGACCTGCGGTTGGGACCGTCGGCCAGGAGCACCTGGTGGTTCCTGTCCTGTTCCTGCCCCCCCGCCGGAACGTACTCAGCCCCGCTGTTGAGGAGGCTGTAGACCCGTCCGTTGTTCTCCCACTGGATCATCTGCCTCCAGGGATTGGACGGAACGTTCGGTCCCCGGCCGGGCGCCTGAGCCGGTTCCTGGGCTCGGACCCACAAAGCACCCAGAACCACCGCGGCCAACCACGACCTCCACACGGGCCGCATTTTATTCTTTTGAAGCGCAGATCCGACCAAAGAGACCGAAGTCGGAGAACCGAACCCGACGCGAAACACGGTCCTCGTGCGACCTCTCTGCAGATGTGGACCCCACTCTCCAGACGTTCTCCTCACAGGTTAGTCCTTCGCGTCATCCTTGCGAAGATGAGATGGACATACTTGCCGGGGTGCGCGTGCCCCCCAGAATGGCCGGGTTCGGAAGACGTCCTGGCTTTTCCCGATGAACCGGCGTCGGGTTCCTGAGCATCGCTCTCGGGAAGCGTCCAAGAGGGAACAGCCTGTTGCTTCCAACTCCTGCTCTGAGTCTCTCCCCCTCTGCTTACAAGCTCTCCCAAACGTTCCCCGTTCCACCCCCCACCCCCCCGCGCACTCGCCCCCTCTAACTCCCGCCGATCTCATGGCCCTAGTGCTAGAGCTGTTCCCTTTAGAACTCGACACAAAGCCAGATCTGTGTCAACACGCCACCATCTGCGCCGACACTTGTTCTATGGCTGGCGCAGGTTCTTTTGTTCTCTTTGGTGTGCAGGGTGCTTTAAATAGCCTCGTGTTCTAATGGCTCGCAGATGAGAACGAGCACCCGATGCAGTCCGAGCCCGCGGTTCCGCACAGCGCCGACGGAACGCCAGTCATTCCACTGAATTAAAGACACAGAGGTGCGATTGTGGCGTGTAGGTGGTTCCCTTAATTAGAACCGTGTTCTAATACCGTATTTTCCGGACTATAAGGCACACCTAAAAGCCTAAAATTTTCCCAGAAATCGGACGTGTGCCTTATAATCCGGTGCGCCTTATACATGTATTGAGTTCCAAATTCTATAAAAGTATTGTTGTGCGACCGGGTGGTTTCGTGAAAAGCCGGGTGAAGAAAATTAATTCGGAGCTCGCCGTCATTCCGGGAGGATTAAATGAAGAACTCAGACCGCTGGACATTGGCATAAACAGAGCGTTTAAAGTAAAGTTGCGGGCGGCGTGGGAGCGATGGATGATAGACGGCGAACACACGTTTACTAAAACTCGGGAGGCGGGGCGGGCGAGTTACGCCACCGTCTGTGAATGGATTGTGGATGCCTGGGCTGAGGCTTCTGCTGTAACCGTTGTCCGAGCTTTCAGGAAAGGCAGCATCGTTGATAAACGACGAGACCGACTCGGACATTGATGAGGGGGAACCCGGAACGCAGCTTTTTAATTCAGACACTGAAGACGAGGACTTTGATGGATTTGTGGGAGAAGAGTGATTAAAATAATGTGTGTTTTGTCAAGAAGTAGAATAAACTTCAATTATAAATCAGCGTTTTGCATCCTTTACTTTTCTTGTAGATCGTATGTTTTAACAAGTGTCTTATAATACGCTGCCGTACAGAATAAGTACCGTACAGAATTAGAGTCCCTAATACAGACTGCGCCTTATAGTACGGTGCGCCTTATACATGGGTCAAATACAGAAATAGACCCCGTAATTCAGACTGCACCTTATAATACGGTGCGCCTTATGGTCCGGAAAATATGGTATATTCCCCTGGAGAACGTCGAGTGGTCGGGTCGATGGTATCGTTTTTCAGACCACGTATATTCGGTTCTCCGACTTCTGTCTCTTTGGTCGGATCTGCGCTTCGAAAGAGTAAAATGCGGCCCGTGTGGAGGTCGTGGTTGGCCGCGGTGGTTCTGGGTGCTTTGTGGGTCCGAGCCCAGGAACTGGCTCAGGCGCCTGGCCGGCGCCTGGACGTTCCGTCCAATCCCTGGAGGCAGATGATCCAGTGGGAGAACAACGGACGGGTCTACAGCCTCCTCAACAGCGGGGCCGAGTACGTTCCGGCGGGGGGGCAGGGACAGGACAGGAACCACCAGGTGCTCCTGGCCAACGGTCCCAACCGCAGGTCCCGGGCCCACGGTTCCACACAGCGCTGAGTCGGGTCGATGGTATCGTTTTTAGACCACGTAGAACCCATTATCAAACAACCCAAACTTTTAGGTTCCACCTCCGTCTTTAGACATGGAGCGACATACTAATCAGGTGTGTATCAGAGCGTGTATTACAGCAATAAGGTACGAGGGGGCGTGGCCTCAGTCTGAATACATCACATAAAGAGGTATTGTTGGGCGCAAGTACAGTTACACCTCATTATGGTATGGTGGTTGAGTGGTTTAGCATGTTCTCCTCTCAACTCTAAATTGCCCCATCTAAATTGCCCCTATAGTGTGTGTGTGTGTGTGTGTGTGTGTGAGTGTGTGCCCAGTGATAGATTGGTGCCCTGTCCTGGGTGTATCTGCCCAGCGCCCGAATTGTTCTCACCTGGATGGAACCCACCCCCCCCCTCAACTCTTGTACAGGATAAAGCAGAAGATAATATGCAAGGTGGCGTCATGGTTTAGCATGTTCTTCTCTCATTGCTGGGGATCCAGGTTCGAATGCCGATCTGGGTGGAGTTTCCACGTTCGCCCCGTGTCTACGTTGGTTTCCTCCGGGTTCTCCGGTTTCCTCCCACAGTCCAAAAATACATGGATTCAAGGTGAAATGAATGCTCCAAATTGCCCCATATAGTGTATGTCTGTGTGAGTGAGTGTGTGCCCTGTCCTGGGTCTATCTGCCCAGCGCCTGTAATGTTCTCCCTTGAATGGGCATGGAGAACCCCCCCCAGCCCCCCACAACCCAAATAGAGGATTAAGTAAAATCTAATGAGGTGACTTCACCCCCCCGTCCCCCCTGCCGTGGCCCCCGTCCCCTCGTTGAAGGGCGACGTCTGCGGTCTGGTGCGTGTTTGCATTGGCTCATCAGATCGAGAACCTAATCTAAACAGCTGCGCGGCAGACGTTCTGTCTTCGTCCCGTCCATCTGAAAGCTGGAACCTCGGCGGCACATTCTTGGCAGAAGTGGGGTGGCGCGCTTCAAAGCACGGCCGCCTATTGAAGTTCCGTAGCTGGATGCGAAGGGGTGTGTGGGCGGAGGAAGCGCCCGAGGGACCGGTCTGAGCGTGGCCTGGCATCGGTGCCAGCATCGGAACGTCCGTGACGGGTCTCATCATTAGACTCCGGGGGTGTGAGGATGATCCGGCTTAACCTCCCAAACCCGAGTCACGCTGCGGCCTGTGATATCCAAGGAACGGATATGAGGGAGCTTACCATAAAAATGGAGGTGGGGGGGGGGTGCAGGGTGGAGGGGATGTGGTTCTGCTGTGCCACTAAAGTTATATACGGTCCATAAAACATCCATCCATCTCATTATCTCCCTCTTAATCCTCTACTGGGGTCACATGGGAGGGGGGGTTCCCCATGCCCATCCAGGGGAGAACGTTTCGGGCGCCGGGCAGATACACCCAGCACACCCACCACGCTCACACAAACAGACACACAGTATATGGGGCAAATTAGAGCAAAGAATTCACCTTGATTCCATGTCTTTGGACTGTGGGAGCAAACTGGAGAACCCGGAGGAAACCCACACGGACACGGGGGAGAACATGTTCCAAATTCGAACCGGGATCCCCATGCTACCCTGCCGCTCACCCCTTAAGAAATCTTTGACAGTAAAACAATATCGGATGTGTTTTTTTAGATAAATGTATGCATAGAGCGTTGAGGCAACAGTTTGGGGAAGGCCCCTTCCTGTTTACTGATGACAACCCATTGTGTAAATGGCCTTTCCCAAACTGTTCCCTTAGATTCAGGGGCAGACAGCCCACAGTACGATCCCAAAGCTGAAAATATGAATCAAGATGTGTCTCCTAATACTTTGTAAGTACCATGTGAGTACCAGGTAAGTACCGTGTAAGTATCAGGTAAGTACCATGTGAGTACCAGGTAAGTACTAGGTTAGTACCATGTAAGTACCATGTGAGTACCAGGTAAGTACTAGGTAAGTACCAGGTATGTACTAGGTAAGTACCATGTGAGTACCATGTAAGTACCATGTAAGTACCATGGACGTGCCATGGACGTGCCATGTAAGTATCATGTAAGTACCATGTAAGTATCCGCAGCAGTGTATCTAGTACAGAAGTTTCTGAACAGGGTTTTTCTTCGTGGACGTGTTTCTCATCAAAGTGTAACTCGTCTATGACTTTCATTTCTCTTGTTCTCACTCAGAGAACCAACCAAAGTTCAGATGCTTCTCCTATTTTATCTCCGAGCGTCAGGTGCCAGCTCACGTTCCTCGTTGTTAAGTGGATGAAAGCAGAGGACGTTCTGCATGTTCTCTACTTACTCCGATTTCTGGCGTGAACCTGACGCCTCGCTTCGCTGTCCACCTCCGTGGGTCTGGAGCCGCTTTGAGACGGGGAGCGTGAGGAGAACACGGGGACCCTGCGGCGGCCCTTTCACCGTGAGATTTGTGGTGTAGTTACCCCGGCTGCATGCTGGGTCGTGAGATGGCTTTCGTCTTTACTGTCAGAGTTTCTAAACCTCTGCTGTGACCTCGAAACCTCAAGGCAGTGGAACAACCTCATCTCTAAATAAAGAGGTTTCCTCTGACTCTACATCCATCCACGAGGTGGAGCAGTAAGGTGGAGGTGAGTGATTCTACATCCATCCACAAGGTGGAGCAGTAAGGTGGAGGCATGTGATTCTACATCTGTCCACAAGGTGGAGCAGTAAGGTGGAGGCATGTGATTTTACATCTGTCCACAAGATGGAGCAGTAAGGTGGAGCAGTAAGGTGCATGTGTGTCTGATTCTACATCCATCCACAAGGTGGAGCAGTAAGGTGGAAGTGTGTGTGATTCTACATCTATCCACAGGGTGGAGCAGTAAGGTGGAGGCGTCTCTGATTCTACATCCATACACAAGTTGGAGCAGTAAGGTGGAGCAGTAAGGTGGAGGCGTGTGATTCTACATCTATCCACAGGGTGGAGCAGTAAGGCGTCTGTCCTCCGCGAGCCATGTTCATGCTGCGAATCGATGGGTAAACCAAATATGAATCAGGTCCATACGTTCCCCGTCTCCCTCCACCCGCGCCTCTCCGTCTCCGCGATGGGACGGCGAGAGCCTGAAGAGGTGGAGGAGCGGGGAACACCTGGAACACCTCGTTCTATTGAACCCACAATCCTCTGCTTTTATTGTCGTTATCAGAAACGCAGAGTCGTTAATTACAGTCGTCTGCCGACGCTGTCTCCGAACCCGAGACGCCGTGTTCTCACGGTTTGCACACGGCCCGCGGCGTCCCGGTCTCTGTGATGATTTAACATGTTTACAACGCTCCGGTGTCTCATGATCACGGACATGGGGACAGTTTGGGGAAGGCCCGTTCCTGTGTGAGTGTTCTCCAGGTTCCTCCCACAGTCCAAAAAACATGGATTCAAGGTCAATTGAATGCCGGAAATTGCCCCATATCGTTTGCGTGTGCCCAGTGATAGACTCGGTGTTCCTCTTGGTTCTCCGGTTTCCTCTTACAGTTTAAAAACATGGATTCAAGGTGAATCGAATGCTCTAAATTGCCCCTATATGGCATGTGTGAGTGAATGTATGCCCAGCAATAGATTGGCGCCCTGTCTCCTGGGTGTTTCTGCCCAGCGCCCGAAACATTCTCCCCTAGATTGGCTTGGGTATCCCCCCCCCCCAACAAACACCTCCCCAACCACACTACCATAGTAAAGGATTAAGTTGAAGATAATGGAAGGTTGGTGGCACAATGGCGTAGCGGTTAAGCATGTTCTGCTCTCAGCGCTGGGGATTCGAGTTTCGAATCCCCATCTGGAAGGAGTTTTGCATGTTCTCCCTGTGTCCTTGTGGTGAATCGAATGCTCTGAATTGCCCCATGTAGAGAATGTGAGTGAGTGAGTGTGTGCCCAATGATAGATTGGCGTCCTGTCCTGGGTGTATCTGCCCAGCGCCCGAGACGTTCTCCCCTGGATGGGCATGTGGAACCCCCCCCCCCCCACCACCACCCTAATAGAGGATTAAGTGGAGGGGAATGAATGAATGATTGTATTGATGTTTTTATGATACAGTAAAAGGCAGCACAGTGGCTTAGTGATTTAGCATGTTCTCCTCTCAGCACTAGGGATTCCCGGTTCGAATCCCCATCTGGGTGGAGTTTTCTCCCCGTGTCCTCCCCGTGTCCGCGTGGGTTTCCTCCGTGTTCTCCGGTTTCCTCCCACAGTCCAAAAACAAGTATCAAATTAATTGAGTTCTCCAAATTGCCCCATATAGAGTGTGTGAGTGAGTGTGTGTCCACTGATAGATTGGCATCCTGTCCTGGGTCTTTCTGCCCAGCGCCCGAAATGTTCTCCCCTGGATGGGCATGGGGAACCCCCCCACGACCCTAATTTGGGATAAAGCAGAAGATAATGGATGAATGAATAATATCACAAAGGGCGACACAGTGGCTTAGTGGTTAAGCATGTTCTCCTCTCAGCACTAGGGATTCCCGGTTCGAATCCCAATCTGGGTGGAGTTTGCATGTTCTCCCCGTGTCTGCGTGGGTTTCCTCCGGGTTCTCCGGTTTCCTCCCACGGTCCAAAAACATGGAGCAAGGTCGATTGAGTTCTCCAAATTGCCCCATATAGAGTGTGTGTGTGTGTGTGTGTGAATGAGTGTGTGTTCAGTGATAGATTGCCCCCCTGTCCTGGGTGTATCTGCCCGAGCGCCCCGAAACTTATTCTCCCTCCCTGGGATGGGCATGGGGAACCCCCCCCCCCCCCCCCCTCCCCCCCGCGACCCTAATAGAGGATAAAGCAGAAGATAATGGATGGATGAATGATACAATAACTTGATGGACACTTGTTGTCTTTATAAATGACGTGTCAGTGGGAGTGGGGGGGGGTCTGGAAATGTCACGTGGCCTCCGTCTCTTAATGAAACTCGAGCTCACGTCGGTGTGACGCAATTAAAACGGGGCAGCGGTCGTCGATTGATTAACTCTTCTGATATTAATCGCGTAGAAAATGCCGAGTCAGCCGTTCCGCTCGGTCTCCACCCTCCCGCCGACGCCTGCACCGGACCCTCAGATCGGTACAAACGTCACCGAACGCCCGCTTCCCTCCGCGGCTGCAGTTCAGCCCCGCCGCCGCCAGGTGGTGCCCGCGGCGCGCTGCGCCTCTCCCGCCGAGATGAGACGAGAGCGTGGCTTCAGATGATGTGCTCGATCTGCCCCCCCTCCTCCTCCTCCCAACCTCCTCCTCCTCCTCCTCCTCATCCTCCTCACATCTTTCTTTCCGTTTTATCTCCGATAAGCCGCACGCAAGGCGCGTGCCGTACAGCCTATCCCGTCACCGATCCGGCCGTCCGGCTTTGATCGGCCGACCTAATTAATGGAGCCATTGACGAATGTAAATAAGAGATTAGCTATGCAAATGAGGAGGGGGGGGGGTGCAGAATCAACGGCCTGCCCTCGTTTGGAACTTCAGTGGCCCGCGCGAAATTACAAATGCATGAGACAAGATCTTTGCAAGCGGCGCATTTTTTATTTCTTTTTTTTCTCCCTTCCCCGGCCCGAAACCGGGTCGACGGGAGGAGGAGGAGGTGGTGGAGGAGGAGGAGGAGGAGGAGGAGGAGGAGGAGGAGGCGGCGGCAGCAGCGAGGCCTCCGGTTGGGGGGGGGTGAAAATAATCAAAAAGCAAAGGGCTTAGGAGGAAAAAAAAAAGTAATCTTTCTGAAATGACATGATTCCCCCCCACACCCCCCCCCCCCACGTGCTTCGGTCTAATAGGGATCAGCACGAGCGTCTCCGTCCATTTCTGCACTGAGGAGGACGCGGAGGAAACCCGGCGCGGGACGGGCGAGCGACGAGACCGACGCGTGCAAACCTTCTGACCGCGTTCCGTCTCTAAACGAGGCCTGAGGGGGGCGTGCCGCTGGAACAACGAAGCCTCCGCCGAGCGCCGTATTAAGGGTTCTCGAGGTGTCCGGTGTGGGCGGGCAACGGGTGGATGATCGACCACGGGTCCTGCCGTGGTCGACGTCACTGACATGCTGATGTTCCGGAAAAGTATATAAGTCACTGTGGTGGTGGTGTGGGGGATGGGGGGGCTTTGTAAACTGTGACATCACACGCCGCGGGGAGGGAGAGACTCCATGGACCCGACGGGAGCAGGAGGTTGGGGCGGGCGTCACCATGGCGCTCACGATCCTGTCGGGGGAAATCCGGTCTCCGGTCCTTATTCTTAAACACCTGCGAGCTGCGCGGGTGTGTTCTCCAGCAGGGGTCAGGCTTCCGGCTACCGTGGAGTGGGCGGGGCTTGCGGGGAAACGGGGGGGGGGGGGGTAACGGGAAACTCGGCGTAATGTGTGGGACCGGCCACTTTGGCGTGCGGGAGGACGAGGCCAATCGGTAAGCGGTGGCGAGATTGTAATTTTGGGGGGTGGATTGTTAAAAACATCGAAAGCTCCGAATGGCAGGACGTCTCTTGGGCGACGTGGGGCGGGGCGTGGTGGTGGCGCGTCCCCGGCGTGTGCCGCGGCGTTTGAAGCCATCTGCTGCGAATGGCAATCCGGATCGCCGGCGAGTTTTCAGGGGGTGGGGGAGGGGGGGGGGGAGCGTCTGTCTCTCGCAGATGGGCGCGGTGGGCGAGCGGCGCGTGACTCCTCGTAAATGCGCCCGTGTCCCGAATACGTGGCGTCCACAGAACACGCGGGCACGTGGCACTACGGCGCCCCGCCAATCGTACCCTGGACGCGAGGATAGTACGGCAGAACCCGTGTTTCACATAGCCCCCCCCTTCCGTACGCACGTGACCTTGACGCCGCCGGTCTCGGTTGTACGCGTTTACTGGCGCCTGGCTGCGGGAGGCGGTAATGAAACCCTGAAACGGTGCCCAGTAGGGCACTCGCAGAACCGGCAGGCCATCACGGGTTCTAAACGAGGCCGTATTCATCGAGGTGGAGCGTACCGCGGCGTCCTCCGGTGGCAGTTTGCGGCGACGGAGAGGCTCGCACTTGAACGCACCGCCACGCCACGAGAGTGCCTCGCCGCTTAATTAAGAGGCGCCGCCAGCTGCTGGGAGGACCATTAAACGTGAGGGGGATTAATGGGCGGTGTTTAAGGGGAACGTGGGCGGCGCTGCTGCCTTTACAGATGGGTTAGCAAACAGCTGCTGTGAGAGCGGGTGAGAGGGAAAGCGGGCCAGGCTGCCAGACCCCGGTGCCCCGCCTGGCAGGGTGGCTCCACCACGCGGTGCTGTCAAGATCCATCAGCACACGCATCCTCACTGTGTAAATAGGTGAAGCTGAAGGAGAACCAACCAACCTGCATCAGAAAGGTTCCAATGTGGGGCCTTGGGCGAGACCCTAAATCCTATTTGCCCCATCAGGTTGATTAGACGAGGCAGACGAGTGGCCGACAGCAACTGTCGCGTTCCAGCAACCTTCGGCATGTTGGTCCAATACCCCGCCCATGGTGCCACCACGCCCGTCATTGAGGTTGCAGCCTCAAATTAAGGTGCCTGAACCCTGAAGGCTCGTCCACATGGTGGAGTTTCTGGTTGCGCCGTGGTTGGGGTATTGGACCAACACGCTCAAGGTTGGAGGTTCAGACCCTGGAATAACCAAAGGTTCCAATGTGGGGCCTTGGGAAAAACCCTAAATCCTAATTGCCCCATCAGGTTGATTAGACGAGGCAGACGAGTGGCCAACAGCAACCGTGGACTTCCTTCAAACTTCGGCGTGTTGGTCCAATACCCCACCCATGGTGCCACCACGCCCGTCATTGAGGTTGCAGCCTCAAACTAAGGTGCCTGAACCCTGAGGGTTCGTCCACATGGTGGAGTTTCTGGTTGCGCTGTGGTTAGGGTATTGGACCAACACTCCCAAGGTTGGAGGTTCAGACCCTGGAATAACCAAAGGTTCCAATGTGGGGCCTTGAGTAAGACTCTAAATCTTATAAATAAATCTAAATCTTATAAATCTAAATAATTGCCCCATCAGGTTGATTAGACGAGGCAGACAAATGGCTGACTGGGACTGTGGCATTCCAGGGTTTGACCCTCCAACCATCAGCGTGTTGGTCCAATACCCCACCCCTGGCACCACCACACCTGTTATTGAGGTTGCAGCCTCAAAATAAGATGCCTTCAACCTTGTGACCATACCCCTGAAACAATCCTTGGCGTACAGTGATGTCGGTTTGTGGTGTCCCGACTCGACCTTTGGGGTCTCGGGGTCTCAGGGTCTTCCCTACGTGGACTTTCCCTCATGAGCATGACCGGGCCACAGAACTCCCACCATCCATGGCGGCTTAGAACATCCAAGTGGAACCTGGATCGCTCTTTAATTGATTAGAAGAACCGAGCTCGCGGTCTGATTATATTCCGCGCTAACCGCCGTCCTGACCCCGCGTGCACTCGCTGTCGGCCGCTCGTCCGCGGTAATCCGATGGCCGAGGGGCCGGCCTGGGCGCGGGCGCTCTCGTCGGCGTAATTTGATAAACGGCGTGAGGATCGGAGAGTCCCGATTTCCTCTTCCGTGATGCGGCCGACTTGTTGATATCGCTGACCGCGGTGCCGTCTCCGGCGGCTGACGAGCAATTGGGTTGATGAATGCCACGCAGATTAGCGGCGGGACGCGACTCATTTCGACGGCTCCTCTTCGCCGCCTTCCCAGATTCCCGTCCCTGATGACCTTTACAGTCCGGCGCCGGGCGGAGGACCATGGAATTATTAATTAGATTTAAAACGGGGACGGGCGGCACGTGGGGGCGTCCGCGAAGTAGGTGCGGCGACATGCGGCACTTGAATTATAACGCAGCCGGCGTGCTACGAGGCCTTCTGTGAGACGCAGTGGAGACGGGACACTGAGTAAAGAGCCTGCGGTTCTTAATGTCGCAAAACGTAGACATAGGACTCAGGAAGTTGCTGTGTGGATATCGATGGGATGCACTTCCTGTAAGAGGCCGTGTCCATGGGACGTGCCTTCTTGTACGGGACCTTGTCCATGAGACACACCTTCCTTAGGTGTCCATAGGCCACACCTTCTTGTAAGCGACGGTGGAATAGACAAAGGTTCCAATGTGGGGCTTTGAGCAAGACCCTAAATCCTAATTGCCCCATCAGGTTGATTAGACGAGGCAGACGAGTGGCCGACAGCGACTGCAGCGGTCCAGCAACCTTCGGCGTGTTGGTCCAATACCCCACCCATGGTGCCACCATGCCCGTCATTGAGGTTGCAGCCTCAAATTAAGGTGCCTGAACCCTGAAGGATCGTCCACATGGTGGAGTTTCTGGTTGCACCGTGGACCAGCATGCCCAAGGTTGGAGGTTCAGACCCTGGAATAACCAAAGGTTCCAATGTGAGGCCTTGGGCAAGACCCTAAATTCTAATTGCCCCATCAGGTTGATTAGATGAGGCAGACGAACGGCCGACAGGGACTGTGACATTCCAGGGTTTGACCCTCCAACCAGCGGCGTGTTGGTCTAATACCCCACCCATGGAGGCCGTGTCCATGGGACGTGCCTTCTTGTACGGGACCTTGTCCATGAGACGCACCTTTCTTTACAGCAGTGTCCATAGGCCACACCTTCTTGTAAGCGACGGTGTGCATGGGATACAGCTTCATTTACAGGACTGTCTCAATGGGATGCATCATTTTGTGTAGGACAGTGTCGATCGGACGCACCTTCTTTTAGGGGACCGTGTCCTTGGGATGCACCTTCTTGTACGAGACCTTGTCCATGAGACGCACCTTCCTTTACAGCACGGTGTCCGTAGGCTGCACCTTGTTGTAACGCACCTTCTAGTACGAGACCCTGTCCATGGGATGCAACTTCTCTTACTAGACCGTGTCCATAGGACGCACTTTCTTAAGTGCCCGTGTCGATGGGATACACCTTCTTTTATGGGATCCTGTCCATGAGACACACCTTCTTGTATGAGACCTGAGGTTTCTGGAATGATAAGGATAATGGAACCCCCACACCAACACTCACCAACCGGATCCCGTCCACAGCCGGAGACGCAATCTCCATGCAAACCTCCGGCTGATGAGCTTCAAAGACAAGGCAATCGGCATCCTCTCCCTCACTGCCAGGTTGGTGATGACGGAGGAAGGGCTTCTGGGACCCCCACCCCGCCCTCCAACACATCGGCTTGGCGCGTGGTTCGGCTCTGTTTTCCTTCGGAAGTCCCTTCGTCCTTCGGGTTCCGTCTCCTCCGGCTCCTTGCCAGTTTACAGATGGCGGTGATAGCAGTCACATTTGGGTTCCTCGAGCCCTGATCGCATGCCAAGCGACGCCCGAACCCCATTAATCTCCCTTATCAGCGTGGCAGGAGGAGCGGAGTCCTCTGTATTTGCACTTTGCATCGGGGGTCATTTCTAACCAAAGGGTTCGAATGAGCCTCGAGACAGATGCTCTGATTTATGAGCCGGCCCAAATGCGCTGGCTTCTTTCTTTTTTTTTTTTTAAATTGTTTTTTTTTTTTTTTTTTTGCGGACTCCGTGTTCTCCGCGTTCTCCGTGCCTGACTCGCCGGGACCCTCGGTCAGGCCTGAGCCGCCGCGCTCGACGACGTGGCTCTCGTACGAGGTGATAAGGAGCTAATTAACTTATGGAAGGCGGCGTGTCGGCGCGTGTCCCCGCGCTCGCCGTCGCCGCCGCCGTCGCGATACCATCCAGAAGATGCTTATTTCCTGAAGGTCTGCACGTTATTGAGGACATTGATATTCCGGCGTTTCCGGGGCTGACGAGCCGGTGATTAATGACCGCGAGGCTTGGAGGATGTGCCGGGATAAGCTTGATACAACGGCACTCGACCCTCGTTCTTCAAAACACATGGTTTTTAAAGGGTTTGCGGAGTTTGGATGTTCCGCAGTTTACCACTGAACATCAGAATTAGCTCCAAGTGACGTCCAGGGGGCCGGCGTCCAGGGGGCCGGCGTCCAGGGGGGCCGATGTCCAGGGGGCCGATGTCCAGGGGTCGTATTACATCAGAGACAAAAAAATGGGTCAACCCCCAAAAATCCCTAAATATTGAGCTTCATAGCGATGTCCTGTAGATGACGTGATGGTTGGAGGTGCGAGTGGCGGTCAGCCGTGATGCAGCGTCTCTGAGGGGCCGTGTTGGAGGGCCCACATTAGTAACTTTAGCTGGACTGAGAGCCCCCCGCCGTCCTTTGTAGTTCTACAGTTCCGTTCTGTAGTCCAGCGGTTCCTCTACGCGCTCTGTAACCCACAGAGCAGGTGTTATTTGGGTGGTGGATGATTCTCAGTACTGCAGTGTTGGTGTGGGGTGTAACAGTGTGTGTCTGAGTAACAGTGTGTGTCTGAGTAACAGTGTGTGTCTGTGTAACAGTGTGTAACTGTGTGTAACAGTGTTTCAGTGTAACTGTGTTTGTGTAACCGTGTGTAACTCTGTGTTTGTGTAACAGTGTGTAACTCTGTGTTTGTGTAACAGTGTGTATCTCTGTGTTTGTGTAACAGTGTGTATCTCTCTTTGTGTAACTGTGTGTAACTCTGTGTTTGTGTAACAGTGTGTAACTCTGTGTTTGTGTAACAGTGTGTATCTCTGTTTGTGTAACTGTGTGTAACAGTGTGTATCTCTGTTTGTGTAACTGTGTGTAACTCTGTGTTTGTGTAACAGTGTGTAACTCTGTGTTTGTGTAACCGTGTGTGTCTGTGTTTGTGTAACAGTGTGTATCTCTGTGTTTGTGTAACAGTGTGTATCTCTGTTTGTGTAACTGTGTGTAACTCTGTGTTTGTGTAACAGTGTGTATCTCTGTGTTGTGTAACTCTGTGTTTGTGTAACAGTGTGTAACTCTGTGTTTGTGTAACTGTGTGTAACTCTGTGTTTGTGTAACAGTGTGTATCTCTTTTTGTGTAACTGTGTGTAACTCTGTGTTTGTATAACAGTGTGTAACTGTGTTTGTGTAACAGTGTGTATCTCTGTTTGTGTAACTGTGTGTAACTCTGTGTTTGTGTAACAGTGTGTAACTGTGTTTGTGTAACTGTGTGTAACTCTGTGTTTGTGTAACAGTGTGTAACTGTGTTTGTGTAACAGTGTGTAACAGTGTTTGTGTAATCTCTGTTTGTGTAACTGTGTGTAACTCTGTGTTTGTGTAACAGTCTGTGTTTGTGTAACAGTGTGTAACTCTGTGTTTGTGTAACAGTGTGTATCTCTGTGTTTGTGTAACCGTGTGTGTCTGTGTTTGTGTAACAGTGTGTATCTCTGTGTTTGTGTAACTGTGTGTAACTCTGTGTTTGTGTAACAGTGTGTAACTCTGTGTTTGTGTAACAGTGTGTAACTCTGTGTTTGTGTAACAGTGTGTGTCTGTTTGTGTAACTGTGTGTGTCTGTGTTTGTGTAACAGTGTGTAACTCTGTGTTTGTGTAACAGTGTGTATCTCTGTTTGTGTATCTGTGCGTAACTTTGTGTTTGTGTAACAGTGTGTATCTCTGTTTGTGTAACTGTGTGTAACTCTGTGTTTGTGTAACAGTGTGTATCTCTGTTTGTGTAGCTGTGTGTAACTCTGTGTTTGTGTAACAGTGTGTAACTCTGTGTTTGTGTAACAGTGTGTAACTCTGTGTTTGTGTAACCGTGTGTGTCTGTGTTTGTGTAACAGTGTGTGTAATCTCTGTTTGTTTGTGTGTAACAGTGTGTAACTCTGTGTTTGTGTAACAGTGTGTAACTCTGTGTTTGTATAACAGTGTGTATCTCTCTTTGTGTAACTGTGTGTAACTCTGTGTTTGTGTAACAGTGTGTAACTCTGTGTTTGTGTAACAGTGTGTAACTCTGTGTTTGCCCGGCGCTGTCCAGAGTGGGAACCCGTCGTCACCTCTGTGTCCCACATGGACCGAACCTCGTTCTCCTAATCGCCCGATGCATCAGTAACGATGTCCTGAGGAGGGTCGTTAATTACTCAGTAAGCACCGGCAAGCAGCTCATTAAGGAACGCCGTAAACGAGGGTTTCTAACGAACTTCCTCTGTCCACTTCCAACGACCCCCGTCAGTCGATGACATCATCGAAATGGATGCGGCGGGCCTTCCCTAAACGTTTTGAAGTCTCCAGATAATTAATATTAATTAAATAAGTTCATTTAAGGGCGGCACGGTGGCTTTGTGGTTTAGCATGTTCTCCTCTCAGCGCTGGGGATTCCCGGTTCCTCCGGGTTCTCCAGTTTCCTCCCACAGTCCAAAAACATATATTCAAGGTGAATTGAAATCTCCAAATTGCCCCATATAGTATGTCTCACATACACACATCCACATACACACACACACACACACACACACACACACACACACACACACAGTGATGATGATGATGGAATGTAAACACACCTCGTGGTTCTGCAGTGTTGTTATAAATCCAGCCTCACCTCTAAACGACCGCCGGTTCCGCTCGCGCTGATCTCGACGAGGGGGGGGGGGGTAGGGGGCGACGGGGCGATGGGGGGGCCGCGGCGCGAGCGGCAGATCAATCTTGGTGATCTGGACGTCGTGAGTCGACCACCTTGTTTACACACCGAGCCCGACCGGCCGACCCGGCGCGGGGCGAGGACGAAGACCTATTTGTATTTGTTAGCCCTGCCGTGTGGACCGGACCTGCAGAGCCTCCCCGCTGAAGAGGGGCAGGTGTGTGGGGGCAGGTGTGTGGGGGCAGGTTCCATCAGTCCAGTTCTGTCTGACGCGTCAGTGTGGAGCAGAACCTGATTCATCTGATTACACACTGAGATTAGAACCACAAACTACAACCAGCAGGAGCTGAGGAACTGTGTGTCTGTGTAACTGTGTGTGTGTGTAGGTGTGTGTCTATGTAACTGTGTGTCTGTGTAACAGTGTGTAACTGTATGTGTGTGTGTGTAGGTCTGTGTCTATGTAATGTGTGTCTGTGTAACAGTGTGTAATTGTGTGTCTGTGTAACAGTGTGTAACTGTGTGTGTGTGTGTGTAGGTGTGTCTATGTAACTGTGTGAGTAACAGTGTGTAATTGCGTGTCTGTGTAACAGTGTGTAACTGTGTGTCTGTGTAGCTGTCTAACACTGTGTAGGTGTGTAACAGTGTGTAGCTGTGTGTCTGTGTAGGTGTATAACAGTGTGTAACTTGTGTGTGTGTGTCTTGTGTGTGTCTGTGTAGCTGTGTGTTTGTGTAGGTGTGTAACAGTATGTCTGTGTAAAATTATGTCTGTGCAACAGTGTGTAGCAGTGTGTAACAGTGTGACTGTGAGTCTGTGTAGCTGTGTAAAAGTGTGTAACTGTGTCTGTGTAGGTGTGTAACAGTGTGTAACTATGTGTCTGTGGAGCAGTGTGTAACAGTATGTCTGTGCAACAGTGTGTAACTGTGTGTCTGTGTAGGTGTGTAACAGTGTGTAACTGTGTGTCTGTGTAGCTGTGTGTCTGTGTAGGGATGTAACAGTATGTCTGTGTAGCAGTGTGTAACTGTGTGTCTGTGTAACAGTGTGTAGCAGTGTGTAACAGTGTGTAACTGTGTAACAGTATGTCTGTGTAACTGTGTGTCTGTGTGGCAGTGTGTAACACTGTGTAGGTGTGTAACAGTATGTCTGTAACAGTGTGTCTGTGTAACAGTGTGTCTGTGTAACTGTGTGTCTGTGTAACAGTATGTCTGTGTAACTGTGTGTCTGTGTAACAGTGTGTCTGTGGAACTATGTGTCTGTGGAACTGTGTGTAACAGTGTGTCTGTGTAACTGTGTGTCTGTGTAACTGTGTGTCTGTGTAACAGTGTGTCTGTGTAGCAGTGTGACTGTGTAACTGTGTGTCTGTGTAACTGTGTGTCTGTGTAACAGTATGTCTGTGTAACAGTATGTCTGTGTAACAGTGTGTCTGTGTAACTGTGTGTCTGTGTAACTGTGTGTCTGTGTAACAGTGTGTCTGTGTAACAGTGTGTCTGTGTAACAGTGTGACTGTGTAACTGTGTGTCTGTGTAACTGTGTGTCTGTGTAACAGTATGTCTGTGTAACTGTGTGTTTGTGTAACAGTATGTCTCTGTAACAGTATGTCTGTGTAACTGTGTGTCTGTGTAACAGTGTGTCTGTGTAACTGTGTGTTTGTGTAACAGTATGTCTCTGTAATGGTATGTCTGTGTAACAGTGTGTCTGTGTAACAGTGTGTCTGTGTAACTGTGTGTAACAGTATGTCTCTGTAATGTATGTCTGTGTAACAGTGTGTCTGTGTAACAGTGTGTCTGTGTAACTGTGTGTTTGTGTAACGGTGTGTCTGTGTAACTGTGTGTCTGTGTAACAGTGTGTCTGTGTAACTGTGTGTTTGTGTAACAGTATGTCTCTGTAATGGTATGTCTGTGTAACAGTGTGTCTGTGTAACAGTGTGTCTGTGTAACTGTGTGTAACAGTATGTCTCTGTAATGGTATGTCTGTGTAACAGTGTGTCTGTGTAACAGTGTGTCTGTGTAACTGTGTGTTTGTGTAACGGTGTGTCTGTGTAACTGTGTGTCTGTGTAACAGTGTGTCTGTGTAACTGTGTGTTTGTGTAACAGTATGTCTCTGTAACGGTATGTCTGTGTAACAGTGTGTCTGTGTAACTGTGTGTCTGTGTAACAGTATGTCTGTGTAACTGTGTGTCTGTGTAACTGTGTGTCTGTGTAACAGTATGTCTGTGTAACAGTGTGTCTGTGTAACTGTGTGTCTGTGTGGCAGTGTGTAACACTGTGTAGGTGTGTAACAGTATGTCTGTAACAGTGTGTCTGTGTAACAGTGTGTCTGTGTAACAGTGTGTCTGTGTAACAGTATGTCTGTGTAACAGTATGTCTGTAACAGTGTGTCTGTGTAACTGTGTGTCTGTGTAACAGTATGTCTGTGTAACAGTGTGTCTGTGTAACTGTGTGTCTGTGTAACTGTGTGTAACAGTATGTCTGTGTAACAGTATGTCTGTGTGTCTGTGTAACTGTGTGTAACAGTATGTCTGTGTAACAGTGTGTCTGTGTAACTGTGTCTGTGTAACTGTGTGTAACAGTATGTCTGTGTAATGGGTGTCTGTGTAACTGTGTGTCTGTGTAACAGTATGTCTGTGTAACAGTGTGTCTGTGTAACTGTGTGTCTGTGTAACTGTGTGTCTGTGTAACTGTGTGTTTGTGTAACAGTGTGTCTGTGTAACTGTGTGTTTGTGTAACAGTATGTCTCTGTAACTGTGTGTTTGTGTAACAGTGTGTCTGTGTAACTGTGTGTCTGTGTAACTGTGTGTCTGTGTAACTGTGTGTCTGTGTAGCAGTGTAACTGTGTGAATGTCCCTGTGTTCAGAACCGTACGGTTCCAATGCAGATCTGTGAGTGGATTACCCCCCCCCAATCGCCCCCCCCTCATCCCCCCCCAACACCTGATTCATGGAGCTCCCGTCAGGAGATCATCAGCTTTTGATGAGTCAGCAGCGTTCAAGTGAAGAAGAACCAAACCCAGCGCCGGTCAGTCGCTCGGATCCAAGACGCAACATCAGTCACACCGCGGAGTCCATTACACACCTCATTAATCTGAGCGCTAACGAGATGATGAAGAGGATGAGGATGATGAGGAGGATGATGGGTCACCTGTAGTACAGCAGCGTCCATCAGGGTGTTACACACCGGATCAACCACCTGATCAACAGGTCCAGTACACACACACACACACACACACACACACACACACTCCCTCAGACAAATAAAACCATCCTTGCTTTGGACAAATGTGGAAACACTTTAGGGAAGGCCCATTTATGCCCCACTCCTCAGCATGCTCCATAAAGTGGTTGCCTCTTCATTCAGATGCATGTTTGATGATGATGATGATGATGATGGGGAAGGACCTGCCTCATAGTTTCAGTTTTTTTGTGCATTTTTGTTTGCTGTTTGTGTGTTTGTTGTGTTTCTCATGTGTTTTCTTAGTATTTTTTTTGTTTTTTTGGCATATTTTTCCTCAACGTCTTTTGTACATTTTGCGTTTCCTAATTTTTTTTTTTTTTTTTTTTTTTTTTTTTTTTTTTTTTGTGGGTGTGTGTTTTGTGCGTTTATCGTGTTTCTCGCGTGTTTTCTAAATTTTTTTTTATTTTTTTTTTTTTTTTTTTTTTCTTTTGCATTTTTTTTGTTTGCGTGTTTTTTGTGCATTTTGCATTTCTCTTTTTTTTTTGTGTGTTTCACGTTTTCTTATTTATTTTTTTTGGGGGATTTTTTCCCCTACATTTTCTTTTTACTACATTTTTTCTACATTTTTTTTTTTTTTTCCTGCATTTTTTTTTGTTTTTCTTGCTTTTTTTTAATACATTATTTTATCTCATGCATTTTTTGTGTTTTTTTTGTCCGTTTATTGTGTTTCTCATGTGTTTTTCAAGTTTTTCTCTCTTTTTTTTTTTGCATTTTTTTGTGCATTTTGCATTTCTCATGTTTTTTTTGTGTGTTGTTCAGAT
Organism: Corydoras sp. C115; assembly: GCA_019802505.1. Taxonomy (NCBI): domain Eukaryota; kingdom Metazoa; phylum Chordata; class Actinopteri; order Siluriformes; family Callichthyidae; genus Corydoras; species Corydoras sp. C115. The sequence continues at coordinate 297,452 of JAFMOC010000219.1, read as the reverse complement.
ATTTATTGCCTTTAGTTTGTTGTTCATGCGCTTTTATTTTGATCATTGTGGTTTTTGTGTGGTTTTTGTGTTGTTTTATGTGCGTTTTCCTGGGCCCTTCATGGTTCTTCGTGTTTCTCGTGCGCTCTTTATGTCTTTCTCGTGTTATCTTTGCACTTTTTCCTGCGTTTTTGTGCGTTTTTGCGTGTTTCTCGTCTTTAACGTGTTCTTCCCACGTATTTCCGTTGCATCCTGTAATAGTAAAGGGCTTTCCTCAATCAGTCCTCATTAATATAACAGCGCACTCTCGTTCAGAAGAGACACCTGCGGCGGTGGGAGGGGCTTAAACAGCGAACCCCCGAGTCCTGAGGCCTGTCCCAGCACTTCTGCTGAGCTGTTGTTTTGATGAGTTTGATTTTCAGATGGTTTCACGGAGTTGAACCTCCCTCTGGCGGCGCCTCCATCAGTCTGTGGCCCGCGCTCGTTAGTTTCCTGACCTTCTCTCACTGTGTGTGTGTGTGTGTGTGTGTGTGTGTGTGTGTGTGTGTGTGTGTGTGTGTGTGTGTGTGTGTGTGTAGGATCCGAGAGCGAGCTGCGGTGGTGGAAATGAGAAAAGTGTAAACGGTTATTGATTTGGCTTCATGTTTTTGATCAACTTCAACTGGTTGCCAACCTTTGAGCCAAATAAGCTCGTCAACAGTCACCAACACAAACACACACACACACACACACACAGACACACACACACACACTGACACACAGACACACCAACACACAATACACACACACACACCAACACACACACACAATACACACACACACACACACACACACACACCGACACACACACACAGACACACAGACACACCAACACACAATACACACACACACCAACACACACACAATACACACACACACACGCACACACACCGACACACACACACACAACACACACACCAACACACACACACGCACACACACCGACACACACACACACACACACACACCAACACACACACACGCACACACACACACCAACACACACAATACACACACACACACAATACACACACACACACACACACACACCAACACATACATACATATACACATACACATAGACACACACACACACACCAACACACACACACATACATACACATACATATACACACACATACATACACACACACACACACACACACACACACACACACCCTGGCCTCATCGTCTCATTCTCGGAGCCCGGGCCCCGGGGCCGTGTCTCTGGTGCGTGGACATTAATCAGGCGGTGGTTCTCACTTCCTCTGAGGAAACAGGAAGCGCAGCGGCGGCGGCGGCGGCGTTACATCAGTCTCTGGTGTGATGCAGGCGTCGCCAGATCCTCAGCGGCGTCCGCGGCGCGCGCCGTGTTTAAACTCCTCGTTACCGCGCGGCGGGGCATCGCCGGCCGGCGGCGGCGCGTGACCTTTAATATCCGTGCTGCGGGCGAGACGAGTCTGATAGTCCTGCTGAGGGGGACGCGAGACGCCCGTTTAATTAGCGGCGCCGCTGCCGCCGTGCCAGATCGTTAACGCTTACCGTGGAGTCAGGCAGACACCGCGGTGGTGGTGGGTGGTGGTGGTGGTGCTGCCGGATCTGACGTCTGGGTGAGACCAGGGTCTGTTGTGAGTTTTGTATGTTCTCCCTATGGGTGTTTGCACTGGTGAGTGGGGCAGCGGTCTGAGACGGCGGGTTTGTCCGCCATCTGATTCGTTAATGACCTGCCCCGGGTTTTAATGACATCAGAGTCAGAGAGTCAAACAGTCAGAGAGTAAAGAGTCAGAAAGTAAAGAGTCAGAGAGTCAGAGGGTGAGTCAGAGAGTGAGTGAGTGAAAGAGTCAGAGTCAGAGGGTGAGTGAGTCAGAGAGTCAAAGAGTGAGTGAGTCAGAGAGTGAGCGAGTGAAAGAGTCAGAGAGTCAGATTAAGTGAGTCAGTGAGTGAGGGAGCGAGTCAGAGAGCCAAAGAGTGAGTGAGTCAGAGAGTGAGCGAGTGAAAGAGTCAGAGAGTCAGATTAAGTGAGTCAGTGAGTGAGGGAGCGAGTCAAAGAGCACAAAGAGTGAGTGAGTCAGAGAGTGAGCGAGTGAAAGAGTCAGAGAGTCAGATTAAGTGAGTGAGGGAGCGAGTTAGAGAGCCAAAGAGTGAGTGAGTCAGAGAGTGAGCGAGTGAAAGAGTCAGAGTCAGAGGGTGAGTGAGTCAGAGAGTCAAAGAGTGAGTGAGTCAGAGAGTGAGCGTATAAAAGAGAGAGTCAGAGGGTGAGTGAGTCAGAGTCAGAAAGTCAGAGTAAATGAGTCAGAGTAATTGAGTCAGAGTAAATGAGTCAGAGTAAATGAGTCAGAGTAAATGAGTCAGAGTAATTGAGTCAGAGTCAGAGAGTCAGAGTAAATGAGTCAGAGTAAGAGAGTCAGAGTAAATGAGTCAGAGTAATTGAGTCAGAGTAAGAGAGTCAGAGTAAATGAGTCAGAGTAAGAGAGTCAGAGTAATTGAGTCAGAGTAATTGAATCAGAGTAAGAGAGTCAGAGTAATTGAATCAGAGTAAGAGAGTCAGAGTAAGAGAGTCAGAGAGTCAGAGTAAATGAGTCAGAGTGAGTGAGTGAGCGAGTCAGAGAGTCAGAGTGAGAGATGTATTGTTGTGTGTGTTGTTTTGCGTAACTTTGATGTTGCGGCGCTCTGTTTTGTTTGTTTGTTGTTTGGTAGTTTGGTAGTTTGTAGTTTGGTAGTTAGTTAGTTAGTTTGTTTGTTTGTTTGTTGTTAGTTTGTTTGTTGTTAGTTTTTTTTTTTTTTTTTAGTTTGTTGTTTGTTTGTTAGTTTGTTGTTTGTTGCGCGGCGTCTTTCGTTCGGTTGACGGTTATAAACTGGCGGTGTGTTCTGAGGTGGCGTGAGTTCTGAACCCCCGCTGGGGGCGCCGTCGCTCACTTCCAGAGATGCCAAAAATCCCGGCTCCACCTTTAAACACCGCACATCTGCTGCCCGTCCCACAGAGACCCTGAGTGTGAGTGTGTGTGTGTGTGTGTGTGTGAGTGTGTGTGTGAGAGAGGGTGAATGTGTGTGTGAGAGAGTGTATGAGTGTGTGTGTGAGAGAGTGTGTGTGTGTGAGAGAGTGTGTGAGTGTGTGTGTGAGAGAGTGTGTGATGTGTGTGTGAGAGAGTGTGTGCCCCCCCGGTGTTCTGCGGCGTACTTTCCTGCTAAAGTGCTGAGGTTCCACATTCGTGCTCCGGGGCGGCGCCGTGGTTCTGTGTGTTGATGAAATTAATCATAAAACAATACGGCGTCGAATTAAAACACGCGGCGAGTCGCTGATTAAACGCAAGCCGCAAATTAACGACGCGCTCACGCGTAATCTCATTCAACACGCGGACGGGTCGCGAAGAACGGGACCGCCGGCTAGTGTGGGGGGGGTGATGTAATGAACCACGGCGTAAACGAACGGCAAGGCGACGGGGCAACAGTTTAGGGAAGGCCCTTCTGATCTGTTTACAACTGTGAACGTCCAATCACGAAGGGCCGTAGATTGAGGGGGCGTGGCCTACTACATCACTACCTTATATTAGGGTCAGAACTCTGAGTCGTAACTCATGGTCTCAACTCAGGGTTGGAATTCTGGCTCAGAACTCTGGGTCAGAACCAAGAACTCTGGGTCAGAACCCAACGTCAGAACTCAAGGCCAGAACTTGGGGTCAGAATTAAGGTCAGAACTCGGGTCCAGAACTCAAGGTCAGAACTCGGGGGTCAGAACTTGGGGTCAGAATTAAGGTCAGAACTCGGGTCCAGAACTCAAGGTCAGAACTTGGGGGTCAGAACTTGGGGTCAGAATTAAGGTCAGAACTCGGGTCCAGAACTCAAGGTCAGAACTCGGGGGTCAGAACTTGGGGTCAGAATTAAGGTCAGAACTCGGGTCCAGAACTCAAGGTCAGAACTCTGGGTCAGAACTAAGGTCAGAACTCAGGTCAGAACTCGGGTCCAGAACTCAAGGTGGGAACTCGGGGTCGAAACTCGGGTCCAGATTTCAGAACTTAGGGCTGATTATCAAGGTCAGAACCTCAGGGCTAGAACTCAAGGTCAGAACTTAGGGTCCAGAACTCAAGGTCAGAACTCAGGGTCCAGAACTCAAGGACAGAACTCGGGGCTTGAACTCAAGGTCAGAACTGAAGTTCAGAACCTCAGAGCTAGAACTCAAGGTCAGAACCTCAGGGCTAGAACTCAAGGTCAGAACCTCAGGGCTAGAACTGAAGGTCAGAACTCAAGGTCAGAACCTCAGGGCTAGAACTCAAGGTCAGAACTCAAGGTCAGAACCTCAGGGCTAGAACTCAAGGTCAGAACTCAGGGTCCAGAACTCAAAGTCAGAACTCAGAATTCAGGGTCCAGAACTCAAGGTCAGAACTCGGGGCTAGAACTCAAGGTCAGAACTGAAGTTCAGAACCTCAGGGCTAGAACTCAAGGTCAGAACTCAAGGTCAGAACCTCAGGGCTAGAACTCAAGGTCAGAACTCAAGGTCGGAACTCGGAGTCGGAACCGGACGGAACCGGTCGGAACCGGTCGGACCTTCCACATGAGGATTTGACTCACAGTCTCTGTTCCAATTCATCCCACAAGCGTTGGACGTAAGGCCTGTCCACACTCCCCATCCGTATCTTTAGAATTAAAAAGGCCTTCCCCAAACTGTTCCAGCGGGGAGCGGGTTCTTTCCCCCGGGGCGGTGGAACCGACGGTGCTGATTTAAAGTCCCGACCCGGCCCGACCCACGTCCATCCGTCTGCCTGATGGAGACGCGTCTGCAAAGGCCACGCCGTTCTGAAAGGGCAGAGTGATTTGTGGAGGTTCTATTGCGGAGACGGACGAGGTTCCGTCAGCAGATCAGAGGGAACGCTGAGAGCAGGACCGCTTAGAGGAATGAGGTCTGGGTCAACAGGACACCCCGTTCACCTGAGGTCCTGCCCTCAGCGTCTTCATTAACGTCTCTGCGTCAGAACTCAGTATTGGAATTTGGGGTCAGAACTCTGGGTCGGAACTCAAGGTCAGAACTTTGGGTCAGAACTCTGGGTCGGATGATGGGGCCAGAACTTTGGGTCAGAACTCAGTATTGGAACTCAGGGTCAGAACTCTGGGTCAGATCATGGGGGGGTCAGAACTTTGGGTCAGAACTCAATATTGGAACCCGGGGTCAGAACTTCAGGTCAAAACTCTGGGTCAGATCATGGGGTCAGAACTTTGGGTCAGAACTCTGTATTGGAACCCGGGGTCAGAACTTTAGGTCAAAACTCTGGGTCAGATCATGGGGTCAGAACTTGGGGTCAGAACTTTGGGTCAGAACTCAGTATTGGAACCCGGGGTCAGAACTTTAGGTCAAAAATCTGGGTCAGATCATGGGGTCAGAACTTTGGGTCAGAACTCAGTATTGGAACTCGGGGGCAGGACTTTGGATTAGATCATGGGGTCAGAACTCTGGGTAAGAACTTTGGGTTTGAACTGATGGGGCCAGAACTCTGGACCAAAACTCTGGGTCAGAACTCAGTATTGGAACTTGGGATCAGAACTCTGGGTCAGAACCCTGGGTCAAAATCTGAGGTCAGAACTTTGGGTCAGATAATGTGGTCAGAACTCAAAGGCCAGAACTCAGAATCAGAACTCCTGATGCAGCTCGGACTCTCCCGGGTCGTTGTTTTTTTTATTATTACAGTGTTATCTGTACCCACCGGCCCTCGCGTTCCCCCCCCTCACCGGCCCTCGCGTTCCCCCCCACCGGTCCTCGCGCCCCCCCCCCTCGCGCTCCTCAGCACTTTGGCGCCGCAGATTCATTACCTGAATATTAGATCCCGCTCCCGCACTCCGTTATCCCCCTCGCGGCCCATCTGTCGCCGTCCTTCCCGTTCCTATCCCGGCTGGGGGGGGGGGGGGGCGGTGTCCATATGGTCGTCCGGTCGGGTCTGAGGATTAACGCCCAAATGCCCCGGGGGGGGTTGGGGGGGGGCGATTTATAAGACAGGTTTTCAACAGTTCTTTCTTTGGTGACGGTATGATCATATAGAACCCCAGCACCCTCACACACACACTCACACACACACACACACACACACACAACCTCTTTGTACAATTGAAATTTTCTAGGGTAGGGTGGGGTGGCGGGGGGGTTCTCCATATCCATCCATGGGAGAACGTTCCAGGAGCTGGGCAGATACACCCAGGACAGGACGCCACTCCATCACTGAGTACACACTCACTCACACAGACACACTATGGGACAATCTGGAGAACTCAATTCACCTTGAATGCCTGTTTTAGGACTGTGGGAGGAAACCCACTTGGACACGGGGAGAACATGAAGACTCCACCCAGCTCGGGATCGGAACCTGGATCCCCAGCGCCGGCTGAGAGGAGAACATGCCAAAGCACCGAGCCACCAGCGAACGGCGCAGAGCGCAGGTGGTCCCGCGCGCCGGGATGTCCACATGCTTGTGCAGCGTGCGTTCGGAGGTGGCGCCCCCGGGAGCGCCGGCGCGGCGCCGACGTGCGATCGCACTCGTGCCGAGGCCATGTGGTTGCGGCGGCACGCTGTGCACGCTGACTCGCTCGCCAGCCACACGTGGCGGCGCACCACGGTGCGCGCGATCCAAACAAATCTGCCGCCGCCCGGCCCGGGAGAACCGGGGGACGCGGAGCGCGGGTCGGTCTGCCGAGCGGAACTCCGCGACGGCTCGTCGATCGGATCGATCCGCCGGGCGTGTGACGCCGCCGCTGCCACCGAGAGACGCTAATGGACACGCCACGGAGGGGCGGCTCTTTGATCTTGCATTAGTGCTCGTCCGCCGCTTTGATGTCCGCCTCTGATCACCTGATGGAGAACACGCCGCCGTCCCGTAGCACGCACCAAAGGACACGTCCTCTTCTTTCCAGTAGGGGGAGATTCACACAGCTGATGCAGCGTCAGGAGCTGATGCGTGCTCGCAAAGAACCGAGTCGGTCGCGCGGAACAGACGGCGCCGACTGCTTTACCGAAAACGGCGCCGTCCAACGGATCCATCATCACCGAGCGGCGGCGGAACTAACGACTCGTGCCGCGGGGGTGGGGTGGGAGGGGGTTGTCCCATCTTGAGACCGGCGCAACAGAATGTCCCGTTTCAGGGTGTCGATCATCTGGTGTCCTGCAGGAACCGGAGAAACAACAATTTGGGGGGGGGGGTATGGTGGCGTAGTGTCTATCATGTTCTCCTCTCAGCCCTGGGGATCCAGCTTGGAATCCCATCTGGGTGGTTTGCATGTTCTCCCCGTGTCTGTGTGTTTTTTTTTTCCAAATGGAGCAAGTGGGCCGACCCCTCCATCCCCCCCCCCTCTCACCCCCTCCGGCCCCTCCCACCAACCTGCTGATGCGTGCTCGCCAAGAACCGAGTCGGTCGCGCGGAACAGACGCCGCCGACTGCTTCACCGAAAACGGCGCCGTCCAACGGATCCGTCATCACCGAGCGGCGGCGGAACCAACGACTCATGCCGCGGGGGTGGGGTGGGAGGGGGTTGTCCCATCTTGAGACCGGCGCAACAGAATGTCCCGTTTCAGGGTGTCGATCATCTGGTGCTCTGCAGGAACCGGAGAAACAATAATTTGGGGTTGAACTAGAACACCGATTGTGGACCAGGTCCCTCGCTTCAACATCGCCCCACATCACATGTGATGTCACACCCTGCTCCGGAACCTCCCATGTTCACCCCGAAGAGAACGTCAGCAATCACCCAGCCAAAAAAAACATCCCTCCAATATCTTGGGGATGAATTAGAACCCCGATTGTGGACCAGTTTCTTTGGTTCTACATAGCCCCACTTAAAACGTCCGGAGAAGGTTCGGAAGTCCACGGGTATTTAGAACTCGGAGACTTCGGTGTCATTGTTCGTAGCCACAGTGTCGCTGGTTCTCCTCTCAGCCCTGGGGCTCCAGGTTCGAATCCCGATGTGGGCGGAGTTTCCAGTAGCAACAGTGTCGTTACAGTCGCTGATTTCCTGCTGACGGAGGCGCTTTAAGAACGTCTGGTGCCCACCCCCCCCCCCCGCGTGCCCCGATGGTTCGTCCCTCAAGGGTTCTCAGGGTTCCGTTTCCTCCTGGCCGATCTGTGGTCAGTGACGTGCAAATCAAAGGTTCTCCCCGGGCAGCGATGTTCCGCAGCTACATTCGTAGCTTTAAACTGTAAACAGACGCGTGGGTTCTCTTTGGGGAAACGAAATATCCAAAGACCCAAAATGGACCGCGGAACTCTCGGCACGCCGCCCGGAACCCGTGCCTCGCTGTGGCGTCTCCGTCCGGTGTTGACGTAATCACACACCGTCAGCGGTTTCTCACGTTCTCGTATTGAGACGTTCCACCTCTCGCACTAATCAGGTAGACCAGGTGCTCTCGTTTAGAACGCAGGAGCGTGTTATTGGGTAACACCAACCCCCCCTTCCCCCCCGCCCCTGGAAACAATTAAACGGCGCGGGCGCCCGGCTCCCTGCCACCGGGACCTGGTCGAGGAATAAAAGAAGTGCTCGGTCAGGGTTCTGCAAAGCTCCAGCGGGTTCTAAACATCGCCGCCGAGCGCCTTTATTGGCTTTATTCACGGCGCCGCCGACCGGTTTAGGAGCGAGCGATCATAACTACATCCACCACCTTCAGCTTTTACGTCTTCAGAGGCACGGCGTCGATCGGGGGGAGGGTGGGGTGGTGGAAGTGGTGAAGGTGATGGTGCAGGTGGTGGAGGTGATGGTGATGGTGCAGGTGGTGATGGTGGAGATGATGGTGCAGGTGGTGGTGGTGGAGGTGGTGGTGTAGGTGATGGTGACAGTGGTGGAAGTGGTGGTGCAGGTGGTGGTGGTGGACATGATGGTGATGGTGGTGGTGGAACTGATGGTGGTGGTGGTGGTGATGGTGGTGGTGGTGTGATGGTGGTCGAGGTGGTGAAAATGATGATGGTGGTGGTGGAGGTGATGGTGGTGATGGTGGTGGAGGTGATGTGATGGTGGTGATTGAGGTGCAGGTAGTGGTGTTGAGGTGATGGTGGTGGTGATGGTGGTGGAGGTGATGGTGGTGATGGTGGTGGAGGTGATGGTGGTGGAGGTGATGGTGGTGATGCAGGTGCAGGTAGTGGTGTTGAGGTGATGGTGCAGGTAGTGGAGGTGATGGTGGTGGTGCAGTTGGTGGTGGCGGTGGTGCAGCAGAGTCGGGTGGTGTTTACATCACAGTTTAATGGTCAGGGGGAATGTTGAGGGTGCGAAATCAAGTCCCCTTAAAGTGGTCAGGGCTCTGAACCCTCTGTACTTCAGGGGTCAGCGCATCAAGTGACACTCATTAGGGCATCAAGTGACACTAGATTGAGGCGTTGCACTGAATGGTGAACAGCCCCGGTTGTGGTTTCCGGTCTGTCCGTGTTCCGTAGACGGAACCCTGACTGCTGTAACCTCCTGTAAGTGGTAGGGTGCTTACCCCAGTGCACCGCAGCCCCCCCCCCCACCTGACGGGTCGGTAGAACCCCCCCCCCCCCCGATCCGAGACGCGGCATGTGATTGGTGCTGAGTGTCCGTGATTCAAATCGTCGCTCTCATCACTTTTCACCTGCCGCCGATCAACCGCCTGAGTTCTGACAGAACAGCTGACGGCGCCGCATCCCCTCACCTCCCCACCCCCCCACCCCCCACAGCAGCTGAGCTCTTCAGTTAGCGTTCTCATGAGCGAGAACCAAACGGCGAGTGCGAATCGGATCTGATCTCGACCTCAATGACAGCAGACCTCCGACCAATGGGGGGGGCACCTGTTAAACACCCTAACTAGTGTAACTAGTTTAATCAACACTACACCATACACTCGCACAGTCAGAGAGAGAGAGACCTTAAGTGTGAGTGAAGTGAGAGAGAGACATTAAAGAATGAAAGCAATCAGAGATATTGTAAGTGCAATATGAGAGAGAGAGAGAGAGAGAGAGAGAGAGAGAGAGAGAGAGAGAGAGACAGAGAGAGAGAGAGAAACAGACAGAGAGAGAGAGAGAGACAGAGAGAGAGAGAGAGAGACAGAGAGAGTGAGAGAGTGAGCGTGTGAGAGAGATTATGAAAGAGTCTAAGAAAAAAGAGAGAGAGAGGAAAAGAGAGAAAGCATTAGTGGAATAGAGAGAGATTCTTATAAAAACAAACAAGAGAGAGACTGTGAGAGAGCGCAAGTGAGAACAATGAGAGAGAGAGAGAGACTGAATGTCAAACAGACTGATATTTTAAGAGAGAGAGAGACCTTGAGTGTGAGCAATGAGAGAGAGAGAGAGAGAGAGAGAGAGAGTAAGATTCGGAAAATTATGTTCAATGAGAGAGAGATGGTGGAGGATATGGAGTCATTTGGAGAGATGGTGGAGGTTACCGAGTCGGGTGGAGAGATGGTTCAGGTGGAGAGATGGTGGAGGTTACTGAGTCGGGTGCAGAGAATGGTGGAGGTTACGGAGTCGGGTGCAGAGATGGTGGACGTTACGGAGTCGGGTGCAGAGATGGTTCAGGTGGAGAGATGGTGGAGGTTACGGAGTCGGGTGCAGAGATGGTTCAGGTGGAGAGATGGTGGAGGTTTCGGAGTCGGGTGCAGAGAATGGTGGAGGTTACGGAGTCGGGTGCAGAGATGGTTCAGTTGGAGAGATGGTGGAGGTTACGGAGTCGGGTGCAGAGATGGTTCAGTTGGAAAGATGGTGGACGTTACGGAGTCGGTTGCAGAGATGGTTCAGTTGGAGAGATGGTGGAGGTTTACGAAGTCGGGTGGAGAGATGGTTCAGGTGGAGAGATGGTGGCGGTTACGAAGTCGGGTGCAGAGATGGTTCAGTTGGAAAGATGGTGGACATTACGGAGTCGGGTGCAGAGATGGTTCAGTTGGAGAGATGGTGGCGGTTACGAAGTCGGGTGCAGAGATGGTTCAGTTGGAAAGATGGTGGAGGTTACGGAGTCGGGTGGAGAGATGGTTCAGGTGGAGAGATGGTGGAGGTTATGGAGTCGGGTGCAGAGATGGTTCAGTTGGAAAGATGGTGGACATTACGGAGTCGGGTGCAGAGATGGTTCAGTTGGAGAGATGGTGGCGGTTACGAAGTCGGGTGCAGAGATGGTTCAGTTGGAAAGATGGTGGAGGTTACGGAGTCGGGTGGAGAGATGGTTCAGGTGGAGAGATGGTGGAGGTTACGGAGTCGGGTGCAGACATGGTGGAGGTTACGGAGTCGGGTGCAGAGATGGTGGAGGTTATGGAGTCGGGTGCAGAGATGGTTCAGGTGCAGAGATGGTTCAGGTGGAGAGATGGTGGAGGTTACGGAGTCGGGTGGAGAGATGGTTCAGTTGGAGAGATGGTGGAGGTTACGGAGCGAGTCAGTGCCTCCTTGCTCACCATTTCCGTTTGAATTCGATTGGAGCTTCGCTCTTGCTCCCGAGCCAATCAGCCGTCAGCTCTTATTGGTTGTCGTCAGATCTGGCAGTTCCCGAACGCCGTTGATTGGTTTGAACTTCGCCCGGACGACTGGACCGAGGGCAAGCTTAATTTAGCCGAAAGGTCAGGTTTAATAAAGCCCGGGAACGGACGCGAGAGCGGATGAGAACAACGGGAACGGGCGAGCGAGAGCGAGAGAGAGAGCGAGGCAGGGAAGTGACCTCGTCCTCAAAGTCCCTCATCCAGACAGAAAATTAGAGAGTCCGGCGTCGGTCGTTCTCGGCACCCTGGCTCCTGTTTATGAGGTCCGACCCTGAGGCAGATGAGGTCACGCTTCCAGATTATTGGAGTCACGGTGCCGCGGCGGCCATTTTATATCCAAATATTCGGTGAAGATTACGTTAAAATAAACAGAGTGGGTCGGGGGGGAGGTGTTTGGAGGAGCCGGTCAGCAGGAACAGCCCCATCCCGAGCTTTTAATATGACCGCGATGTCTCGTGGAGGGGTTCCTGGGCTGCCTGGTGCAGGGTTACCGGCCCGGCGCGGGTTAAAAGGCAGGTTCCGCCGTCGTTTTGGGCCCAAGAGCGGCCGTTGATGTCATTGAGTCGAGGCTCTGTGGGAACCATCTGTGGGGGCGCTGTGGCGCCGGGGAGGAGGGGCGTACTGATCTGGCCCCGTCTGGGCACCTCCGGGGTGAGTCGGGTGGAGAGATGGTGGAGCTTGTGTTCAAAGATCCAGCCTTGCGACCTGAGGGTCCCCGGTTCAATTCCCGCTCCCAACATGTACCCTGGCAAAATTGTCAATGGGCCAACCACGGTCGCCACGGTCGCTCCCCCGCCGCTTCACTCCTCATTACTAATGCCAAGCTTGTGATTCTTAAGTTTTAACAGCAGGACGGGGAGAGCGCGGGGGCGGGTCATGACGTGATTCATCACCCAGCAATAGCACATAGGAACCTCCGTCCGCCAATGTGCCGATGCTTCGTCCAGAGTGGTTACAATCGCCGAATCTCGACGCCAATGGTTTCACGAGGCAACAG
>JAFMOC010000219.1:265000-280000 GCA_019802505.1 Corydoras sp. C115 | reverse complement strand
CACACGGGCCCAGTCACCGCCCGGGTGCCGGCGGCCCCGGCGGCAGAGGGACCTCTCGGCGCCGCCCTCCCCCTCTCCCCCATCCCCCCCGTGTAATGAGACGCTTGATTATCCGAAAGACGCAACTAAACACAGGATAAACGAGGCGGCGGTGGCGCGGCGCCACATTACGGGGGCTATTTCCTCCGTTGGGACGCAAAGAAAATATTGTGTTCTATAAAACGTGGCCGTAAGTGTGCCGCCGGCGCCATAAATCCGGAGCAGAAATATTAAGTGGGACCGATATCCCCTGGCCCGTCTCCAGGCCTCGTTGTAAAAAGCCGCCGTCAAACGACCTCGGGGTTTATTATATATAATACACACGGTGCAGCGGAAAACGCACAGCGCATGCACTTCATCTTTATTAACCCTCGCCGGTCCAGCGTGGGGCGCCGTCGATATGGAGACCGCCAAGGAACGGGTACTCATTACACATCAGACCGTACCGATCGAGGACGGCGGGGGTGGGGGCGGGGGCGGGGGTGGGGGTGGGATCGCCTTTATGTACGACTTATAAAAACAGGAAAGTGCTACAAAACACTCTGAGCAACTACGAGTATTATTTTTTTTTAATTTATCACACCCTTTTTCTATTTCATTACTAATATTATTATTATTATTATTATTATTATTATTATTTGTATTTTTGTTATTACTACTAATAACTAATAATGTTTCATTTATTTATTAAAGGGCTTTTTCTTTTTTTTAATTTATGTATATTTTTTTATTCATTAATTATTTTCTATTGTATTTTTATTTATTATCAGTAATTTATTATTTTTTATTCATTTATTTTTTAATACTTGAATCCATGTTTTTGGACTGTGGGAGGAAACCGGAGAACTCGGAGGAAACCCACACGGACACGGGGAGAACATGCAAACTCCACTCAGATTGGGATTCGAACCGTAAATCCCTAGCGCTAAGAGGCGAACATGCCAAACCACTAAGTCACCGTGCCGCCCTACTAGGGCTTTTTTATTTATATTAATTTAATTTTTGTATATACTTCTTTTTTATTCATTAATTATTAATTATATATTCATTATAATTAATAATTTTTTCTATTTTATTTTTATTTATTTTCATTCAGTAATTTGAAAAAAAAAAATTTTATAATTTTTTTTTTTTATCGATTTATTTTACGGGACACTTCTGGCACAGCGTTTGTGCCTTTGTTTAATATCATTAAAAAAATCCTTTTATTTATTTATTATTTTTATTTATTTATTTTTAAAACTATGTTCTGCGTTGTCCTCGCTCTGTCGCCGTGGCGTGGGCATCCGGGTTTGGGATTTGAACCCAGCGAAAGTTCACGCTGTATTTGTGAACATAAGCCCGTGAGCGATGCACGTTCTTGAAATGTGTTCACTAAAAAAAAAGTGGCGTTAAAAAAAAAATTTATAAATAAATAAAAACAACAGGAAGTGCACATGCAGCAAGTTTGCGACTTTCCCAAGGACGCCGGTGCGATTCCGCCACTTCTTCCCATAGAGCCGCCTGAAAGAGCCGCATCTGTTCGGCGTGGCGCCGCCTGAATAGGGCTGATTTGGCCGCCTCTACACACACACACACACTCACACACACCGTAGTGCCGAGTACCCTACAGCTGATAAGCTCATTTCACAGAACGCGAGAACACAGCCTCCGGGACGCGCTCTCCCCCGGTAATGGAGAATTCACTCCAGAGACGTTTGCACGCCTGCCGATCGATAAGCCTTTAATTAATATACATCAGCGCCGAGTCGCTGACGCACGCCGCGCACACAATGCCAACCGCCACGCCGAACCTGTCCGTGCGACCGCAAGGTGGAACGTATTGGGCCAGAGTATTGGGACGTCCCCGAGACGGTCTCCCAGCATTCCCGTTCATCGGTATTCTTGCTGTCCCCCCTTGTGGCAGCACATAGTACCCCCACGCCGCTGTACGCCGGCAGCAGAGTGCAGTATGTCTTGTCGGTCCTGACGCAAGGATGGCATGCTGTATGACGCTCACGTGTCATCATCCACCTGAACGAAGGCGGGGGACGACGGAGAACGTGGAACGTATTGGGCGAGTAGTGGGGCACCCCGAGAAGGTTTCCCAGTGTTCCCGTTCATTGGTATTCTCGCGGTCCCCACTTGTGGCGTCATGTAGTACCGCCACTCCGCTGTAGCCGGCAGCAGAGTGCAGTAAGTCTTGTCGGTCCTGACGCAAGGATGGCATGCTGTAAGACGCTGACGTGACATCGTCCATCCACATGACGACAGAGGACGATGGAGAACGTGGAACGTATTGGGCGAGTAGTGGGAAACCCCGAGATGGTCTCCCAGCGTTCCCGTTCGTCGGTATTCTCGCTGCCCCCCTTGTGGTGGCACGTGGTACTGCCACTCCGCTGTACGCCGGCAGCAGAGTGCAGTAAACCTCGCCAGTCCTGCCACAAGGATGGCATGCTGTAAGACGCTGACGTGTCATCGTCCATCCGCACAACAATGGAGAACGTGGAACGTATTGGGCGAGAAGTGGGATGCCCCCGTACCCGTTCGTCGTATTTTCGCTGCCTTCCTCCCCGTGGCCGTACGCCAGCAGCAGAGCGCAGTAAGTCTCACCTGCCCTGCCGCGATGACGGCGAGCGGTAAGATGCTTGCTCCCCCTAGTGTCAGTAGCCCAGCTCACCCTGGGCGACCTTTCAGGGTGGTTTAACGCTCGGCCTGGCCGCTTGTCTTCATATGAAATGCAAATTAAATGCAAATAAATTATTTATTACTTCTGCCCTTCTCTCTCTCTCTCACGTGGTTGCGTCCTGCACGTCCACGTTTACCCAGCATGCCGTGCCCTGACAGGAAAAGGCATGACGAGTCCAATGGCATGACGAAGGGCTGATGTGGTATCATCAAGGTGCCCGCGGCCTTTAAACTGTAACGATGACGGCGGCTCCCGAGCCAGACACTGGAGAACGGGGTGGAGCCCAAATGCTTATAATGATCTATAATCAGGACGTACGGTCGGACCGAATGTTCGTACGCATTTGACCAAAGGAGGCGCCTTTCGGAGGAGGTTACCATGCCGACCTCAGAGAAAGGAAAGGGAGGAAGCAGGAGAGGGGCATTTAGCAAATACTGTGAGCTGTTGCTGTCTGTTTAAGCTATTAGGCTCCTCCCATCACGACTGGAGAGGGAGCGAGAGAGCGAGAGAGAGAGTGAGAGCGAGAGAGGGAGAGTCGATTTTGGCAGCCACCTGAGCCACTCGATAAACTCCTGCTCCTAGCAACCCACATCCGCCAGTGAGCGAAGAGCCAGAGGAAGGGACGGAGAGAGAGAGAGAGAGCGAGCGAGAGCGAGTGAGCGAGGGGGAGAGAGAGAGAGGCAGAACGGGGGCAAGCTGGTGTATGTGGGGAGGCGAGTGTTTTGTCTACAGGGCTCTCTGGCAAAGAGGCAGAGGCTCCATCTCTTCCTCAGACCCGGGCCGCCGTCGTGGACAAGAGGGGGCGTCGCCGTGGAAACGGAGGACCGAGGTGGCAGCATCGGCACCGGGGATCTGCCGTCGCCGGGCTTCCTCGAGGACCGGGGGGTTCCGTGCCTTCTCCTCTTCCCCCGCCGTTTTCTTTTTTTTGTCTTCCTTTTTATTCGGATGGAGCGTCTCTTCCCCGACGGATGGATTTCGGCGAGGTAGGGAGGGTGCTGGACGGACACGGAAGGAGAGAGGGAGGGAGGGAGGCAGGGAGGGGGGGAGGATGAGGCATGAGGGTGCATGCGTCTCACTTATCGGCGCCGAATAAACAAGTTGACACTCGTACTGGCGAGATAAGCCGAGGGAGCCGAGGCGGTCCTCCCCGCCGTCCCGGGTTTTGTCGGAGGCCAAGGCAACTCGTACCGCCGCTCGTCCTGGTTCCCTCGGCGACGGCGGGCCGGCGGGTCGCCCTCGTGACGCCACCGAAAGTCAGAACCTAAACGAGGCGACTCTCTCTCCTTTTTGTCTCCTCAGGTGCCTCGCCAGCAGTGAGCAGCCCCTGCTGGGTCGCCTCCGCTGAGGCGCCCGAGAAGGATCTACCTCGCGCTGGCTGATGATCACGATGACACGGCCTCGCCGCAGAACCGTGCTCCCTTCCGAACAACCCGGAGAGACGCTGTCCCTCGGCATGGGGACCACGAGAAGAGAACCCGGATCGGCCACGTGCCACTGAGGCTGGAACCGGACCGTCCGTAACGTCCAAGGGCTCCCATCTGTCCTCAGTAACCAAGACTGTAAGAGTGCCCCAGAAGCAAGCCAAGGAGATGAACGGAGACGCATGTGGGACACCGTGACCATATCCATATTCTGGAGTCATGGCTCGTTACGCCTCTTTATAGGACCTAGGCGGCACCAGGAGGCCTGGAACGAGGCCTATCTCATCAAAGAGAAGATCGGAGGTCCTTCCCCCTGCTCTGGATTTTGTTAACGTTTCACGAGGAGCACTTACCGTCATAGAACCTCGCCGTTAACGCGGTGGAACATGATCTTCTGGAGCTCTTACACATGACGTTGCCTTCATGCCAAGGAACCCTGCATCCCGCTTCCATGACGTGCCCGTCTCCATGACGTAACACACCTCCCCCCCCCCATGTCCATGTTGCACGTCCTTGTTTCCGTACTTCCCTGGATTTACGACTCCTTCTGATGACCCCCACACCTTCCCGCCGCCGTCCGCACTCTTCCTCGGGAGCCGCCGCCGCCGCACACCCTACAGCGCCGCTCTGGAGGAGGCTTGTGCCCAGGCCCCACCAGCTTCCCCGGCTCTGCGGGTGTTTTTAAGATGTTGGAGCCCGCCTGCGTGGCCCGAGCCCGAGACCGGATCAGCCCTCGGATCAGTAGCACCGCGGCTCCTGGAGGCCCCAGACATGGGCCGCGGCTCGGCCTGCCCCCGCGCTCAGCCCCTGCTCCGCCTGTGAAGAATGTCCAAGAGCCAAGCTCCTGCCCAGGAACCCTCTGAGATCCCCAGCCAGAGAGAGCGCATCCGCCGCCACATGAAGATGGTGATCGACCAGCTGGAAGGCATCCTCATCGAGCTCAAAGATGTGGCCAGGGAGCTGCGGGAGGTAGGGTCACGCTCACGTTCTCCGCGGAACCGGTTCCGTTATCGCCAAGTCCGAACCCCTCGGCCCGCCCCGTCCTGCTCCGTTGTGTAATCCGTTCCCCCCGCTAATTACTCGGGGAGATGAATCGGGGCTTCATTACGCACCCCTTTCGCATTTCAGGAAATCAATCTCAGCTTAAAGTTTTAGCTAAGCCTCGCTGAGCTTTCATTTATTTTCCGAATATTGCGGCGGAACCTCGGCGCCTCGGCTCCCCGGCTAATCCGAAAGTCCCAAACACGCGCCGCAGAACCATCCGCAGAGACGAAATGACGTTTCCTCAACTGCTAACCAGGTCACAGCCCGTTACATAAAGCTAATCCGGGCTCGGGGTTTAATTAAGCTCCGGCAAACTTTCGAAACCTCGTCATCAAACCGGGCTTGAATTCAAATATTCAGGCTTCTTAATCTTAATTCAGACCTGCGGGGGTGTGCGGGGAAGGGGGCGTGTCCTCATTCTGGCTGGCCTATTAGCATTGCTTTAGCATCGTAGCTGCAGCTAACGCGCCGTTAGCCTGTTATCTTTTGATACATTGGATTCTATTTGTGGTTACGTTCTGTGGTTATGTTTTGGTCGTATGTTTGTGCATTGTGTTCGAACGCGGTGGTGGTACGGCTGGACGCTCACGAAGAACTTTGCGGAAGAACGTGGTGAAGAGGGGGAAAATGCTTACGATGTATTCTCGAATGTTTACGTTTCTTGCGTTAATCGGTCTACCAATTTTAATTTTCAATCTTAACATATATCACGAGTCCGTTTTACACAATATCGACTTTCGGGAGCCATAAATCAAACACCTCGTCGTGTTTCCTGTAATTAAGTTGCGGGAACATCCCCACAACGACGGAGAACCTATTGGACGAGAGTACCGGGATACAGGAACCGTCCCCGTTTGTTGGTATTCTCACAGTCTCGACGGCATTGGTCGATGCGTTGATGCACAGTTTTATTGTTTGCTAGCTCGCTGCCCCCCCTCGTGGCGGCACATGGTACCGCCACTCCACTTTACGCCGGCAGTAGCGCGCAGTAGGTCTGTAAGCCGCTTGCTCCCCCTAGTGGAAGCAGCCTAGCTCTCCGAGTGACCCCTCATTGAGGTCAGAGTGTCGAGGCCCACAGGGGGGTTTCAATTGTTAAATACGGGTCACATGATCACCACACAATCTGTCCATGGCTTTCCCTCCCCCAGCTCAAGGAGGATGAGTCCCTCACTGAACCTCTGACCTCACAAGGTTTCTTCCTTAAAATATCAACATAACAGTACGAGGCACTGACGACCTCCTGATCTGGCCCCTCTGACCTTCACTCTAGATTTCACACATACACTCCGACTCGTTCTCTACGTTCTAGTGATGAATGTCGTCTGGTGGGGCAACCTCACTCCGTATCGTTCTCCACTGATCAAGGGTGGAACTGTCTTCCCAACTCTGTCCGTAAGGCCGAGTCACTCTGCGTCTTTAAGAAACAACTAAAAATCTCTACCATAAACACCTGATATAAAAAATTTATTAATTAATTTAGAGACAGAGGATGGGATAGGATAGCGATCAGGTTTGATAATTCTACAGTGGCGCTGGTTCTTCCTTAATGTCTGACGTCGTGATGTTCTCGTTTGTAAGTCGCCAATAAAATAGAATCGTCGGCTAAACGTAAACATAATGTAAATGTAACGTAAACGTAATGTAAATGTAATGTGAATGTATACGTAATATGAATGTAACGTAAACGTAATGTAAACGTAATATGAATGTAATGTAAACATGTAACGTAAACATAATGTGAACGTAACGTAAACGTAACATAAACGTAATGTAAACGTAATTTAAACGTAACGTAAATGTAGTGTAAACGTAATGTGAACGTAACGTAAATGTAATGTAAACGTAACGTAAACGTAATGTAAACGTAAGGTAAACGTAAGGTAAACGTAACGTAATGTAAACGTAACGCGAACGTAACGTGAACGTAACGTAAACATAATGTGAACGTAACTTAAACGTAATGTAAGCGTAATGTGCACGTAATGTAAACGTAACGTAAACGTAATGTAAACGTAACAAAAACGTAATGTGAACGTAGCGTAAACGTAACATGAACGTAATGTGAACGTAACGTTAACGTGACCTAAACGTATTGTGAACGTAATGTGAACGTAACTTAAACGAAATGTGAATGTAATGTGAACGTAACGTAAACGTAACCTAAACGTAATGTAAACATAATGTGAACGTAACGTAAACGTAATGTGAATGTAATGTGAACGTAACGTAAACGTAATGTAAACGTAACGTAAGCGTAATGTGAATGTAATGTGAATGTAACGGGGTTTTGCCTTGCCGCTGCCGCTTCGGTTTGCTCAGCTGCGCTGTGACGATGTACGATTGTAAAAACAAAGCGCTGTATAAGTGGAACAGTGGAGCCTAAGCGACGTCACGTCATACTGTGAGGCTGTGAGAGGGCCAAGCTCGCGGCGTGAGGAGGTGCGAACGCTCGCGGTGATGTCGGAGCGTATGTCCCGGTGACCGCCAGGCGGGATCAGTGCGTCACGGCCGAACCAGGTGGCGAATATCGGGAGGGCGAGCGAGCGAGCGAGGGAGGGAGGGAGGGAGGGAGGGATTTGGCACGGCGGCCGTTATGTAAGCGCTCTGCCATCAGCTGAATCCTTACAGTATTCAACACACTGCCATGGAAACCAGATCAAAGAGGCCTTTGTGTGTGTGTGTGTGTGTGTGTGTGTGTGTGTGTGTGTGTGTGTGTGTGTGTGTGTGTGTGTGTATATATGTATAGGTATATGTGTGGGTATGTATATGTGTGTGTGTGTGTGTGTGTGTGTGTGTGTGTGTGTGTGTGTGTGTATGTGTATGTATGTGTGTGTGTATGTGTGTGTATGTATGTGTGTATGTATGTGTGTGTGTATGTGTGTATGTATGTGTATATATGTGTATGTGCATGTGTGTGTGTATGTATGTGTATATATGTGTATGTGTGCGTGTATGTGTGTATGTGTATCTGTATGTGTGTGTGTATGTGTGTGTGTGTGTGTGTGTGTGTGTGTGTGTGTATGTGTGTATGTGTGTATGTGTGTGTGTGTGTGTATGTGTGTGTGTATGTGTGTGTGTATGCATGTATGTATGTGTGTGTGTGTATGTGTGTATGTATGTATGTGTATGTGTGTATGTGTGTGTATGTGTATGCATGTATGTATGTATATGTGTGTGTGTATGTGTGTGTATGTATGTAAATGTGGGTGTGTGTGTGTATATGTGTGTGTGTGTGTGTAGTAATATAAATGATTTGAATCTGTCAACGTCGTATTTGAGTCTATCCTCCTCCTCTGTTTTCTCCTCATGTTGGTGTTGATTCATGCGCGGTGCTGAACAGATGTGAAGGTGTTTGTTGAATGGCGCGGGGTGGGGGGGTGGAGGTGCAGAGGAACCTCTCCAGAGGAATAATCACAGACGCGGCGTTACGGCAGAGGACCACGGGGCGAGAGACCAAACACCACTCTCTCTCCCTCTCTCCCTCCCTCTCTCTGTCTCTCTCTCTCTGTCTCTCTCTCCCTCTCTCTCTCTGTCTCTCTCTCTGTCTCTCTCTCTCTCTCTGTCTCTCTCTCTCTCTGTCTCTCTCTCCCTCTCTCTCTCTCTCTCTCTCTCTCACTCTCTCTCTGTCTCACTCTCTCTCTGTCCCTGTCCTTCACTACCATGCTGAGAAACTTAATAAAAAGAGAGAGAGAGAGAGACAGATGTGGACACTCAGAGGGATCTGTGAGCACGTCTAACAGAAACTTGAACCCTCACAACACGGACATGGAACCTCACAGGGACGTGGACACTCACAGGGATGTGGACACTGACAGAGACATGGACACTCACAGGGACGTGGACAATTACAGAGACGTGGACATTCATAGGGACATGGACATTCCCAGGGATGTGGACACTCACACTGACGTGGACACTCACAGGGACGTGGATATTCACAGGGACATGGACATTCACAGAGACGTGGACACTCACAGGGATGTAGACACATAAACAGACTTGAACCCTCACAACAGGGATGTGGACATACACAGGGACGTGGACACGTACAGAGACGTGGACATTCATAGGGACATGGACATTCCCAGGGACGTGGACACTCAACAGACGTGGACACTCACAGGGAAATGAACATCCATACAGATGTGGACACTCATAGGGACTGTGGACACATTAACAGACTTGAACCCTCACAACACGGACATGGAACCTCACAGGGACGTGGACACTCACAGGGATGTGGACACTGACAGAGACATGGACTCTCACAGGGACGTGGACAATTACAGAGACGTGGACATTCATAGGGACATGGACATTCCCAGGGATGTGGACACTCACACTGACGTGGACACTCACAGGGACGTGGACACTCACAGGGACATGGACACTCACAGGGACATGGACACTCACAGGGACATGGACACTCACAGGGACATGGACACATAAACAGACTTGAACCCTCACAACAGGGACGTGGACATTCATAGGGACGTGGACATACTCAGGGACGTGGACACTCACACTGACGTAGACACTCACAGGGACATGGACATTCATGGGGACGTGGACACTCACAGAGACATTGACACTTAAACAGACTTGAACCCTCAGAACACGGACATGGAGGACAGAGTCTGGTGTGGAGGAACCTGCACAGAGTCCTGGGTTCAGCCCCATAGAACGTCTTTGGGACGTCCATGGTGTGCGTCCTCCTCCCGGGCGGATATGGCAGAAGACGGGCCTATCCCGGCCGGAGCCAGGTCCGCGCTGGAGGACGGCGCTTGGCTCTGGTCGGTGGTGTCGGGGGATGGGACGCGTTCCGGCGTCTGTTTATAGAACGCGGTGCGTGGGCGGCGGTGCGTGGACGGCGGGGGCGCGTCGGGCCGCGGCTCTATAAATAGTCGACGGCTGCGGCGTTATTTCCGGCGCTCGCCTCCGATTATCATCCATCACGCCGCGGTCCGCAGGGGGCGCCGGCGTCTCACAACGCACCGGAGCATGGCCTCCCCGCGCCGGGCCGGAGAACGGGGGGGGGGGGGGGGGCACTGTAGTGTGTGTGGGGTAGTGTGTGTGGGGTATGGGGGGAGGGGTTCTGATGAGCATCGTAATGGAGACATTGCGTGGAATCGCGTGGGCTTCCTCCGGGTTCTCCGGCTTCCTCCCACAGTCCTAAAACATGGATTCAAGGTGAATTGGCTGCTCCTAATTGCCCTAATCCACAGTATGTTGCCCCTTTGTAGTGTTGAAGTCCCAATCTGGGTGGGATTTGCATGTTCTCCCCGTGTCCGGTGCGGGTCTTCGGAAAACCGGAGAAGCCGGCGGAGAACCTTGCTGCTGCACCACCTTACTGTTCCTCCACCTTACAGCTGCACAACCACTTTACTGCACCACCTTGCTGCACCTCCACCTTAATGTTCCTCCACCTTACAGCTGCACAACCACTTTACTGCACCACCTTGCTGCACCTCCACCTTACTGCACCACCTTGCTGCACCTCCCACCTTACTGCACCACCTTGCTGCACCTCCACCTTACTGCACCACCTTACTGCAACACCTTACTGCTCCACCACCTTACTGCTCCACCTTATTGCACCTCCACCTTACTGCTCCACCACCTTTCTGCTCCACCTTACTGCACCACCTTATTGTACCTCCACCTTAGTGCACCACCTCACTGCTGCACCACCTTACTGCTCCACCACCTTTCTCCTCCACCTTACTGCACCACCTTATTGCACCTCCACCTTAGTGCACCACCTCACTGCTGCACCACCTTGCTGCTCCACCTTACCGTTCCTCCACCTTACTGCTCCTCCAACTTACTGCTCCACCACCTTACTGCTCCTCCAACTTACTGCTCCACCACCTTATTGTTCCTCCAACTTACTGCTCCTCCACCTTACTGCTCCTCCACCTTACTGCTCCTCCAACTTACTGCTCCACCACCTTACTGCTCCTCCAACTTACTGCTCCACCACCTTATTGCTCCTCCAACTTACTGCTCCACCACCTTACTGCTCCACCACCTTACTGCTCCACCACCTTACTGCTCCACCACCTTACTGCTCCACCACCTTACTGCTCCTCCACCTTACTGCACCACCTTATTGCACCTCCACCTTAGTGCACCACCTCACTGCTGCACCACCTTGCTGCTCCACCTTACCGTTCCTCCACCTTACTGCTCCTCCAACTTACTGATCCACCACCTTACTGCTCCTCCAACTTACTGCTCCACCACCTTACTGCTCCTCCACCTTACTGCTCCACCACCTTACTGCTCCTCCACCTTACTGCTCCACCACCTTACTGCTCCTCCACCTTACTGCTCCACCACCTTACTGCTCCAACTTACTGCTCCACCACCTTACTGACTTTACTGCTCCACCACCTTACTGCTCCTCCAACTTACTGCTCCACCACCTTACTGCTCCTCCACCTTACTGCTCCACCACCTTACTGCTCCTCCAACTTACTGCTCCACCACCTTATTGTTCCTCCAACTTACTGCTCCTCCACCTTACTGCTCCTCCACCTTACTGCTCCTCCAACTTACTGCTCCTCCAACTTACTGCTCCTCCACCTTACTGCTCCTCCACCTTACTGCTCCTCCAACTTACTGCTCCACCACCTTACTGCTCCTCCAACTTACTGCTCCACCACCTTACTGCTCCTCCAACTTACTGCTCCACCACCTTATTGCTCCTCCAACTTACTGCTCCACCACCTTACTGCTCCTCCAACTTACTGCTCCACCACCTTACTGATCCACCACTTTACTGCTCCACCACCTTACTGCTCCTCCAACTTACTGCTCCACCACCTTACTGCTCCTCCACCTTACTGCTCCACCACCTTACTGCTCCTCCACCTTACTGCTCCACCACCTTACTGCTCCTCCACCTTACTGCTCCACCACCTTACTGCTCCTCCACCTTACTGCTCCACCACCTTACTGCTCCTCCACCTTACTGCTCCACCACCTTACTGCTCCTCCAACTTACTGATCCACCACCTTACTGCTCCACCACCTTACTGCTCCACCACCTTATTGTTCCTCCAACTTACTGCTCCTCCACCTTACTGCTCCTCCACCTTACTGCTCCTCCACCTTACTGCTCCTCCAACTTACTGCTCCACCACCTTATTGCTCCTCCACCTTACTGCTCCTCCACCTTACTGCTCCTCCACCTTACTGCTCCTCCACCTTACTGCTCCACCACCTTATTGCTCCTCCAACTTACTGCTCCTCCACCTTACTGCTCCTCCACCTTACTGCTCCACCACCTTATTGCTCCTCCAACTTACTGCTCCTCCACCTTACTGCCATCACTTTGCCACCCCTGAGAATCATCCACCACCCTAATAAGGCCTGTGTTGGAGGTGGTGTGTGGTGTGAGCAGTAAGGTGGAGATAATGGGTTCTCCGGCGCGTTGTGTTTTGGACGCCGCTGTCCCGCGCTGTCCACGCCTGAGCGCTGATGGTGGTGCCGCCGCTGACGGATGAGAGCGCGCCTCCATCCATCAGCACACCTGAGCGCGGGACGCGGACGGGATAGGCCCCGCCGATGGGTGTGTTCAGGAACGCTCCTGAATTAATGGAGTGAGAAATGGAACTCCGACTTTGACACGAGTTCATTGTTTCTGAAGGCGGAGCCACGTCTGTCGGCATGGAGGTTCTGAAGTCACACAGTCAGAACCTCAGAGGGGGGTCTCCCATCCAGGGGGCGACATTTCGGACGCTGGGCAGATACACCCGGGACACTCACAAACACACTCTATATGGGGCATACACCTATCACTCACAAACACACTCTATATGGGGCAATTTAGAGCAGCCGATTCACCTCGAATCCATGTTTTTGGACTGTGGGAGGAATCCCATGCAGACACAGGGAGAACATGCAAACTCCACCCAGATTCGAACCTGGGTCCCCATGGGGAAAAGCAGGCCTGCCACCCAGGGCCAATTTACAGCAGACAATTCACCTTGAATCCATGTTTTTGGACTGTGGTAGGAAACCCACGAGGGCACGGGGAGAACATGCAAACTCCACCCAGATTGGGATTCGCACCCGGATCCTCAGTGATGAGAGGAGAACATGCGTGGGTTCTCCGGGTTTCCTCCCACAGACCTGAAAACATGGATTCAAGGTGAATCGGATGCTCTATATTGCCCCTGGGTGACACGCTTGCCTCTCCACCATAAGGATCCAGGTCGAATCCCAATCCAGGTGGTTTGCATGTTCTCTCCGTGTCCATGTGGGTTTCCTACGGGTTCTCCGGTTTCCTCCCACAATCCACAAAACACAGCTTCAAGGTGAATAGGCTGCCCTAAATTGCCCCTTGGGGCACGGTGGCTTAGTGGTTTGGCATGTTCAGTGCTGGGGATTCAGGTTCGAATCGTAATCTGGGTGGAGTTTGCATGTTCTCCCCGTGTCCGCCTGGGTTTCCCCCGGGGTTCTCTGGTCCACAAAACATGGATTCAAGGTGAATCGAAGACTCTAAATTGCCCCTGGGTGACACGCTTGCCTCTCCGCGATAAAGATCCAGAGGCTTAGTAGTTTGGCATGCTCTCCCCGTGTCTGCGTGGGTTTCCCCCGTGTTCTCCGGCTTCCTCCCACAGTCCAAAAAACACAGCTTCAAGGTGAATAGGCTGCCCTAAATTGCCCCTTGAGGCACGGTGGCTTAGTGGTTTGGCATGTTCTCCTCTCAGCGCTGGGGATTCAGGTTCGAATCGCGATCTGTGTGGAGTTTGCATGTTCTCCCCGTGTCCGCCTGGATTTCCTCCGGTTTCTCCGGGTTTACTCCCACATTCCCAAAAACATGGATTCAAGGTGAATTGAACACTCCAAATTGCCCAATATAGTGTGTGTGCCTTTGTAAGTGAGTGTGTGCCCAGTGATAGATTGCCCCCCTGTCCTGGGTTTTTCTGCCCAGGGCCCGAAACGTTCTCCCCTGGATGGGCATGGGGAACCCCCCCCCCCCCCCCCCAGTTCTCTACGACTATAGACAGTGGAATGTATATATTTATATATTTTTCACTTCTCAGTTCACTTTTGGACATTAAATCTCTATATTAATGGTTCTACGAATATGTTCCGTTTTTTTGGGGGGTGGGGGGTAGGGGAGGTTCTGGTCGTCGATCATCAGTATCTGGAGCAGCGGCGCTCCGGTCCCCCGCCGCCGTAGCGTGGTGATTAGGTCGACTGCGGTCCTCCAGATGAGCGCGAGCGTCTGGATCCATAATTAATGATATCTGCGCGCTCTTCTCCTGCCCACGCGCTCACGCGTTCCGTGGATTAGTGCCTGCAATCAGAGGACATGAGGAACCGCCGAAAGCCGCCGAGCGTCCCCCTGAAGAGCATGGCGGAACCCCCCCCACCCCCACCCCCCCAAAAAAACGGATCCATTACTATAGAAATTTAATGTCCAAAAGGGAACTGAGACGTTAAAATATATAAATATATACGTTCCACTGTCTATAGATGTAGAGAACTTCCAGGGGAATGACCATCCAGGGGAGAACGTTTCGGGCGCTGGGCAGATACACCCAGGACAGGGGGGCAATCTATCACTGGGCACACACTCACTTACAAAGGCACACACACTCTATATGGGGCAATTTGGAGCATTCAATTGACCTTGAATCCATGTTCTTGGGAATGTGGGAGTAAACCGGATAACCCGGAGGAAACCCACACGGACACGGGGAGAATTTCACCCAGAAACTTCACCCAGATTGGGATTCGAACCTGGATCCCCAGCACTGAGTGGAGAACATGATAAACCACTATGCCACAGTGCCACCATTCATAATCTTC
>JAFMOC010000219.1:247500-252500 GCA_019802505.1 Corydoras sp. C115 | reverse complement strand
GGTCAGCGTGTGAACGGGTCAGCGTGAACGGGTCTGCGTGAACGGGTCGGCGTGTACGTGGTCAGCGTGAACGGGTCAGCATCCGTGTGCGTATGCGTGTCAGCGTGAATGGGTCACGTGAACGGGGGTCAGCGTGAATCTGTGGGTCTGTGCGTATGGGTCGGCGTGTACCGGGTTAGCGTGAATGGGTCGGCGTGAACGGGTCAGCGTGTACCGGGTCAGCGTGAACGGGTCAG
The DNA here is from genome assembly GCA_019802505.1 of Corydoras sp. C115. Taxonomy (NCBI): domain Eukaryota; kingdom Metazoa; phylum Chordata; class Actinopteri; order Siluriformes; family Callichthyidae; genus Corydoras; species Corydoras sp. C115. The sequence continues at coordinate 252,264 of JAFMOC010000219.1, read as the reverse complement.
CGTGAACGGGTCTGTGCGTATGGGTCAGCGTGTACCGGGTCAGCGTGAATGGGTCTGTGCGTATGGGTCGGCGTGTACCGGGTTAGCGTGAATGGGTCGGCGTGAACGGGTCAGCGTGTACCGGGTCAGCGTGAATGGGTCGGCGTGAACGGGTCAGCGTGAACGGGTCAGCGTGAACGGGTCTGTGCGTATGGGTCGGCGTGTACCGGGTTAGCGTGAACGGGTCAGTGTGAACGGGTCTGTGCGTATGGGTCGGCGTGTACCGGGTCAGCGTGAACGGGTCAGCGTGTACCGGGTCAGCGTGTACCGGGTCAGCGTGAACGGGTCAGCGTGTACCGGGTCAGCGTGAACGGGTCAGCGTGAACGGGTCTGTGCGTATGGGTCAGCGTGAATGGGTCGGCGTGTACCGGGTCAGCGTGAACGGGTCAGCGTGAACGGGTCAGTGTGAACGGGTCAGTGCGTATGGGTCGGTGTGTACCGGGTTAGCGTGAATGGGTCGGCGTGAACGGGTCAGCGTGAACGGGTCAGCGTGTACCGGGTCAGCGTGAACGGGTCAGCGTGAACGGGTCTGTGCGTATGGGTCGGCGTGTACCGGGTTAGCGTGAATGGGTCGGCGTGAACGGGTCAGCGTGTACCTGGTCAGCGTGAACGGGTCAGCGTGAACGGGTCAGCGTGAACGGGTCTGTGCGTATGGGTCGGCATGAACGGGTCGCGTGTACGGGTCGGTGTGAACGGGTCAGTGTGAATGGCTTGGTGTCAACAGGTCAGTGTGAATGGGTCAGCGTGAACGGGTCAGCGTGAACGGGTCTGTGCATATGGGTCGGCGTGTACCGGGTCAGCGTGAACGGCTTGGTGTCAACAGGTCAGTGCGTATGGGTCAGCGTGAACGGGTCTGTGCATATGGGTCGGCGTGTACCGGGTCAGCGTGAATGGCTTGGTGTCAGCAGGTCAGTGTGTATGGGTCGGCATGAACGGGTCGCGTGTACGGGTCGGTGTGAAAGGGTCAGTGTGAATGGCTTGGTGTCAACAGGTCAGTGTGAACGGGTCAGTGTGAACGGGTCAGCGTGAACAGGTCTGTGTGTATGCGTCGGCGTGTACCAGGTCAGCGTGAACGGGTCAGTGTGAACGGGTCTGTGCGAATGGGTCGGCCTGTACCGGGTCAGCGTGAACGGCTTGGTGTCAACAGGTCTGTGCGAATGGGTCGGCATGAACGGGTCAGCGTGAACGGCTTGGGGTCAACAGGTCAGTGTGAACGGGTCAGCGTGAAGGGGTCAGTGTGAATGGGTCAGCGTGAATGGGTCAGCGTGAATGGGTCAGCGTGAATGGGTCTGTGCGTATGGGTCGGCGTGAACAGGTCGGCCTGAACGGGTCGCTGTGAACGGGTCAGCATGAACAGGTCTGTGTGTATGGGTCGGCGTGTATCGGGTCGGTGTGAACGGGTCAGCGTGAATGGGTCTGTGTGTATGGGTCGGTGTGAACGGGTCAGTGTGAACAGGTCTGTGCGTATGGGTCGGCGTGTACCAGGTCAGTGTGAACGGGTCAGTGTGAACCAGGTCAGCGTGAACGGGTCTGTGCATATGGGTCGGCATGTACCGGGTCAGTGTGAACGGGTCAGCGTGAACGGGTCTGTGCGTATGGGTCGGCGTGTACCGGGTCAGTGTGAACGGGTCTGTGCGCATGGGTCGGTGTGTATGGGTCGGCGTGTATGGGTCGGCGTGTACCGGGTCAGTGTGAACGGGTCAGTGTGAACGGGTCAGCGTGAACGGGTCTGTGCGTATGGGTCGGCATGTACCGGGTCAGTGTGAACGGCTCAGAGTGAACGGGTCAGCGTGTACCGGGTCAGTGTGAACGGCTCAGCGTGAACGGGTCAGTGCATATGGGTCGGCGTGTACCGGGTCAGTGTGAACGGGTCTGTGCGTATGGGTCGGCGTGTATGGGTCGGCGTGTACCGGGTCGGTGTGAACGGGTCAGCGTGAACGGGTCTGTGCGTATGGGTCAGCGTGAACGGGTCAGCGTGAACGGGTCAGCGTGAATGGGTCTGTGCGTATGGGTCAGTGTGAACGGGTCAGTGTGAACGGGACAGCCACCTAACAGCTGGTCAGCTGGTCATTATTTCTGCGGCTGGCGCTGATGTTTCAGCCTGCAGAGTGGCGCGGGGGGGGGGGGGGGGAGTTATATGGGACACGGCTATAGAACCGGGGCGGGGGGGGGAGGGGCTATCTTTAGATATGGGATCAGTTATTTTGGGATGTGGGTTATTAATGAGCGAGTGGTGCAGGCTGAGGAGCTTTAAAGTGAAACACAGGAGGAACCTGTTACACACTGCCACCACCCAACACCGCCTCCCAACACCACGTCCCAACACTGCCTCCCAACACCACGTCCCAACACTGCCTCCCAACACCATCTCCCAACACCGCCTCCCAACACCACGTCCCAACACTGCCTCCCAACACTGCCTCCCAACACCATCTCCCAACACCGCCTCCCAACACCACGTCCCAACACTGCCTCCCAACACTGCCTCCCAACACCACGTCCCAACACTGCCTCCCAACACTGCCTTCCAACACCGCCTCCCAACACCATCTCCCAACACTGCCTCCCAACACCACGTCCCAACACTGCCTCCCAACACTGCCTCCCAACACCATCTCCCAACACCGCCTCCCAACACCACGTCCCAACACTGCCTCCCAACACTGCCTCCCAACACCACGTCCCAACACTGCCTCCCAACACCACGTCCCAACACTGCCTCCCAACACCATCTCCCAACACTGCCTCCCAACACCACGTCCCAACACTGCCTCCCAACACCATCTCCCAACACTGCCTCCCAACACCACGTCCCAACACTGCCTCCCAACACCACCTCCCAACACCTTTTCCCAACACTGCCTCCCAACACCGCCTCCCAACACCACCTCCCAACACCATCTCCCAACACTGCCTCCCAACACCATCTCCCAACACCGCCTCCCAACACCACCTCCCAACACCATCTCCCAACACCGCCTCCCAACACCACCTCCCAACACCATCTCCCAACACTGCCTCCCAACACTGCCTCCCAACACCGCCTCCCAACACCGCCTCCCAACACTGCCTCCCAACACCGCCTCCCAACACTGCTTCCCAACACCACGTCCCAACACTGCCTCCCAACACCGCCTCCCAGCACCGCCTCCCAACACCGCGTCCCAACACTGCCTCCCAACACTGCCTCCCAACACCGCCTCCCAACACTGCATCCCAACACCACCTCCCAACACTGCCTCCCAACACCGCTTCCCAACACCGCCTCCCAACACCACGCCCCAACACCGCCTCACAACACCGCCTCACAACACCGCGTCCCAACACCACCTCCCAACATCGCGTCCCAACACCGCCTCCCAACACTGCTGTCCCAACACCGCGTCTCAACACTGCCGTCCCAACACTGCCATCCCAACACTGCCGTCCCAACACCGCTTCACAACACCGCCTCCCAACAATATCTCCCAACACCACCTCCCAACACTGCCTCCCAACACTGCCTCCCAACACCGCCTCCCAACACCACATCCCAACACCGCCTCCCAACACCGTCTCCCAACACTGCCTCCCAACACCACACCCCAACACCGCCTCCCAACACCACCACCCAACACCGTATCCCAACACTGCCTCCCAACACCGCCTCCCAACACCACCTCCCAAAACTGCCGTCCCAACACCGCCTCCCAACACCGCCTCCCAACACCGCGTCCCAACACCGCCTCCCAACACCGCTTCCCAACATCGCGTCCCAACACCACCTCCCAACATCGCATCCCAACACCGCCTCCCAACACTGCCGTCCCAACACTGCCGTCCCAACACCGCCGTCCCAACACTGCCTCCCAACACCGCGTCCCAACACCGCGTCTCAACACTGCGTTAAGGTGGACTGCTTATATTTTAAGATGGACTGTTCTTACTTTCAGGTGGACTGGTCTTATTTTAAGGTGGACTGCTTATATTTTAAGGTGGACTGCTCTTACATTAAGGTGGACTGCTCTTGCTTTAAGGTGGACTGCTCTTATTTTAAGGTGGACTACTTATATTTTAAGGTGGACTGCTCTTACATTAAGGTGGACTGCTCTTGCTTTAAGGTGGAATGCTCCATCTGTGAGTATCGTTTTTGCAGCCCGCACTCACGGGGCGCCGCCCGCCTCGTCTTTAAGGCTCCTGCGGCCCGCTCCTGCTCCGCCCCCCGTGCGCTCGGCGCTGTTGACTCCGCGTGTGTATTGTTTGTGAGTCCCCGCTGAGGGGGGGTTCATCATCCCGCGGATGTTTTTGCTTCTTCGGGAGCAGCGGGTTACTCCATTAGCGCCGGTGCGGTGGGTGGAGGATCTTTAGTTGATTGCGCGGCTCCCTCCAGTCGCTGATGACGAGCTCGGGGGGGCCGAACGCCGCGGCGTGCCGGTGGAGGTTCTGCGTTCCGAGTCCAGCGCTAACGTTCTCCCGGAAACGAGGACCTACGCCCTCGGGGTCACACATCCCGCACCGGGCGATGATGTTTCTGAAATAGCGACAACACTGTTGTCAGACTCCGCCCACATACTCAAGCGAACATGAATGGTGATGGGGTGAGGGCAATGGGGGTGAGGTCGAGGGTGAGGATAGGGTTGAGGGTGGGGGTGAGGATGAGGGTGCAGGGTTTAGGCATGTGAGGGCGAGATTGAGGTCAAGGTTGAGGGTGGGGTTGAGGGTGATGGGGTGAGGGTGAGGTCGAGG
>JAFMOC010000219.1:230000-242500 GCA_019802505.1 Corydoras sp. C115 | reverse complement strand
TTGAGTTCTCCAAATTGTCCCATATAGAGTGTGCTTAAGTGTGTCTATGTGCGTGAGTGTGTGTCCAGTGATGGATTGCCCCCCTGTCCTGGATGTATCTGCCCAGCGCCCGAAAGGTTCTCCCCTGGATGGGCATGGGGACCCCCCCCCCCATCTTAAGCAGAAGATAATGGACGAATGAATGACTTCACCTTGAATCCATGTCCCAAACTAACCCCACCATGTCTGTATGGGTGGCAAACAGGACCTTCCCCAAACTGTTTCCCGGTTCCCGGATTCGGAGGTGCGTCCTCATACTTGTGTCCACACCGCGGTCAGTCAGGTCCAGGGGGGCGCGCGTGATTAAAGGGCATGTCTGATGCGGGCGCGTCTCTCGCTGACCCGCGTCTGATCCGATTGGTGGAGTCCGAAAGCCCCGCGGCCGTTGATCCGCCTTACGGAAGCTTTCAGATTCGATCAGATCCTAAATCATCTCCGGCTCTGGGGCCTCTCCCGGCACGTCCCCCCAACAGAGCCACGTCCCACGTCCCGGAGCTGAGTTCCACCGCGCTGCGCTGCGCCAGGCCACCGTGCGGCGCTGTTCCGCACAAAGTTCCAACTTTATATTCAGATTTTGCTTTTCATCAGAAATGATCCCCTCTGATTGATTCATTTATTAGATTGATTACTCATTTGCATAATCATATCAGATGGTTTGGCATGTTCTCCTCTCAGCACTAGGGATTCCCGGTTCGAATCCCAACTCGGGTGGAGTTTGCATGTTCTCCCCGTGTCCGCGTGGGTTTCCTCCGGGTTCTCCGGTTTCCTCCCACAGTCCAAAAAACATAGATTTAAGGTGAATTGAATTCTCCAAATTGCCCCATATAGAGTGTGTGAGTGAGTGTGTGTCTAGAGATGGATTGGCGTCCTGTCCTGGGTGTATCTGCCCAGCGCCCGAAATGTTCTCTCCTGGATGGACATGGAGAACCCCCCTCCCCAACCCTAGTAAACGCATAAAGCAGAAGACTATGTGTTTGGCGTGTTGAGTGAGTGTGTGCCCAGTGATTGCCCCCTGTCCTGGGTGTATCTGCCCAGCGCCCGAAACGTTCTCCCCTGGATGGGCATGGGGAACCCCCCCCCCTCACGACCCTAGAGGAATAAAGCAGGAGATAATGAGTGAGTGAATATTCGTCTCGTTAATGAGATCAGATCAGAGGGAGGCACTTCAAAGAGAACGGACAGAAATTTTGTTACAGTTTAACGATCTGGATTTAACGACGTGACGCCACTTTCAATCGCCGAGTTCGGGGCTTCCAGAAGTTTGGTATGTTCTCCCCATTCCTGAGTGGGTGTCCTCCCACTCTCCAAACACATGTTGATGTTAAAGACGCGCACATTCAAACTCGACGCGATTAATCAATCAGACCGTTCTAATTACCAGCTTCCAACCTCATGGGAAAACAGTTTGGGGAAGGCCCTCCTCCATCCATCCATTCATTATCTTCCTCTTTATCCTCTAGTAGGGTCGCAGGGGGGGTGGGGTTCCCCATGCCCATCCCGGGAGAACGTCTTGGGCGATGGGCAGATACACCCAGGACAGGGAGGGCAATCTATCACTGAACACACACTCATTCACACACACACACTCTATATGGGGCAATTTGGAGAACTCAATTGACCATGTTTTCGGACTGTGGAAGGAAACCGTAGAACCCGGAGGAAACCCATGCGGACACAGGGAGAACATGGAGACTCCACCCAGATGGGGATTCGAACCGGGAATCCCAAGTGCTGAGAGGAGAACATGCTAAACCACTAAGCCACCATGCCACCCCCTCCTCCAACCAAGAGCTCTAAATCACAGGGTGGGGTGAGTTTGGGGTGGATCCAAAAATTTTGAAAAAATTCAGAAACGTTGAGATGCATTGGAACTCGGATTGTCGGGGCCGTCAGGTCGTCTCATTCGGTCATCGGTGTCTGACCGCACAAACACTCTTATGGGTGAACAGACCCCAAATCCCACGGACCTTGATGAAGCTCACAGAGGTAATTGTTTAATAGCCCCTGACCCGTCACGCCGCCACGCCCGCCCCCTTACTTGTGTGGACACAAGTATGAGGACGCACCTCCGGATCCGGGAACCGGGAAACAGTTTGGGGAAGGTCCCTTATTTTCTGCTTAATCCTCTACTAGGGTCGTGGGGTCCCCACCCAGAGGAGAACGTTTTGGGCGCTGGGCAGATACACCGTGTACAGGACACACACACACACTATATGGGGCAATTTAGAGCTTTCAATTCACCTTGAATCCATGTTTTTTGGACTGTGGGAGGAAACCAGAGAACCTGGAAGAAAACTCATGGGGACACGGGGAGAACATGCAAACTCCACCCAGATTAAGCTCACAGAGGTAATTGTTTAATCACCCCTGACCCGTCACGCCGCCGCGCCCGCCCTCCGCCGGGGCCGAGGCCGGAATTTACCCAGCTGTGATTTCACCCCCCTGCTCCCCGGAGTTTAATTATTTCAGCCATTACGGCGTTAATTGGACGTATTTACCCGTTTCAGAGATTCTGTCAGGCGGCGGGGGTCAGTACCTCGTCTGGGGCGGGTCGGCACACGTTCATTATTCTGCCGTGGTCTTCCTCTCTCTCTCTCTCTCTCTCTCTCTCTCTCTCTCTCTGCGGTGTCACAGATACACCGGCCCGGTGATCGTGTCTCAAATGACAGCAATTAGTCAAATGTCATGTCCCATTCGCACCTCTCGCCGTCGCACCGCCGCCACGTGGCTCAGCGGTAAGAGCTGAAAGATTAATAGCCGTTGAATTTCATTAGCCGTTCCCTCGGAGAGACAGAGAGAGAGAGAGAGAGAGAGAGAGAGACAGAGAGAGAGAGAGAGAGACAGAGAAAGACAGAGAAAGACAGAGAGAGAGAGAGAGAGAGAGAGACAGAGAAAGACAGAGAGAGAGAGACAGAGAGAGAGAGAGAGAGAGAGACAGAGAGAGAGAGAGAGAGCGTCATTAAACATCAGCCGTTTGCTTTGAGACGCCTGACTGTTTCTCAGAGTATGATGGAACACAACAGGGCCTTCCCCAAACTGTTTTAGGGTGGGGAGTGTGGAGGTCTAAGGGTGAGGAGGGGTGCAGGTTGTAGGGTGGGGAGGGTTGGGGTGTTAGGTTGGGGAGGGTGGAGGTCAAAGGGTGAGGAGAGGTGTAGGTCGTAGGGTAAGGAGGGTGGAGGTGTTGGGGTGGGGAGGGTGGAGGTCTAAGGATGAGGAGGGGTGGAGGTCATTGGGTAAGGAGGGTGGAGGTGTTAGGGTGGGGAGGGTGGAGGTCTAAGGGTGAGGAGGGGTGCAGGTTGTAGGGTGGGGAGGGTTGGGGTGTTAGGGTGGGGAGGGTAGCAGTCTTAGGGTGAGGAGTGTGCAGATTGTAGGGTGGTAAGGGATGCAGGTTGTAGGGAGGGGCGGGATGGGATGTGGTGTTAGGGTGGGGAGGGTGGAGGTGTTAGGGTGAGGAGGGGTGCAGGTCATAGGGTGGGGAGGGTTGGGGTGTTAGGGTGGGGAGGGCGGAGGTGTCAGTGTGGGAGTGGGGATGGGGGAGAGGTGTCAAGGTGTGGGGTAGAGGTGTCAGAGTGGGGTTGTTAGGGTGTGGGGTGGAGATGTTCAGGTGGGGATGGGGAAGGTGTCAGGGAGGTGGTGGAGGTGTTAGGGTATCAGGTGGAGGTGTCAGGGTGGGGGTGGAGGTGTTTGGGTGGGAAAGGGGGAGGTGTCAGGTTGATGGTGAGGTGTTAGGGTGTCAGGGGGAGGTGTCTGGGTGGGGGTGGAGGTGTCAGGGTGGGGGTGGAGGTGTCATGGTGGAGGTGGAGCAGATCTGATGGAGGCGTCCGTGCCGGCGTGATTAAATTGCGGTCCGTACTTTAAGCTTTTAAAGGTAATGTTCTGTTTAACAGCTTGAGGGCGCCGCTGCACGCACAATTACTCTCCGCCTAATTATGTTTCGTATGTTTTATTGATACGTTTAATTCCAGCCGCCGGTCCAGAAGGGATCTCCACCGTCTGCTCCGTCTTTCCCATCATGCCCCGTCGGTGTGGTGCCGCCATGGCATGGTCGATCAAAACCCGGACGCCGCTGAGTCATCCTCATCTAATCCTCATCCAATGTCTGTGAGATGAACTGGAACAGTGACTGTGAGTGAGAACTAAAAGGGTTCCTAAACTAGTGGGATGTCATGAAGGTTCCCACCGCGCCACCATGCACCTAACCCTAACCCCATCATTTCAGTGACCGATTCAATCCATACGTGTTTGATTGCCGGCATTGGGGATCGCCAGGGGAGGTCCAGGGGAAGACCAGAGGAGGTCCAGGGAAAGATCCAGGGGAGGTCCAGGGAAGGACCAGGGGACGCCCAGGGGACGCCCAGGGGAAGTCCAGGTGAAGACCAGCGGAGGTCCAGGGAAGGACCAGGGGAACACCAGGGGAGGTCCAGGGAAAGATCTAGGGTAGGACCAGGGGAACACCAGGGGAGGCCCAGGGGAACACCAGGGGAGGTCCAGGGAAAGATCAAGGGGAGGTCCAGGGAAGGACCAGGGGACGCCCAGGGGAAGTCCAGGTGAAGACCAGCGGAGGTCCAGGGAAGGACCAGGGGACGCCCAGGGGAGGTCCAGGGGAAGACCAGCGGAGGTCCAGGAAAGGACCAGGGGAACACCAGGGGAGGTCCAGGGAAAGATCTAGGGTAGGACCAGGGGAACACCAGGGGAGGCTCAGGGGAACATCAGGGGAGGTCCAGGGAAACACCAGGGGAGGTCCAGAGGAGGTCCTGGGAAGGACCAGAGAGGCCCAGAGGAACACCAGGGGAGGCTCAGGGGAACACCAGGGGAACACCAGGGGAGGTCTAGGGGATATCAAGGATAGGACCGTGGACAGCCAGAGGAGGTCCAGGGGAAGTGAAATTTGGTATGTTCTCTTCATGTCAATGCTTTGCTGACACTCAGTGTGTCAGTGTGTGCAGTAGTGAGTGAACCCCCCCCTCCCCCACACCCTCCTGGACCGGGTGTGTCCCTCTGTCCAAACCACAAATGGATGCCGCTCTGATCCAGTCCTCGGTGACATCATCAGCCCCCCCCCCCCCCCCCCCCCCGTCCATTTCCCTTTCCTTATTATTATTATTTTTATCCTCCTCGTTTAATCCCCCCGCTTTTAATTAACTGAGCAGAAATCCGTAATGCTTCTTTTTTATCTGTATTATCACGGGGCGAATCCCTTTAGCGCCTGAGAAGCGTGTATAATTTTCAGGAAATGGGTCGTAATGTTCGGTGTCATCGTCTCTTTGTCTCGTTCGTAAGCTGCGGATAAATAAGCGAATAATTAAGGATGCCGGTGGTTCGGTGGCCTGATGGTGCGCTCGCGCAACAAGCTCCAGATTAGGAACACAGAAGAGGCGCCTGTTAACAAGATAAGAAACACCAAACACCACCGCGCCACTAAATACCTCTTTTTTTAAATCATCTACTCAGGAATGGGACGCGCTGGTGTGAGAACCGCCTCATCCAGCATCGGGAGTCCAACTGCTGATGATCCATCATGAGGCCCTGACAGTGCAGGACACCACCTCCCACACACACAGGGGAGGTCCAGGGGATGACCAAGGGGGTCCATGGAAGGTCCAAAATGAGGACAAGGGCAGAACCAGGGAGGGGTTCCATGGAAGGTCCAGGGGAGGACTAGGGGAGGTCCAGAGGAGATACGGAGAGGACCGGGGAGGTCCAGAGGCAGACCGGGGGTCCAAGAGAGGACCAGGGGAGATTCAGGGGAGGATCGGGGGGGGTCCAGGGAAGGTGCAGTGGAGGACCAGGGAAGGTGCAGTGGAGGACCAGGGAAGATCCAGGGGAGGACCGGGGAAGGTCCAGGGGAGGACCAGGGGAGGACCAGGGAAGGTCTGGGGACCAAGGGAGGACCGGGGAAGGACCAGGTAAGGTCCAGGGGAGGACTGTGGAAGGACCAGGGGAGGACCAGGGAAGATCTGGGGGAGGTCCAGGGGAGGACCGGGGAAGGACCAGGGGAGAACCAAGGGAGGACCGGAGAAGGACCAATGGAGGACCGGAGAAGGACCAAGGGAGGACCGAGGAAGGACCAGGGAAGGTCCAGGGGGGGACCAGGGAAGGTCCAGGGGAGGACTGGGGAAGGATCAGGGGAGGACCGGGGAAGGACCAGGGGAGGACCAAGAGAGGGCCGGAGAAGGACCAGTGGAGGACTGAGGAAGGACCAGGGAAGGTCCAGGGGAGGACCAGGGGATGACCAAGGAAGGTCTGGGGGAGGACCAGGGGAGGACACGTGGCCACTCCCCCTGCAAGGGCCTCCAGAATCCGCTGTTGGGAAGTGTGCCTCTTCTCCTCCACCCCGTGACAGTGACATTGCACGACATAAATAACCTCTGAACTCTAATTTGATGCCTGTCCCAGCACTTTCATGGCACCCTGCATGCCTCCACTGGCTGTATGTGCCGTGATTGGTCAGTTTGTTACAGCATATGCGCCTTAGTGTTTAAAGATTGCTGATGTAAGTGAAACACCCTCCAGGGGGCAATAACGTATGGCTCCGTGGTTAAAACCCCGCGTTCTCATATGGAAGCCAGTAAACGCTGAGACAGCCGCAGAGCTTTGTGCAAATGGGAGATCCGCGGTTCTAATACGTCAGGGTTCTAGCAATGACGGAGGTACGAGTCCTATTAAAAACCATGTTACCGACGGGGTTCCAAGGTGCAAATTGTGTTGGAAGCTCGCACACCGAGAGGCCGTTCGCACTCAGGAATGAAGTTAAGGTGCGTAAAAGGGCGCGATAACAATCCGCGGCAGAGACGCTACGACGGCGATGGCGTTCATCAAGCGAGGCCACGTTTATCGGCGCTATAAATACGCCGTCCGTACCGCCTCCCACCCTCGGAGTGGAACGCCTTTGTGTTCGCACGGCGGTTATAAATATGACAGCAACACCTTATTAAGCACCGCCGTTCTGGACCATGTGGCGAAAGCAGCTGTCGAGTCGCCGCAGAGTCGCAGATTGCAAACGTGGAGCGGGAAAAGATAAAACACCGTTTACGGAAATAAACTTTTAACGCTACGGAACTTTTTATGAGGCATGCATAACATAAACCAACCATCACGTTCTGCGGAGAATAAATAAGTCCCTAGTGTTTCTCCAGGAAATCAGTGGATCCTCCAAACCACAAACTGGTTTTAGATGATTATATCGGGGTGGCTGAAGATTGGGGGTTCAAATCCCAGGTCCACTGATGTTACCATCGGGTGTCCTTGAGCAAGACCCTTAACCCTCACTGCATCCTGTGTGGCCAAGAGTTTTTTTTTTTTTTTGTTTTGTTTTTTTTACCTTAACTCTCATTGAGGGTGAGGTAGCTCAGTGGTTCAGGTGTTGGTCTGTCTATCTGAAGGTTGTGGGTTCAAATCCCTGGTCCACTGAAGTTACCAATGTGGGTCATTGAGCAAGACCCTTAACCCTCATTGCTCCTGTGTGGCCAAGCCTCAACTCTGTTTTCTGACCTCAACTCTCATTGAGGGTGTGGTAGCTCATTGGTTAGAGTGTTCGGCTTTCAACCGGAAGGTTGTGGGTTCAAATCCCTGGTCCACTGAAGTTACCAATGTGGATCCTTGAGCAAGACCCTTAACCCTCATTGCTCCTGTGTGGCCAAGCCTCAACTCTGTTTTCTGACCTCAACTCTCATTGTGGATGAGGTAGCTCAGTGGTTGGGGTGTTGGGTTGTCAATCTGAAGGTTGTGGGTTCAAATCCCTGGTCCACTAAAGTTACCAATGTTGGTCCCTGAACAAGACCCTTAACCCTCATTACTCCTGTGTGGCCAAGCCTCAACTCTGTTTTCTGACCTCAACTCTCATTGAGCCACCGTGCCACACCGTGATATTAATCCATCCATCCATCATCTTCTGCTTTATCCTCTATTAGGGTCATGGGGGGGGTTCTATTAGGGTCACGTTTTAGGCGCTGGGCAGATACACCCAGGACAGGGGGGCAATCTATCACTGGACACACACTCACTCACACACACACTCTATATAGGGCAATTTGGAGAAATTCAATTGACCTTGATCCATGTTTTTGGACTGTGGGAGGAAACCGGAGAACCCGGAGGAAACCCACGCGGACAGGGGGAGAACATGCAAACTCCATCCAGATGGTGATTCGAACCGGGAATCCCCAGCGCTGAGAGGAGAACTTGCCAAACCACTAAGCCACCCTGTCGCCCTTTGTGATATTAATGATGATAAAAATGTTCTTGAATCTTGAATAATATAAAGAATTATCCCGACTTTAACTAATGAATTAATTAAATCAGACGAGTTCGGTGTTTGCGCTGCATTTGGGTTTAAGACTCCGGACGTCTTTAATTAATTAATGTTGGATGAATGTTGAATTAATTAAATGATGAATGCGTTCTGTCGCGGTTCTCCGAACGTTTCTCTCCGTTTGTTGCGTTTTGTTTGTGATGAACCTGAGCGACCGAACGACGTTCCGAACATGAGCTGCTTCTGCTGTTCAAATGTCACGCCATGTAATAACAAACCAGAAATACACAATGTCAGGCTGGAAATGTCAGGAAATGTAAAGTATCTGCTGTGAGTGTGAGTGTGTGTGTGTGTGTGTGTGTGTGTGTGTGTGTGTGTGTGTGTGTGTGTGTGTGTGAGTGTGTGTGTGTGAGAGAGAGAGAGAATATTAAGAAGAGAGCACTGAGCCTTCAGTAATCTGTACTGATTCACATGTGCTTTGGTGGGTTAGTTGGTTGGAGATGGGTGGAGACAGGTGACGATGGTGGAAAAGGGTGGAGATGGATTGAGACGAATGGAGTTGGGTGGATAAGGTTGAAGATGGTTGGAGTTGAGTTGGAGATGTGGGGTGTAGTTGGATAGGTGGAGTTTGTTGGATATGGTTAAATATGGCTGGGTGAAGATGGGCAGAGTTGCTTAAAGATGGGTGGAGATGAGTGCAGTGGGTTGAGTTAGGTGGAGTATGTTGGGTTAATATGGTTGGAGGCGGTTGAGGTCGGGTGAAGTTTGGTGGAGATGGATGAAGTTGGGTGAAGATGGAGGGAGATGAGTGGAGTGGGGTGGAGTTGGATGGAGTTTGTTGGATATGCTTGAAGATAGTTGGAGTTGGGTAAAGTTTGGTGGAGTTGGTTAAAGATGGATGGAGATGAGTGGAGTGGGGTGGAGTTGGATGGAGTTTTTTGGATATGGTGAAATAAATTTGGAGTTGGATGATGATGGGCAGAGCTGGTTAAAGATAGGTGGAGATGAGTGCAGTGGGTTGAGTTGGATGGAGTTAGGTGGAGTATGGTGGGTATGGTTAAATATAGGTGAAGTTTGGTGGAGATGGATGGAGTTGGGTGGAGATGAGTGAAGTGGGGTGGAGTTGGATAGGTGGAGTTGTTGGATATGGTTAAATATGGTCGGGTGGAGTTGGGTGAAGATGGGCAGAGTTGCTTAAAGATGGGTGGAGATGAGTGCAGTGGGTTGAGTTGGATGGAGTTAGGTGGAGTATGTTGGGTAAATATGGGTGGAGATGGATGAAGTTGGGTGAGGATGGATGGAGATGAGTGGAGTGGGGTGGAGTTGGATGGAGTTTGTTGGATATGCTTGAAGATGGTTAGAGTTGGGTAAAGTTTGTTGAAGATGGGTGGAGATGTACAGATGGACTACAGAATGGAACTGTGGAACTACAAACCCCATCTGTATGATCAGAGGAGCTGGTGGAATGACTGAGTGAATGATCATCTGTACACTACCCATCTCCACCGAACTCCACCCGATCTCTCCCGTCTCCACCTGACTCTCTCAGACTCCAAACAACTCCATCCATCTCCACCAATCTTCACCCATATTTAACCATACCCAACATACTCCACCTAACTCCATCCAACTCAACCCACTGCACTCATCTCCACCCATCTTCACCCAACTCCACCCGACCATATTTAACCATATCCAACAAACTCCATCCAACTCCACTCCATTCCACTCAGTCTCTCTTAGTGCTCTTTGGTATGTTCTCTGCGGGTCAGGACCCCACATCATTAGGGTATCATTAGGGTGGTGGATGATGCTCAGTACTGCAGTGACGCTGAGGTGGTGGAGGTGGTGCAGGTGTGTTCATGCCACTGCAGTTTAAATGCACAGCCACCCGATCTCACGCAGTGTGTTTATTGGTCACTGCGCTCTGTAGCCACGCCCATTTTGGATCGGCGTTCTGCACCGCCAGGTTATTAAACCCGACCGTGCGTTATCTTCTGATCGCTCGCCTCGGCGGCTTCATTAAACTTTTACTGATGGAATCGGGAACGCCTGATCAATTAGTGATGAGAGGTTCTGCTCAGAACGTCCATACAACATGATGTGTAGGGCCCTGAGGAAGAGACCGACCCGGGGCCGGACCCTGAGGCTGGGGGGGGTCCCCCTTAATGTAGGGTTTTGCATGTTCAACCTGTATGAATACCTCGGCAGTTCCTGTTCCTCTCGTCACACCCGTCCTCCTTTAAGTCCTGTATATTTTAATTGACCCTGAAGATGCAGATCGGTGTGGAGCTCTCTCTCTCTCACTCTCTCACTCTCTCGCACACTCTCGCTCGGCCGCAGTCGCCGCAGAGACGGTCGATGATGAGAGTGGCGCCCGCGATGTGTGTTAGTAAACAACGGCGTGATGCTAATGATATACACCACATTAAATAAAGACAGAGAGAGAGAGAGAGAGAGAGAGAGAGAGAGGTGGTGAGAGAGAGGAGAGAGTTGCAGAGAGCGAGAGAGGTGAAGAATTGGAGAGAGAGAGCGAGAGAGGTGAAAGAGAGGTGGTGAGAGAGAGAGAGTGGAGAGAGAGAGCGAGAGAGAGGTGGTGAGAGAGAGAGAGTGAGGTGGAGAGAGAGGTGGAGAGAGAGAGGTGGTGAGAGAGGTGGAGAGAGGTGGAGAGAGAGAGAGGTGGTGAGAGAGGTGGTGAGAGAGAGAGAGAGCGAGAGAGGTGAAAGAGAGGTGGTGAGAGAGAGAGAGTGAGGTGGAGAGAGAGGTGGAGAGAGAGAGGTGGAGAGAGAGAGAGGTGGTGAGAGAGAGCAAGAGAGAGAGGTGGAGAGAGAGCGAGAGAGAGAGGTGGAGAGAGAGAGAGAGGTGGTGAGAGAGGGGGGGGAGAGAGTGGAGAGAGAGGGGAGAGAGAGAGAGGTGGGGGGAGAGGAGAGAGAGGGGAGAGGGGAGAGAGGGTGGAGGGAAGAGAGAGGTGGGGGAGAGAGAGAGGTGGGAGAGTGAGAGAGGGGTGAGAGAGGTGGAGAGAGAGGGGGGGAGAGAGAGAGGAGAGAGTGGAGAGAGGGAGGGGAGAGAGGGAGGGGGGAGAGGTGGAGGGGGAGAGGGGGAGAGGAAGAGGAGGGGGGAAAGGGGTGGTGGAGAGAGAGGGTGGTGGAGAGGAGAGAGAGAGAGCAAGAGAGGTGAAAGAGAGGTGGTGAGAGAGAGAGAGAGTGAGGTGGAGAAAGAGCAAGAGAGAGAGAGGTGGTGAAAGAGAGAGAGAGCGAGAGAGGTGAAAGAGAGGTGGTGCGAGAGAGAGAGAGGAGGTGGAGAGGTGGGGGAGAGGAGAGGGAGGGAAAAGAGAGGGGAGGGGAAGAGGGGTGAAAGAGGGTGGAGAGAGAGAGGGGAGAGGAGGTGAGGGAGGCAAGAGAGAGAGAGGGGGAAGAGAGAGAGAGAGGGAAAGGGGGTGCGAGAGGGGAGGGGTGGGGAGAGGGGTGGGGAGGGAAAGAGGAGAGGGGGGGAGGAGGAGAAAAGGGGAAGGAGGAAAAGGGGAAAGGGGGGAAAGGGAGGGGGGAGGAAGGTAGGGGGGGAGGGGGGGGTAAGGAGGTGGAGGGGGGGAGGTGGAGAGGGAAGGAGGGGGGAAGGAAGGTAGGAGGTAAGAGAGGAAGGAAGGTTGGGAGGTGGAGAGGGGGGTGGGGAGGGGTAGGGACGTGAAGAACGGGAACATAGACAAGAGGAGAACATGCAAACTCCACAGACCTCCACACAGCTCCGTAATCGAAGCCGCCGTCCCAGTCGCGGTTCTAATGCGTCCCGGAGCCGATTATGATTCATTATGAGGCTACCGCGCAGGGAGGACACGTGGAGAACATGCAAACCTCCACACAGGCGGCCCTGCGGGGGACCTCGCTGCCGTCCTCGTATAACCTCCGTCAGAACCTCAGAACCCCCCCCCCCTCGTTATCGGTGCATTAATCACGTTTAATGAATCGTACGCAAACCCGTCAATCGCCTTTCTGCTGATCTCGGCAAAAAAATGAATGCGTTAGCGCCATTAATAAATAACCCTGCTGAAGTTCGGGGGGGGCAGGGTCGGGGTGGGGGGGCAGGGTCGGGGGGGGGGGGATCAGGGGGGGGGGTGTACAGGGCTTTCGGCCGGCCGCCGCCTGACGGAGCGATGTATAGCGCCTCCGTACAGCCGCACGTCGTACCTCGGGGGGGGGGGGGGGATAAATAAGTA
>JAFMOC010000219.1:210000-225000 GCA_019802505.1 Corydoras sp. C115 | reverse complement strand
TTCTCATGGTATGTCTTGTTTCTCGTCATACGTCTCGTTTACGGTATGTCTTGTTTCTCGTGGTACATCTCGTTGTTTACAGTATGTCTCGTTTCTCGCGGTATGTCTCGCTTCTTGTGCTATGTCTTGTTTACGGTATGTCTTGTTTCTCGTGGTACGTCTCATTTCTCATGGTATGTCTTGTTTCTCGTCATACGTCTCGTTTACGGTATGTCTTTTTTCTCGTGGTACATCTCGTTGTTTACAGTATGTCTCGTTTCTCATGGTATGTCTCGTTTACGGTATGTCTTGTTTCTCGTGGTACATCTCATTTCTCATGGTCTGTCTTGTTTCTCGTCGTACGTCTCCTTTACGGTACGTCCCGTTTCTCATGATATGTCTTGTTTCTCGTGGTATGACTCATGTTTACGGTACGTCCCGTTTCTCATGATATGTCTTGTTTCTCGTGGTATGACTCGTTGTTTACGGTACGTCTCGTTTCTCATGCTATGTCTCGTTGTTTACAGTTTGTTTTCTTTCTCGTGGTACGTCTCATTGTTTGCGATACGTCTCGTTTCTCATGGTACATCTTCTTTCTCGTGTTATGTCTCATTGTTTACAGGTTGTCTCGTTTCTCACGGTATATCTTGCTGTTCTTTTTGACTCATGTTACGTCTCGTCGTTTGTGGTACATCTAGTTTCTCGTGGTACGTCTCGTTTCTCGTGTTACGTCTTGTTGTTTACAGTACGTCTCATTTCTCATGGTATGTCTTGTGTTTCTCGTGGTACGTCTCGTCGTTTGTAGTATGTCTTGTTGTTTACAGTAAGTCTCATTTCTCGCTGTACGCTGCCCCCGGTGGTCAGTGCGAGGTACACATGTCGACTGGTGCGCGAGCCGCAGCGTAACCGGATCCAGACCTCCACCGTGCTCCCGCTCTATCCGACCGTCACACAGAACCGCAGAACCGCAGAACCGCAGCGCTGTCCAAAGTCCGAGAGCAGAACCGCAGAACCGCGGCGCTGTCCAAAGTCTGAGAGCAGAACCGCAGAACCGCGGCGCTGTCCAAAGTCTGAGAGCAGAACCGCAGAACCGCGGCGCTGTCCAAAGTCCGAGAGCAGAACCGCATAACCGCGGCGCTGTCCAAAGTCCGAGAGCAGAACCGCAGAACCACGGCGCTGTCCAAAGACCGAGAGCAGAACAGCAGAACCTTTGGACAGCCTCTCACCTCTCACCCTAACGCTGTTGATTGATTTCGTTGGCCTGCGGGTGGCGCTGCCCCGATCTCACGCCGAGCTCCGGGTTCCGGAGCGGATCGGACCGTCGGATCGGATTTGCGAGGCGACGTCGGTGCTGATTTATTAAATGAGTTTATTTGGTGGGTTAGCTCGTCCCCTCGGCCGCGCGAGAGCCGAGATGTTTTATGATTAGAGCTTCAGCAATGAGACGCAACATTAGCTCTCGCAGCTTCTCCGGGCGCGAGTGCGTGAGCGGGATGTGGAATTCGCGAGGTTGCGTAGCGTGTAGGAACGGATTCCATTAGGGAGCGTGCTCGCCGTTCCCTCCTCGCGCTCTTCTGTTCACATGATTGCAGAGTTAATCGTATTTACATGGCGGTGCGAGAGCGACGTGAGAGCGGTGCGAGAGTGATGTGAGAGCGAAGCGAGAGCGGTGTGAGAGCAGTGTAAGAGCGATGTGAGAGCGACGCAAGAGCGGTGCGAGAGTGACGCAAGAGCGGTGCGAGAGTGACGCGAGAGCGACGCGAGAGCGATGTGAGAGCGACGCAAGAGCGATGTGAGAGCGATGCGAGAGTGATGTGAGAGCGGTGCGAGAGTGATGTGAGAGTGATGCGAGAGTGATGCGAGAGTGATGTGAGAGCAATGCGAGAGCGGTGTGAGAGCAGTGTGAGAGCGGTGCGAGAGTGATGTGAGAGTGGTGCAAGAGTGATGTGAGAGTGACGCGAGAGCGGTGCGAGAGTGATGTGAGAGCGATGCGAGAGTGATGTGAGAGTGGTGCAAGAGTGATGTGAGAGTGACGCGAGAGCGGTGCGAGAGTGATGTGAGAGCGATGCGAGAGCGGTGTGAGAGCAGTGTAAGAGCGATGCGAGCAAGTGACGATGAGAGTGATGTGAGCGGACGCGAGAGTGATGTGAGAGTGGTGCAAGAGTGATGTGAGAGTGACGCGAGAGCGGTGCGAGAGTGATGTGAGAGCGATGCGAGAGTGATGTGAGAGTGGTGCGAGAGTGATGTGAGAGTGACGCGAGAGCGGTGCGAGAGTGATGTGAGAGCGATGCGAGAGCGGTGTGAGAGCAGTGTAAGAGCGATGTGAGAGCGACGCAAGAACGATGCGAGAGTGATGTGAGCGTGACGCGAGAGCGATGTGAGAGCGGTGCGAGTGACGCGAGACCGACGCGAAAGAGATGCGAGAGCGACGCGAGATGTGAGAGTGACGTGAGAGCGATGCGAGAGTGATGTGAGAGCGATGCGAGAGTGATGTGAGAGTGACGTGAGAGCGACGCGAGAGCGATGCGAGAGTGATGTGAGAGCGATGCGAGAGTGATGTGAGAGTGACGTGAGAGCGACGCGAGAGCGATGCGAGAGCGATGTGAGAGCGATGCGAGAGTGATGTGAGAGCGATGCGAGAGTGATGTGAGAGTGACGTGAGAGCGACGCGAGAGCGATGCGAGAGTGATGTGAGAGCGATGCGAGAGTGATGTGAGCGCGGTGCGAGAGTGATGTGAGAGTGATGTGAGAGCGGTGCGAGAGTGATGTGAGAGTGACGTGAGAACGATGCGAGAGCGGTGTGAGAGCGGTGCGAGAGCGATGTGAGAGCGGTGCGAGAGTGCCTCGAGAGCGATGTGAGAGCAGTGCGAGAGCGATGTGAGCGATGCGAGAGTGACGCGAGAGCGATGTGAGAGTGGTGCGAGAGCGGTGCGAGAGCGATGTGAGAGTGGTGCGAGAGCCGGCCATTAGACGGGGATGGGGGGGGGGGGGTACTCAGAATCCGGATGCTGCGGGGACGGGCCACTCCAACACGTCCGGACATTTTTCCGGTCGTCCGGTTGCTAAGCGACCGCCGCTGTACAGTCAGTACCGAGCCTCACTGCAGGGGGGCATGGGTTTGGGTTGCCAGATCAGTACGCATAACCTCCTCTGTGTGTGTGTGTGTGTGTGTGTGTGTGTGTGTGTGTGTGTGTGTACGTATAAAGTTTATTGTGTGTTTGTTCATGTGTCTGTGTATATACCTATGAGGTTTAGATGGTGTGTGTTTGTGTGTGTGTGTGTGTGTGTGTGTGTGTGTACGTTTGTGTGTACATATGAGTGTATGTGTTTAGAGTGTATGTGTATATATGTGTGTGTGTGTATAAATATGAAGTTTAGTGTGTGTGTGTGTGTGTGTGTATATATAAATGTGTATGTGTGTGTATATAAGTGTGTGTGTGTGTGTGTGTGTACATATGAAGTTTATACCGTGTGGGTGTGTGTGTGTGTATATACATATGAAGTTTGAACTGTGTGTGTGTATGTGTGTGTGTGTGTGTGTGTGTGTGTATGTGTGTATGTATACATATGAAGTGTGTGTGTATACATATGAAGTTTGGACTGTGTGTGTGTGTGTGTGTGTGTGTGTGAAGTCGGCTGACGGAGCTGCCAGACTCTGTGAAGGCTGAAGGCCCGTTAGCATGCACAGTGGTGGGCTGATTGATTAATGCGGTGTGTGTGTGTGTGTGCGGTGTGTGTGTGTGTGTGTGTGTGTGTGAGTGCGGTGTGTGTGTGTGTGTGTGTGTGTGTGAGGGAGCACAGTGCTGTGATTAATTGGGCTCAGGACCTCATCTGCAATGTTTTGATGAAAATGAAGAGAGGAAGAGGGGAAGGAAGCCGCAGAACCCTAATGAAGGCGGAACGCGGGCGACTGGGGAATGCTGATTGTGTGTACGGCGGCGGCGGCGGCGGCGCCGCATCATCGCGTTTATCTCTCCTTCACAACGGGCCAATCAGTATTGAGGAATTCTTTCTAAAGCCCTCCATCCACCCTTAAGTATGCAGACGTCCCTCATTACATTATAGACACATGGAGAACATGCAAAGCTCATGGGAAAGCCCCTAAGTGTCTAAGCACCGAGAGATTGGGTTCTCTTACCCAACATCAGTGTCTGACCTCACAAATACACAAACGTTCCCTTAGATGCTCTTGTTTTTTGGAGGTGTCCCTCAGGGTTCTGTCTTGGGTCCCATTCCATTCTCCGTGTTTGTTCTTGTGTCCTTAGCGGAGGCGCCAGCGCGTGAGGAGAACTTCACCACCGCGAGTCTCCGAGTCGGAGTCACTCCCGTAGAACTCACTTCTCGTCTCTCGGATCAAACCGGGCTCTGAATTACCCACAATGCCCCCTGCAGCGACAGCTCTCCAGGCAGATTGTGGGGTGGAGGAAGGAGGGTGGGGGTGGTGGGGGAAAAATCAACGGGGTTCGGCTGAGAATTTGGAACGACATCACGCGGCGGCGGTGTGAACTCATTAGCATCGTCGCCCCCTGCTGGGTGTTCCGAGGTTCTAGAGTGGGGATTTAAAGGCCCTCATCCTTCTGGCTGGAGGAGGAACCCCGGAGGTGAAGGTGCCAATCACAATCCGATCCTCACTGTGCTTTCAGCATCCGTACTCGTCCGGGTTCTAAAGGACAGCATGGAGAACAGGCACGGTGCACGACGCATGGCCCATGAGGGCACTGGGATGAATTGGAACGCCGATGGCCAGATACTCCCCCATGCCCAACAAAGGGAGAACCTTTCGGGCGTGGGGCAGATACACCCAGCACTGGGCGACAATCTATCACTGGAGACACACTCACTCATAATATTTGGGGCAATTAAGAGCATTCAATTCACCTTGAATCCACGTTTTTGGATTGTGGAGGAAGCCATCATTCTCCTGGCCGTGTCCGCCCGAGCCGCGCCTCCCTGTGTGTGTATATGTGTGTGTATGTGTGTATATGTGTGTGTATATGTGTGAATGTGTGTGTATGTGTGTGTGTGTGTGTATATGTTTGTGTATATGTGTTTATATATGTGTGTATGAGTGTATGTGTGTATATGTGTGTGTATGTGTGTATGTGTGTATATGTGTGTGTATATGTGTTTGTATATGTGTGTATGAGTGTATGTGTGTATATGTGTGTGTATATGTGTGAATGTTCATATGTGTGTATATGAGTGTGTATGTGTGTGTATATACGTGTTTATATGTGTGTATGTGTGTGTATATATGTGTGAATGTGTGTATATGTGTGTGTATATGTGTGAGTGTTCATATGTGTGTATATGAGTGTGTATGTGTGTATGTGTGTATATATATGAGTGTATGTGTGTGTGTATGTGTGTTTATATATGTGTGTTCATATGTGTGTATGTGTGTGTATATGTTTGTATGTGTGTATATGAGTGTATGTGTATATGTGTGTGTATGTGTGTATATGTGTGTATATGTCATCATTAAGCGTGTAAACGTTTAGGGAAGGCCCGAGCGAGGTTGTGATGTCATAATCATGACTGTAGTGTGTGTGTGATTCAGTGGTTCATGTTTAATTAAAGGTGGTGGATGATGCTCAGCACTGCAGGGATGAGGTCACACTGATGGGTGGTGCTGTGTCCTCTCACTGCCCTCCTGAGGAGCCGTGTGTGTCCTCCATCTCACTGCTCCACCTTGTGGATGGATGTAGAATTAGAAACACCTTCACCTTATTGCTCCACCTTGTGGATGTTGGATAACGACACACCTCCACCTTACTGCTCCACCTTGTGGATGGATGTAGAATTAGACTTACCTCCACCTTACTGCTCCACCTTGTGGATGGATGTAGAATTAGAAACACCTCCACCTTACTGCTCCACCTTGTGGATGGATGTAGAATTAGACTTACCTCCACCGTTACTGCTCCAACTTGTGGCATGGATGTAGATTTTTTTTACTACCTCCACCTTATTGCTCCACCTTTTGGATTTTTGTAGAATTTTTTTTTTTTTGACACACTCCACCTTATTTATTTGCTATACCTGTTGTTTTTTGATGGATTTTTTAGGTGTTTTTTTGTTTTTCCACCTTTTTTGTGGGTTTTCTTTTTTTATTATTTGGATGTAGAATTTGTTTTTTTTTATTTTTTCACCTTACTGCTGCATATTTTTTTGTATTGTTGCTAGAATTAGACAACACCTTTTTTTTATTTTTTATGCTCCACCTTTGTGGATGGATGTAGGATTGTTTTGACACGTGGTTGCCACCTTTTTTAGTTTTTCACCTTTTTGGATGTTTTGTTTTTTTTGGACAACCTCACCTTTTTTTTACTGCTTATACCGTGGTGGTATGGGTTGTTAGAAGAGACACACCTTTTATTCTGATTTGACGTTGCTCCACCTTGTTGGATTTTTGTGTTATGGAATTAGAAACACCTCCATTTTTACTGCTCCACCTTGTGGATGTTTTTTTGTTTGAATTAGACAGTATTTTACCTCCACCTTACTTTGCTCCACCTTGTGGATGGATGTAGAATTTTTTAGACACACCTCCACCTTTTACTGCTCCAGTTTTTGTTTTTTTTGATTAGAATTAGAAACACCTCCACCTTACTGCTTTTTTTTTGTGGATGGATGTAGAATTAGACCACACCTCCACCTACTTACCGATTGCTTTGGACCTTGTTTTTATGGATGTTGATTTAGATTTTTATTACTGTTCTTTGTTTTATAGACATTTTATTTTACCTCCACCTTACAGAGGATGAACCTCCATCCTAATTACAGCTGCTCTGAGTCCTGAAGGCGTGTCTCTGTCTTGTTGTCCTCGTGTTGATCAGGCAGTGTGTGTGTGTGTGTGTGTGTGTGTGTGTGTGTGTGTGTGTTTGGGGTGGGGGGGTAGCCTCGGGGTTGGTGTGGAGCAGTCAGGGGGCGCCGGAGCGGAACGCTTTAATGAGGGCTGCCCCGCTCCACCCGCTCCACCCTCTGAATCACAATAAGCAGCTAAATGACACGCAGTCAGAGCGTTTACACCCCCCTGCACCCGCCTCACCCGCTCGGACCGGGGGTAAAGCCACGGTCCTAATGCCCCCGCGTTAAAGCCACCGTCAGCCGCTGCTGACTACTCATTAAGATTGTTCATTATATTAATTATTAATGAATTAATCGTTAATCATTCAGATTATTAAATCAGTTTGTCATCAGGAGAAAATCGCAGCGCTGCAAAATTAAAACAATTAAACAGAACACCCCCCCCCCCCCAGCTAGAACCTGCAGGTTGTGTGTGTATATGTATAATATATATATATATGTGTGTGTGTATGTGTGTATATGGGTGTGTATGTGTGTGTATAATGTTGTGTGTTGTGTTGTGTGTATGTATTTTTTTTTAGTGTGTGTGTTTGTTATGTAATGTTTGTGTAAGTGTGTGTATATATGTATGTGTTTGTAAGTGTGTGTGTATGAGTGGATGGAGGGGGGGTGGAGCCGGGCGGAGGCTGAATGCCATTAAGAACCCGCGTAACCACGGAAACCACCTCCACCATCAGGTGATGATTAGGTGGTTGATTGGAGGGTAGAACAGGTGGTGGTGATTAGGTGGTTGATCAGGGGGTGGTTAGGTGGTTGATCAGGGTGCATTGGGGGTGGATCAGGGTGGATTAGGTGGTTGATCGGGGTGGATCAGGTGGTGGTTGATCAGGGTGGAATAGGTGGTGGTGATTAGGTGGTCGATCAGGTGTTGGTGGATTGGGGGTGTATCAGGTGGTGGTGATTAGGTGGTAGATCAGGTGTTGGTGGATTGGGGGTGTATCAGGTGGTGGTGATTAGGTGGTAGATCAGGTGTTGGTGGATTGGGGGTGTATCAGGTGGTAGATCAGGTGTTGGTGGATTGGGGGTGTATCAGGTGGTGGTGATCAGGTGTTGGTGGATTGGGGGTGTATCAGGTGGTGGTGATTAGGTGGTAGATCAGGTGTTGGTGGTTTGGGGGGTGTATCAGGTGGTGGTGATTAGGTGGTAGATCAGGTGTTGGTGGATTGGGGGTGTATCAGGTGGTGGTGATTAGGTGGTAGATCAGGTGTTGGTGGTTTGGGGGGTGTATCCGGTGGTGGTGATTAGGTGGTAGATCAGGTGTTGGTGGATTGGGGGGTGTATCAGGTGGTGGTGATTAGGTGGTAGATCAGGTGTTGGTGGATTGGGGGTGTATCAGGTGGTGGTGATTAGGTGGTAGATCAGGTGTTGGTGGATTGGGGAGTGTATCCGGTGGTGGTGATTAGGTGGTAGATCAGGTGTTGGTGGATTGGGGAGTGTATCAGGTGGTGGTGATTAGGTGGTAGATCAGGTGTTGGTGGATTGGGGGTGTATCCGGTGGTGGTGATTAGGTGGTAGATCAGGTGTTGGTGGATTGTGGATTGGGGGTGTATCAGGTGGTAGATCAGGTGTTGGTGGATTGAGGGTGTATTAGGTGGTGGTGATTAGGTGGTAGATCAGGTGTTGGTGGATTGGGGGTGTATCAGGTGGTAGATCAGGTGTTGGTGGATTGAGGGTGTATTAGGTGGTGGTGATTAGGTGGTAGATCAGGTGTTGGTGGATTGGGGGGTGTATCAGGTGGTAGATCAGGTGTTGGTGGATTGGGGGTGTATCAGGTGGTGGTGATCAGGTGGTAGATCAGGTGTTGGTGGATTGGGGGGTGTATCAGGTGGTGGTGATCAGGTGGTAGATCAGGTGTTGGTGGATTGGGGGGTGTATCAGGTGGTGGTGATCAGGTGGTAGATCAGGTGTTGGTGGATTGGGGGTGTATCAGGTGGTGGTGATCAGGTGGTAGATCAGGTGTTGGTGGATTGGGGGGTGTATCAGGTGGTGGTGATCAGGTGGTAGATCAGGTGTTGGTGGATTGGGGGGTGTATCAGGTGGTGGTGATTAGGTGGTAGATCAGGTGTTGGTGGATTGGGGGTGTATCAGGTGGTGGTGATTAGGTGGTAGATCAGGTGTTGGTGGATTGGGGGGTGTATCAGGTGGTGGTGATTAGGTGGTAGATCAGGTGTTGGTGGATTGGGGGTGTATCAGGTGGTGGTGATTAGGTGGTAGATCAGGTGTTGGTGGATTGGGGGTGTATCAGGTGGTGGTGATTAGGTGGTAGATCAGGTGTTGGTGGATTGGGGGTGTATCAGGTGGTGGTGATTAGGTGGTAGATCAGGTGTTGGTGGATTGGGGGTGTATCAGGTGGTGGTGATTGGGGGGTGTATCAGGTGGTGGTGATTGGGTGGTGTATTAGGTGGTGGTGATTGGGGGGTGTATCAGGTGGTGGTGATTGGGTGGTGTATTAGGTGGTGGTGATTAGGTGGTAGATCAGGTGTTGGTGGATTGGGGGTGTATTAGGTGGTGGTGATTAGGTGGTAGATCAGGAGTTGGTGGATTGGGGGGTGTATCAGGTGGTGGTGATTAGGTGGTAGATCAGGTGTTGGTGGATTGGGGGTGTATCAGGTGGTGGTGATTAGGTGGTAGATCAGGAGTTGGTGGATTGGGGGGTGTATCAGGTGGTGGTGGTGGTGCTGGTGGTGTTCACTGTGTGATTGTCTAAGCCTTTATTATGGGATGATGACATCACCTGATTATTTATCGTGTGATTATTGATCGGTGGATGTCGATGACGTAAACGTTAGAACGCCGTGGCCGTTCCACCGCATGCCTCCATCCAGCACCCGCAGAACCGCGGCGTTCTGTCATCGTAGAACTCGGTGGAGCGCTGACATCAGCGTTTAGACGCTGTGCAGTAACGCTAACAAAAGGCTTATCGTAACGACCAGCGGGTTTATTAACGCGTTCCCCACTGCCCCCCCCCCCCCCCGCACCACCACGCCCTCCCACAGGAGCGCCACTGTAATTAAAAAATAATCTGATGTTCCGCCGGTCCTTACAAACAAAAGGAGACGCGGGCGGAGGAGGTGGAGGAGGAGGAGGATGACCGGCTTAAACCTCCAAAAGTTTATAAAGTTAGACTGTGGGGGGGGAAGGTGGAGGTTCCGACGACAGTCTGGAGGTCTGCAGGGTCTGGAGGTTCCACCTGAAACACAGGAGGGGAAGGGAGAACATGTTAAAGATCAGACAGCTGTGTTCATGGAAAATGGCGGGAGCAAACAAGGGGGCGTGTCCCCGGTTCGGTATGTAAACAGGCTCATTTGCATATATGAATATGTAACAGACGGACTGTGGTCCTCACAAGAGCGGAACCTTCTCCACCCAACCTGGTTCCACTGGGTTCCCCTTAAAGGAGAACAGCAGCTTCACCCGCTTTATCACCAACGTCCCCGACCCGCCGGTTCTCTCCACCTGTCCGTCACGCCCCCATGTGGTTTCCAAGGAAATGTCGGGCGGGGGGGAACCAGTCTCCACCCGCTGGGTTCTCCGTCCCCCGGCGGAACTCTTCACTCTGAAGGTAGAGCGGTGGAAGCGTCATTAAACAGGTGGAGGTTCGACTCCGGTGGAAGGTAATCGTGTCACACTCGGGGTTCCGAGCCGTGTCACCGCGGTGACGGGCGGTCCCCCCGGCTAAAGGGCGGAGGACGTCAGATCAGACGCATAATTACAATCAGTCATCCACCCGCCCGACCGCCCGCCCGCCGGCGCGCCAACGATGAGCGGAGCCGGGCGGTCACATCCGCCACGCGGATCAGCCTGCAGTAACAAATAAAGGAGGAGGGTGGCGCACTGAATTCCACGACACCACCACCTGCACCGCCACATTAACACCACCACCAACACCACCACCACATTAACACCACAACCAACACCACCTGCACCACCACCACATTAACACCACCACCAACACCACCTGCACCACCACCACATTAACACCACCACCAACACCACCTGCACCACCACCACATTAACACCACCACCAACACCACATTAACACCACATTAACACAACCACCACATTAACACCACCACCAACACCACCTGCACCACCACCACATTAACACCACCACCAACACCACCACCACATTAACACCACATTAACACAACCACCAACACCACCTGCACCACCACCACCAACACCACCTGCACCACCACCACATTAACACCACCACCAACACCACCTGCACCACCACCACATTAACACCACCACCAACACCACCTGCACCACCACCACATTAACACAACCACCAACACCACCTGCACCACCACCACATTAACACCACCACCAACACCACCTGCACCACCACCACATTAACACCACCACCAACACCACCTGCACCACCACCACATTAACACAACCACCAACACCACCTGCACCACCACCACATTAACACCACCACCACATTAACACCACCACATTAACACAACCACCAACACCACCTGCACCACCACCACATTAACACCACCACCAACACCACCTGCACCACCACCACATTAACACCACCACCAACACCACCTGCACTGCCACATTAACACCACCACCAACACCACCACCACATTAACACCACATTAACACAACCACCACATTAACACCACCACCAACACCACCTGCACCACCACCACCAACACCACCTGCACCACCACCACATTAACACCACCACCAACACCACCTGCACCACCACCACATTAACACCACCACCAACACCACCTGCACCACCACCACATTAACACAACCACCAACACCACCTGCACCACCACCACATTAACACCACCACCAACACCACCTGCACCACCACCACATTAACACCACCACCAACACCACCTGCACCACCACCACATTAACACAACCACCAACACCACCTGCACCACCACCACATTAACACAACCACCACATTAACACCACCACATTAACACAACCACCAACACCACCTGCACCACCACCACATTAACACCACCACATTAACACAACCACCAACACCACCTGCACCACCACCACATTAACACCACCACCAACACCACCTGCACCACCACCACATTAACACCACCACCAACACCACCTGCACTGCCACATTAACACCACCACCAACACCACCACCACATTAACACCACATTAACACAACCACCACATTAACACCACCACCAACACCACCTGCACCACCACCACATTAACACCACCACCAACACCACCTGCACCACCACCACATTAACACCACCACCAACACCACCTGCACCACCACCACATTAACACCACCACCAACACCACCTGCACCACCACCACATTAACACAACCACCAACACCACCTGCACCACCACCACATTAACACCACCACCAACACCACCTGCACCACCACCACATTAACACCACCACCAACACCACCTGCACCACCACCACATTAACACCACCACCAACACCACCTGCACCACCACCACATTAACACCACCACCACATTAACACCACCACATTAACACAACCACCAACACCACCTGCACCACCACCACATTAACACCACCACCAACACCACCTGCACCACCACCACATTAACACCACCACCAACACCACCTGCACCACCACCACATTAACACAACCACCAACACCACCTGCACCACCACCACATTAACACCACCACCAACACCACCTGCACCACCACCACATTAACACCACCACCAACACCACCTGCACCACCACCACATTAACACCACCACCAACACCACCTGCACCACCACCACATTAACACCACCACCAACACCACCTGCACCACCACCACATTAACACCACCACCAACACCACCTGCACCACCACCACATTAACACCACCACCACATTAACACAACCACCAACACCACCTGCACCACCACCACATTAACACCACCACCAACACCACCTGCACCACCACCACATTAACACCACCACCAACACCACCTGCACCACCACCACATTAACACAACCACCACATTAACACAACCACCAACACCACCTGCACCACCACCACATTAACACCACCACCAACACCACCTGCACCACCACCACATTAACACCACCACCAACACCACCTGCACCACCACCACATTAACACCACCACCACATTAACACCACCACCAACACCACCTGCACCACCACCACATTAACACCACCACCACATTAACACAACCACCAACACCACCTGCACCACCACATTAACACAACCACCAACACCACCTGCACATTAACACTGCATTAACACCACCACCACATTAACACTGCATTAACACCATCACCACACAACCTGCACCACCACCACATTAACACAACCACCACCACATTGCACCACCACCACATTAACACCACATTAACACAACCTCTACACCACCTGCACCACCACATTAACACCTGCTCCACCACCACATTAACACAACCACCACACCACCTGCACCACCACCACATTAACACAACCGCCACACCACCTGCACCACCACATTAACACAACCTCTACACCACCTGCACCACCACATTAACACCTGCTCCACCACCACATTAACACAACCACCACATCACCTGCACCACCACCACATTAACACAACCGCCACACCACCTGCACCACCACATTAACACCTGCTCCACCACACCAGGGGGGGGGTGATGTGTGGGGGGGGGGGTGATAATATTTCTAAAAGCGCAGGGTAAAGTCTTTAGAGTAACTCAGAACCCAAAACAGAACCCAGTGGTTCTGAATGAGGGAGCATCCGTCCTTCATGTCAGCCATCCCTCAGGAACAGAACCCAGGTTCTAGATCTCCGCCGTTAGTCCTGATCAGAGCGTGCGGCCCTCGCGGCCCTCTGGTCTTCATTATCCCAGTTCTCCGCTCTCGCGGCGGTGCGAGTGCATTAATCTCGGTTCTCCGCTTCACTACAAAGCCCCGTTTGAAGCGTTCTCCATCGCTGAGGCCCGGAGGCGCGAGACGGAGAACCTCTTAATAAACGCGCCCTCTTTACAAAGCGCGTCTCCACCCTCACAGTTCTAACGCGGCCTCTTCGCCGGGGCTTGTGGGTAATGCCTCATGCTCAGGTTCTCGCTGAAGAACCGAATCATGGTTCCGCTGCGGTGTGTCTTTGAAATAACGCAGCCCTTTATGAAGCAAACACGCGGGCGGCGGAACGTTCCGACAGTTACGGCTGGAGAACCCACATGATCATAAAACCTCGCAGGGCTAGAACAGCATAGAACCGCACACGCAGAACGACACCAGAACAACAGAACGCTACAGCAACCACCCACTATAGTACAGAACATTCTAATGTAGTACAGTATAGAACAGTACAGAACATTCTAATGTAGTACAGTATAGAACATTCTAATGTAGTACAGTACAGTATAAAGGAGAGAACATTCTAATGTAGTACAGTATAGTACAGTACAGAACATTCTAATGTAGTACAGTATAGAACAGTACAGAACATTCTAATGTAGTACAGTATAGAACATCCTAATGTAGTACAGTATAAAACAGTATAGAACATCCCAATGTAGTACAGTATAGAACATTCTAATGTAGTACAGTATAGTAAAGGATAGAACATTCTAATGTAGTAAAGTATAGAACATTTTAATGTAGTACAGTATAGTACAGTATAGAACATTCTAATGTAGTACAGTATAGAACATTCTAATGTAGTACAGGATAGTACAGTATAGAACATTCTAATGTAGTACAGTACAGAACATTCTAATGTAGTACAGTAAAGAACATTCTAATGTAGTACAGTATAGAACATTCTAATGTAGTACAGGATAGTACAGTATAGAACATTGTAATGTAGTACAGTATAGAATATTCTAATGTAGTACAGGATAGTACAGTATAGAACATTCTAATGTAGTACAGTACAGAACATTCTAATGTAGTACAGTATAGAACATTCTAATGTAGTACAGTATAGTACAGTATGGAACATTCCTATGTAGGACAGTATAGTACAGTATAATATAATACAGTATACTGAGAATAGTATAGAACATTCTAAGGTTCTATACTAGACTATACTATACTAGACAGTACAGTCTAGAACAGTGTACTGTAGTGCAGTCAAGTACAATATAGTGAGAACATTCTCGGGTAGTACAGTATAGTACA
>JAFMOC010000219.1:200000-205000 GCA_019802505.1 Corydoras sp. C115 | reverse complement strand
CTCAGTGTGGCGGGGGTGGAGGTGTATGGTTCTCAGTGTGGTGGGGGTGGAGTGTATGGTTCTCAGTGTGGTGTAGGTGTATGGTTCTCAGTGTGGTGGGGGTGGAGGTGTAATGTTTCTCCAGTGTGGCAGGGTGGAGGTGTATGTTTCTCAGTGTGGCGGGGGTGGAGGTGTATGGTTCTCAGTGTGGCGGGGGTGGAGGTGTATGGTTCTCAGTGTGGTGGGGGTGGAGGTGTATGGTTCTCAGTGTGGCGGGGGTGGAGGTGTATGGTTCTCAGTGTGGTGGGGGTGGAGGTGTATGGTTCTCAGTGTGGTGGGGGTGGAGGTGTATGGTTCTCAGTGTGGTGGGGGTGGAGGTGTATGGTTTCTCAGTGTGGTGGTGGGGTGGAGGTGTATGGTTTGTCTCAGTGTGGTGGAGGTGGAGGTGTATGGTTCTCAGTGTGGTGGGGGTGGAATTGTGTATGGTTCTCAGTTGTGGTGGGGGGGGGTGTGGAGGTGTATGGTTCTCAGTGTGGTGGGGTGGAGGTGTATGGTTCTCAGTGTGGTGGGGGTGGGGGTGGAGGTGTATGGTTCTCAGTGTGGCGGGGGTGGAGGTGTATGGTTCTCAGTGTGGTGG
Organism: Corydoras sp. C115; assembly: GCA_019802505.1. Classification (NCBI taxonomy): domain Eukaryota; kingdom Metazoa; phylum Chordata; class Actinopteri; order Siluriformes; family Callichthyidae; genus Corydoras; species Corydoras sp. C115. The sequence continues at coordinate 204,384 of JAFMOC010000219.1, read as the reverse complement.
GGGTGGAGGTGTATGGTTCTCAGTGTGGTGGGGGTGAGGCGTATGGTTCTCAGTGTGGTGGGGGAGGGTGTATGGGGTCTCAGTGTGGTGGGGGGGGGGTGGTGGTGTATGGTTCTCAGTGTGGGGGGGGTGGAGGTGTATGGTTCTCAGTGTGGTGGAGGTGTATGGTTCTCAGTGTGGTGGGGGTGGAATTGTGTATGGTTCTCAGTGTGGTGGGGGTGGGGGTGGAGGTGTATGGTTCTCAGTGTGGTGGGGGTGGAGGTGTATGGTTCTCAGTGTGGTGGGGGTGGGGGTGGAGGTGTATGGTTCTCAGTGTGGCGGGGGTGGAGGTGTATGGTTCTCAGTGTGGTGGGGGTGGGGTGTATGAGTGTGTATGGTGGAGGTGTATGGTTCTCAGTGTGGTGGTGGGGGGGTGGAGTGTATGGTTCTCCGTGTGGTGAGGGTGGGGGTGGAGGTGTATGGTTCTCAGTGTGGTGGTGGTGGGGTGGAGGTGTATGGTTCTCAGTGTGGTGGGGGTGGGGGTGGAGGTGTATGGTTCTCAGTGTGGTGGGGGTGGGGGTGGAGGTGTATGGTTCTCCGTGTGGCGGGGGTGGGGGTGTATGATTCCAGACTCTCGACCCCGTGGACAGAACGGGTCACAGATTAAATATCAATGAGACCTCCATTACCGGCGAGACGGAACCGTGTCCCTGTCCCTGTCCCCCCCCCCCACTTATTAAAATCTGACTGAATTAACTGCCCCGCTCACATCCACCTTAAATTATTCAGACCTAACGAGTCCAATTAAGATCTCTAATGACATCACAGACACGAGGGGGGGCATGAGGGGGGCAGGACGAGAAGACGAGAGGGGGGAGAGAGGGCCACGGGTGGAGATGGGGACGGGGCCAGGGGTAGGACAAATGGATGGGGACAGGGAGTTGGAGACGGGGAAGGGGCCATGGGGTGCGACAGGAAGACGTGGACAAGGACGGGGTCATGGGGAGACAGGGACAAGGCCATTGGGGGGCGGGGACATGTAGGGAACTGCATGGACTTTCTGAAGCTCTGGTTCGATGGTTCCGTCCCTCAGAACGTTACTGCCCCTTTGAGGGTCCCTTTGAGACGAGACACGAGTCCCGAGAACTCAGAACAGCAGCTCCATCAGCCTCCACTGTTCTAACAACACAGGAGCAATGTTCTCCATCTTAAACCCTCAGACCCTTCAGAGAACCTCCACCGCCCCGTCTCTGACCCCCGTCTCTGAGGACCGCTTTAAAGATCACTGACCCGTCTTGTTCTCCTCCGGTTCTTTAGCCTCCTCCAGGACTTTGGCCTCCAGCTCTTTGGCTTCTTCTTCTGAGGACAGAGAGACGTTTAGAACCTCACGCTCAGTTGGAAACACAAACATCTACACACTGTCCCATCAGTGTCCCGTCCTCACGCCATCAGTGTCCCCCGCATACCGTCAGTGTCCCGTCCACATGCCGTCAGTGACCCCCACATACCGTCAGTGTCCCGTCCACACACCGCCAGGATTCCGTCCACAAGCATCAGTGTCCCCCGCATACCGTCAGTGTCCCGTCCACACACCGCCAGGATTCCGTCCACAAGCAGTCAGTGGCCCCCGCATACCGTCAGTGTCCCGTCCTCACGCCATCAGTGTTCCGTCCACAAGCAGTCAGTGGCCCCCGCATACCGTCAGTGTCACCGTCCATCACCCATCAGTGTTTCCTCACGCCAATCCGTCCACAAGCAGTCAGTGTCCCCCGAATACCATCAGTGTACACCGCATACCGTCAGTGTCCCGTCCACATGCCGTCAGTGTTCCGTCCACAAGCAGTCAGTGGCCCCCGCATACCGTCAGTGTCCCGTCCACACACCGCCAGGATTCCGTCCACAAGCAGTCAGTGGCCCCCGCATACCGTCAGTGTCCACAATCGCAGTCCACAGTGTACACCGCATACGTCCCGTCCACATGCCGTCAGGATTCCCCCCGCATCCACAAGCAGTCAGTGGCCCCCGCATACCGTCAGTGTCCCGTCCTCACGCCATCAGTGTTCCGTCCACAAGCAGTCAGTGGCCCCCGCATACCGTCAGTGTCCCGTCCTCACGCCATCAGTGTTCCGTCCACAAGCAGTCAGTGTCCCCCGAATACCATCAGTGTACACCGCATACCGTCAGTGTCCCGTCCACATGCCGTCAGTGTTCCGTCCACAAGCAGTCAGTGGCCCCCGCATACCGTCAGTGGCCCGTCCACACACCGCCAGGATTCCGTCCACAAGCAGTCAGTGTCCCCCGCATACCGTCAGTGTCCCGTCCTCACGCCATCAGTGTTCCGTCCACAAGCAGTCAGTGTCCCCCGAATACCATCAGTGTACACCGCATACCGTCAGTGTCCCGTCCACATGCTGTCAGTGTTCCGTCCACAAGCAGTCAGTGTCCCCCGCATACCGTCAGTGTCCCATCCACACGCCGCCAGTTTCCAGTGGGGGGACATTCCTGTGTCATTTGTCTCCTGTCCATGCGCCGCCAGTGTCCCGTCCGTGCACTGGCAATGTCCTGTCCGCACTCTGTCAGTGAAGCCTCCCTGTGTCATTTGCATGTTCTCCTCTAGTCTGTGAGAACTTTCCGTCCATGTGCCGTCATTGTGTCCCCCACCCCCAACCCGTCCACGTCCCGTCCACGTCCCGTCCACACATTCCTGAGTCATTTGCCCGTCATTGTCTCCCGTCCGCACGGCGTCAGTGAAGCCTGCCTGTGTCATTTGCATGTTCTCCTCTGGTCTGTGAGGACGTCCTCTCATGACGATGGACATCACGTGGAGGACTCACTCACCCGCTCGCAGCTCCTCACAGCTCTCTTTGATCTTTCGATGACAGACGACGGCCAGAGCGACCAGGAGAGCCAATAAACAGACGGCCAATCCCACCGTTACCCACAATGCAACTTGAGGGAAGACAAGACCCTGAGCTGCACAAAGACAGACAGAGAGACAGAGAGAAAGAAGGACGAGTTTCATAAACAGAGGACATCAGACGTTCACAGAATACACACAGACATCTGGAACACCGAGAGCTGGGATAGGCTCCAATATCTTTTTGCATGTGTCCCACCCTCCCCGTGTCTCCTCCTCCTGTCCCACCCTCACCCTCCCTGTGTCTCCTCTTCATGTCCCATCCTCACCCTACCAGTGTCTCCTCCTCCTCATGTCCTACCCTTCCCATGTCTCCTCCTCATGTCCCATCCTCACCCTCCCCGTGCCTCCCCATGCCTCCTCCTCCCTGTGTATCCTCCTCATGTCCCACCCTCCCATGCCTCCTCCTCATGTCCTACCCTTCCCGTGTCTCCTCCTCATGTCCCACCCTCCCCATGCCTCCTCCTCCTCATGTGCCATCCTCACCTTCCCCATGCCTCCTCATGTCCCATCCTCACCCTACCAGTGTCTCCTCCTCCTCATGTCCTACCCTTCCCGTGTCTCCTCCTCATGTCCCACCCTCCCATGCCTCCTCCTCCTCATGTCCTACCCTCCCTGTGTCTCCTCTTCATGTCCCATCCTCACCCTACCAGTGTCTCCTCCTCCTCATGTCCTACCCTTGCCGTGTTTCCTCCTCATGTCCCATCCTCACCCTCCCCATGCCTCCTCCTCCCTGTGTCTCCTCCTCATGTCCCACCCTCCCATGCCTCCTCCTCATGTCCTACCCTTCCCGTGTCTCCTCCTCATGTCCCACCCTCCCCATGCCTCCTCCTCCCTGTGTCTCCTCCTCATGTCCCACCCTCCCATGCCTCCTCCTCATGTCCTACCCTTCCCGTGTCTCTTCATGTCCCACCCTCCCCATGCCTCCTCATGTCACATCCTCACTCCCCATGCCTCCTCATCCTCACCCCTACCTCTCCCCATGTCCTACCCTTCCCATGTCCTCCTCATGTCCCACCCTCACCCTCCCCTTCCCGTGCCCACCTTCCCCATGCTCCTCCCCCTTCCCGTGTCTCCTCCTCATGTCCCACCCTCCCCCTCCTCCTCCTCACCCTCCCCGTGCCTCCTCATGTCCCACCCTCACCCTCCCCGTGCCTCCTCCTCATGTCCCAACCTCACCCTCCCCATGCCTCCTCCTCATGTCCCACCCTCACCCTGCCAGTGTCTGTGCCTCCTCCCCCTGTCTCCTCCTCATGCCAGGCCATCACCATGTGTCCCCCTCTCCGCCATGCCTCACCCTCCCCGTCTGTCCTCCTCCCCAGGCTTCGCCTCGCTCGTTCCACCTCCTCCCACCTCCTCCTTGCCCGTTCTACGCCGCGACGCTCCCCTCCCACCACCGACGTCCACCCCAGGATCCTCAGAGCGTCCAAATTCAGAGCCATAATCTCACGACGACACACGCGAGGAACAATGTGGGGGGGTCCGCGA
>JAFMOC010000219.1:167500-190000 GCA_019802505.1 Corydoras sp. C115 | reverse complement strand
TCAGCACTAGGGACTCCCGGTTCGAATCCTCATCTGGGTGGAGTTTCAATGCCCACCCCGTGTCCGCGTTTTCCTCCGGGTTCTCCGGTTTCCTCCCACAGTCCAAATACATGGATTCAAGGTCAATTGAGTTCTCCAAATTGCCCCATATAGTGTATGTGAGTGAGTGTGTGTGTGCAGTGATAGATTGGCGTCCTGTCCTGGGGTGTATCTGCCCAGCGCCCAAAACGTTCTCCCCTGGATGGGCATGGGGAACCCCCCCTCACAGCCCTAATAGAGGATAAAGCGGAAGAAGATAATGGATGAATGAAGGATAATGAATAATTTGCCCCATATAGTGTATGACTGTGTGTGCCCAGTGATCGATTGCCCCCTGTCCTGGGTGTATCTGCCCAGCACCCAGAACGTTCTCCCCTGGATGGGCATGAGGAACCCCCCCCCCACACACACACACAGTCCAAAAATATGGATTCAAGGTAAATTTAATGCTTTAATTTTCCCCATTTAGTGCATCTGTGTGAGTGAGTGTGTGTCCAGTTATAGATTGCCCCCCTGTCCTGGGTGTATCTGCCCAGCACCCAGAACGTTCTCCCCTGGATGGGCATGAGGAACCCCCCCCCCACACACACACACACAGTCCAAAAATATGGATTCAAGGTAAATTTAATGCTTTAATTTGCCCCATTTAGTGCATCTGTGTGAGTGAGTGTGTGTCCAGTTATAGATTGCCCCCCTGTCCTGGATGTATCTGCCCAGCACCCAGAACGTTCTCCCCTGGATGGGCATGAGGAACCCCCCCCACACAAACACACAGTCGAAAAATATGGATTCAAGGTAAATTTAATGCTTTAATTTGCCCCATATAGTGCATCTGTGTGAGTGAGAGTGTATCCAGTTATAGATTGCCCCCCTGTCCTGGGTGTATCTGCCCAGCACACAGAACGTTCTCCCCTGGATGGGCATGAGGAAACCCCCCCCCACACACACACAGTCGAAAAATATGGATTCAAGGTAAATTTAATGCTTTAATTTGCCCCATATAGTGCATCTGTGTGAGTGAGAGTGTATCCAGTTATAGATTGCCCCCCTGTCCTGGGTGTATCTGCCCAGCACACAGAACGTTCTCCCCTGGATGGGCATGAGGAAACCCCCCCCCACACACACACAGTCGAAAAATATGGATTCAAGGTAAATTTAATGCTTTAATTTGCCCCATATAGAGTGTGTGTGTGAGTGAGTGTGTGTCCAGTTATAGATTGCCCCCCTGTCCTGGGTGTATCTGCCCAGCGCCCAAGCGTTCTCCCCTGGATGGGCCCCCCCCCCACATAGGATTCAAGGTAAATTTAATGCTTTAATTTGCCCCATATAGTGCATCTGTGTGAGTGAGAGTATATCCAGTTATAGATTGCCCCCCTGTCCTGGGTGTATCTGCCCAGCACAAAGAACGTTCTCCCCTGGATGGGCATGAGGAAACCCCCCCCCCACACACACACAGTCCAAAAATATGGATTCAAGGTAAATTTAATGCTTTAATTTGCCCCATGCATATAGAGTGTGTCTGTGTGAGTGAGTGTGTGTCCAGTTATAGATTGCCCCCCTGTCCTGGGTGTATCTGCTCAGCGCCCGAAACGTTCTCCCCTGGATGGGCATGGAGAACCCCCTCCCCCCCCCCCCCCGACCCTAATATAGGATAAAGTGGAAGATAACAGATGGATGGACGTTCCTCGCCGTGACCAGGTCCGTCCACCCCGCTTCTCCTCCGGCGGTCTAATTCCCCGAGCCAATCACGGCACGGCAAACAGTGATGTCAGAGAGGCCAGAACCGCGGAGGACCGGCCGACGCACGGTTCCGCGCTCCGTCTGACCTCTGCCACCCTCTGCAAATGCCATCTAAATGTAATCTCGGATCGGCGGGCGCAGGCCCCCCCCCCCCCCCCGGCTTTAACATGAAGGTGACTCAATGGCAGGAGAACCTACCAAACCACAGACCGCTCACCTGCCACCTGCACCACCACGGAGTTCTTGCCGTAGCTGTCCACTCGCACGAAGCAGGAGTAGATGCCCTCGTCGGCGACGCGCACCCCCTTCAGGAGGAGCGAGGCGTTGCCGGCGGCCATCTGGTCGGGGAACAGCCGGGTGCGGTTGGCGAAGCGCTCCTCCTGATCGGTCAGCGCGTCCCGGCGGTCCGAATACGCGTGCACCAGGCGCTGGGAGTCGGCCCGCTGCCAGAACACGCTCAGCGCCGAGACGTTGAAGGTCCGGAACCCCGAGAAGCTGCAGTTCAGCACGGCGTCCGAGCCGTACGGCGCCACCACAGGAGAGTCCGGGACCTGCACGTCCAGAGCTGCGGAGGGAGGGGGGGGCTGATTAACGGTCATGTGATCACGCTGCGGCCCCGCTCCTGACTGACCCCGGGTTCTAAAAGCCTTTGATCTGAAGATGTTCCGCCGTTTGGGTGACGGGTGCGAGAGTGTGTGTGTGTGTGTGGGGGGGGTGCGTCGGGTTCATGAAACCAAATGTTCTATGCGCAAGAGAACGTGGCGTGCATGAGGACTCGAGGACTATCCCGTCACTTCTCCTCTCTCTCTCTCATTTGTCTGTTTATATTGTTTCCCACAGAGATCTGATCGTCCAATCACGTCGCAGATTCACAACGTTCTCACAGGTCCACACACACGTAAATACATACACGCACAAACACACACACCCACAGACAGACCCACACACACACACACACACACACACACACACATAAATACATACACGCACAAACACACACACCCACAGACAGACCCACACACACACACACACACACACATAAATACATACACGCACAAACACACACACCCACAGACAGACCCACACACACACACACACATAAATACATACACGCACAAACACACACACCCACAGACAGACCCCCACACACACACACACACATAAATACATACACGCACAAACACACACACCCACAGACAGACCCACACACACACACATACATGCACACACACACACACACACACTCCCACAGACAGACCCACACACACACATAAATACATACACACACAAACACACACACTCCCACACACACCCACGTACAGACCCACACACACACACACATACATAAATACATACACGCACAAACACACAAGCATGCACACACACATTCACGCACGCACACACACATACACAGACAGACACACACATACAAGCACACACACACACACAACACACGTTCATGCATGCACACACACACACACACACACACCCACAGACAAACACACACACACTCACACCCACAGACAAACACACACTCACATACATACACACACACACATCCACAACACACATTCGCGCACACACACACGCTCTCTGCCGCCCCCTGTCTGTCCGTCCGTCACCCTGCGGTTCTATAACGCGGCTCTGAGGTTATCGATGCGTTCTGCTCGATAACAGACGGGAGGCTCGACCGGCGTTTCCATTTTCGAGAACAACGGTGGCTTTTCAGACCCGCTGACCCCCCCCCCCCCCCCCCCCGACACCCCCCCCCCGCACGGCTGTTTAAAACAGAGCTTCAGAGCGTGCGCTCGATACCATCGGAGAACACGGAGCTCGATACGGACCTGAGGAGAACCACGGACCTTCACTTTAAAAAGCTCGATGGGGGGGCGCGGGGGGGGTTCTATCAGTAGTTTACAGAACATCGGGAAGGGAGGGTGGGAAAGATTATATAAATAATAAAAGAGAACCGAGCAGAACCACCGACCCGATTCATTAACATCCACTCATTACACTGTGCAACAGAGGAGGAGGAGGAGGAGGGAGGCGGTGAAATGAGGAGGTGGAGGGGAGGAGAAGGGAGGAGAGAGGAGGTGAAAGGAGAAAGAGTGAGGAAAGTCAGGAGGAGTTGAAAGGAGGAGGAGGAGGTGAAAGGATGAGTGAGGAGGTGAAGTGAGGAGGTGAAAGGAGGTGAAGCGAGGAGGGGAGGAAGAGGTGAAGGAAGGAGGAGGTGAAAGGAGTGAGGAGGTGAAGTGAGGAGTGAGGAGGTGAAGTGAGGAGTGAGGAGGAGAAGGGAGGAGAGAGGAGGTGAAAGGAGAAAGAGTGAGGAAAGTCAGGAGGAGTTGAAAGGAAGTGAGGAGGAGGAGGAGGAGGTGAGGAAGTGATGAGGTGAAGTGAGGAGGAGGTGAAGTGAGGAGGAGGTGAAGGGAGTGAGGAGGAGTGAAGGAGAAGGAGGTGAGGGAAGAGGAGGGTGAGTGAGGAAGGAGGTGAAGTGAGGAGGAGGTGAAGGAGGAAGTGAGGAGGAGGTGAAGTGAGGAGGAGTGAGGAGGTGAAGTGAGGAGGAGGTGAAGTGAGGAGTGAGGAGGTGAAATGAGAAGCGAGGAGGAGGGAAGAGGTGATCAATGTGATTGATTGGCTGACGTCCTGTTACCATAACAACCACCAATTATTATTATTATTATTATTATTATTATTATGCTCCGTTTGAGGGTAGCACGGCGGCTTAGTGGTTTGGCATGTTCTCCTCTCAGGGCTGAGGATCCAGGTTCGAGCGCATGGGTTTCTTCCGGGTTCTCCGGGCCTTCCCCAAACTATTCCCCCAATGCTGGGGGCCCACACTTGTTCTGTACACACCGTGCGGTTGCCAGTGCAAAATGTGGATTCAAGGTGCACTTAATGCCCCAAATTGCTCCATATAGAGTGTGTGTGCGTGTGTGCACGTCTTCCCAGCACCCGAAACGTTCTCCCTGGGTGGGAATGTGGAACCCCTGGATGTTCAGGTTGGGGCTGCTCTAGAACCAAGCTCTCTCCGAATGTGTGTTCAATAACAGAATGATTTGAGAACATGGCAACCCGGCTGCTGGGTCCACAAAGTGAACCTGAGGAGTGTAAACAGGTCTCACCTTTAAAACAGGTTTCACCTTTAAAACTTCAAATAAAGGCGAGTCCTGGTTGATCACGTGACCTGTCCACTGATGGAAAAAAACCTAGATCTCGGGTCAGAGATGTGTGGACACCCCTTACTTTAATAAACGCACTTATTTTTAGCTAAAGGCCGACGGGTCAGCTCCACATGTAACGCAATGTCGCCCCCCGGTGGAAAGAGCGGAACTGCAGTCTGCTTCAACGTTCAGTTAAATATTTCTATCAATTAATGAAAGTAATAATCATTAATAAAATTAAGGTTATGGCGTGTGCTGGAGGGGTGACGGGAGCCCCCCCCCCCCCGTCATTATGTTCTGCTTGTATATAATTAAAACTAATTATCGTTAAATATTCATAACCTTCACGTCAGATTCACCTCACAACTTGTTCAATGGCTGGGAGAACATACCAAACCCCATCTTTTCACCTATAGAGCGTGTCAGGAGAACATGCAAATTCTCTCACCCACGGCCACACAGTGCCACTAAAGCATGGGGTTCTACTGACTCAGTGAAGGAAGGGGCCTTCCGCAAACTATTCCACCAATGCTGGGGGCCCACACTTGTTCTGTAGACACCGTGCGGTTGCCAGTGCCATCAGGAACAACGGACAGAAAACGGAACGGACAGAACCGATGTTCCAAAAATAGGCTCGGCGGGCGGAGTCCACTTCAGAAGAATCTTTGTCCAATTTGTCTGCGTCCTGCTGAGGGGGGGGGGGGGGGTCATTTAATCCCGGCCAAAGATACGAGCAATTATCAGAAGAGCAGGAGGACGAGGATGAGGATGAGGACGAGCAGCGGCGGCGCAGGGATTAAGCCTGATAATCCAGAGGAGAGACGGAGACCTCACACGCTCCACCAGCGGGGGTCCAAGCACAGGGACAGAGCACGCACGGGGAAGGTCAGCGCGGAGAACGGCGGGGTGGGGAAAGCCGGGATGGAGAACCGCCGGGGTGGAGAGCCGCCGGGGCGGAGAACGCCGGGACAGAGCACGCACGGGGAAGGTCAGCGCGGAGAACGCCGGGGTGGAGAACGTCGGCGCGGAGAACCGCCGGGGTGGAGAACGCCAGGACAGAGCACGCACAGGGAAGGTCAGCGCGGAGAACGCCGGGGTGGAGAACGTCAGCGTGGAGAATGCCGGGGCGTAGAACGCCGGGACAGAGCACGCACAGGGAAGGTCAGCGCGGAGAACGTCAGTGTGGAGAACGCCGGGGCGGAGAACGCCGGGACAGAGCACGCACGGGGAAGGTCAGCGCGGAGAACGCCGGGGTGGAGAACGTCAGTGTGGAGAACGCCGGGACAGAGCACACACGGGAAAGGTCAGCGCAGAGAACGCCGGGGTGGAGAACATCAGCGTGGAGAACGTCAGTGTGGAGAACAACGCCGGGGTGGAGAACATCAGCAAGGCGTCCACATCAACAGCAACAAAGCTTTATAGTCATGATTTTAATATCCAATCACAGACCCCCCCCCCCCCCCCCCCACCCACAGACACCGGGGCAAATGTGACTGCGATGCACTGGCAACCCTTCCAGGGTGCTTCCCCACCCTCTGAGTGCTGGGATAGGTTCCAGCACACCTCCAATCAGGACACGTGGATTAGAAAAATAATCCACAAAGTAAAATAAAAAAATGATCAAACGGACGAGAACGATTCGTGCTCATGAAAGGACGGCCTCGCAGACATGGGGAGAACATGCAAACTCTCCAGGGAAAGTTGCTTTCGATCCGGGAGCGTCGACCACAAGTGACACCGAGTAACAAGGACTGTAGTGCGGTCACTGTGCGCCCTCTGGTGTTCAAACCGTGGAATTGCATCTCATAGGTATCAAAGTCAATGACGTCACATTCCTGGAACGCGATGCACAGTCATTAAACTCAGATGAATCAGTAATTTAAAAAAGTATTTAATTAGATGTAAATAGATTAAATATACATATTCATCAATTTGAATAAATTATATTTAAATAATTTAATCAATACCCGGGCGGCACGGTGGCTTAGTGGTTTAGCATGTTCTCCTCTCAGCACTAGGGATTCGTCGGTTCGAATCCCAATCTGGGTGGTGTTTGCACGTTCTCCACCATGTCCGTGTAGGTTTCCTCCAGGTTCTCCGGTTTCCTCCAGGTTCTTCGGTTTCCTCCCACAGTCCATAAATATGGATCAAGGTGAATTAAGTTCTCCAAATTGCCCCATATAGAGTGTGTGTGTGTGTGTGTAAGTGAGTGTGTGTGTCCAGTGATAGATTGGTGTCCTGTCCTGGGTGTATCTGCCCAACGCCTGAAACACCCCCCCCCCCCACCACCACCCCCAGGCGACCCTATTAGAGGATAAAGCGGAAGATCTAACGGACGGATGGATGGAATGAATACTCCCAGGTCCTGCGCAGCACGAAGCGAAACAGAGTGCTTCCTCTGACGGTTCTAAGAACTAACGAAAAGGTTCCTGCAGTGTGAAAGGGGCTTTTAAGTGCAGCGGACGCTTTGCAGTTAATGAGAGAGAAGGGTGGAGAACATGCCACCCACCGTGAGAGCGCGCAGCCAGCAGCACGGCAACCAGCAGCAGGGCGGACATGGTGATCCGGAGAGGGGGGTGAGAGCAGGGGGGGGGGGTGAGAGTGTAACAGCGGGACGGCCTCGTTAATCACAGCACTGCGGGATGAAACACACACACACACACACACACACACACACACACACACAGCCTGATTAACTTCAAACTGACAGGATCAAAGTGTGTGTGTGTGTGTGAGTGTGTGTATGTGTGTTTGTGTGTATATTTGTTTGTGTCTGTGTGTTTGTATGTATGTGTGTATATTTGTGTGTGTTTGCGTATGTGTGTATATGTGTTCATGTGTTTGTGTTTATGTGTATGTATATGTATGTGTGTTTATATGTGTTTGTATATGTGTGAGTGTGTTTGTGTATGTATATATGTGTGTGTGTGTATATATATGTGTGTGTGTGTATATATGTGTATGTGTGTGTGTGTGTATATGTGAGTGTGTGTGTGTATATGTGTCTCTGCTGAACATACTGAACATAACTGATGAGAGCAGATGTAATGACGCGAGGTCTGGACTGTAAATCTGATCTCGTCCTCTCAAACGTTTTAAACTTTAAGATCTGACGTCGTCCGTTTGTCTAAGAATACTTTTTTTTTTTATGTCGAGATCGTTTTTCTTTTGGCAAAAACACCTCCGATCCCAGCGGCTGTTTGGATTAGACAGTGCTGTCTGAGTGCAGGAGGAAGGAGAACACATCAGCCTTTTACACACATGAAGTTTCCACTGCAGCGTCACCACTGCGCCGCTAGATGTCGCTAAAATGCACCCTCCAACAGCTGCAGGTATTATCAGTATTATTCATTCATTCATTCATTCTCTTAATCCTCTATTGGGGGGGTTGGGGGGGGGGTTACCCATGCCCATCCAGGGGAGAACGTGTCGGGGCGCTGGGCAGATACACCCAGGACAGGGGGGCAATCTATCACTGGGCACACTCACTCACACAGACACAATCTATATGGAGCATTTTGAGCATTAAATATGGTAATTTAAATAAGAGCATGGTGGCTTAGTGGTTTTGCATGTTCTCCTTTCAGTGCTGGCGATCCAGGTCCGAATACCAATCTGGGTGGACTTTCCATGTTCTCCCCGTGTCCGCGTGGGTTTCCTCCGGGTTCTCCGGTTTCCTCCCACAGTCCAAAAACATGGACTCAAGGTGAATTCAATGCTCTAAATTGCCCCATATAGAGTGTGTTTGTGTGAGTGAGTGTGTGTGTGTGCCCAGTGTTAGATTGGCACCCTGTTCTGGGTTCTCCCCTGGATGGGCATGGGGAAAGTGGGACAGGGTCGAGCTCACGGCTCTGTGTGAGCCGGTTTAAGCACTTTGACGCCAAAAAACCACCTTCCACTTTTCTCTAGCCTGCACATCCCAATTCACCGTCACGGCATTTGGGTTCCGCCAAATCATGTGTCATGGTGCTGAGAACAGGGCCTTCCCCAAACTGTTCTCAGAAGGTCTCTGCAGTACGGAGATTTCCTCCCACCGTCCAAAAACATGGATCAACTGAATTCTCCAAATTGCCCCATATAGAGTGTGTGTGTCTGTGTGAGTGATTGTGCGCCCAGTGATAGATTGCCCCCCCCCTGTCCTGGAGGTATCTGCCCAGCGCCCGAAACGTTCTCCCCTCATCTTATTTCTATTAAGGATGTGACTCAATGTCTCAGCAAATATTTATAAATATTAATATTTATTGTGAACCAATATTCTTGTCAGGTGGCACAGTGCTTTAGCATGTTCTCCTCTCAGCACTGAAGATCCAGGTTCGAATCCCCATCTGGGTGGAGTTTCCACGTCTTCCCTGTGTCCGCGTGGGTTTCCTCCGGGTTCTCCGGTTTCCTCCCACCGTCCAAAAACCTGAATTCAAGGTGAATTGACTGCTCTAAATCGCCCCATATAGTGTGTATGTCTGTGTGAGGGAGTGTGTCCAGCGATAGTCCTGGGTGTATCTGGCCAGCGTTCCCGAAACGTTCTCCCCTGGATGGGCATGTGACCCATGACCATCCTCCCCCCCACACACACTTTCCACGACCCTAATAGAGAACAATAATAATAATAGAAGCGTAAGATTATGAATGAATGAATGAATAAATGAATGAACCCCCCCCCTCACCGCTGTACAGGAACACATGGACTACAGAATGGAACTGTAGGACTACAAATCCCATCCGTATGAAGGTGGAGTTGATATAGTGGATAATAGTCGGGTGTTGTTGCTGGATGCCGTTATTCCTGTAGGTTCTAATTAAGCATTTCAATCTTAAATTCGAGGTTTTCTAAGTTTAAAAAAAATTCCTTAAAACTCTGACGTCATAACTTCCCAGCGAGAGTTCTGAGGCAAATGAAAAGCAGCGGTTTGGCATCGAACCTCCATCCGAACCTCCATTAAAACCTCCATCAGAACCTCACAGCGCACTGTCGCGGCTTTACGAACAGTTTGAACAACAAAGCTCGACGTTTTAACCGCAAAACAAAAGCTTTAAAAGTCCAACAAACGAAGCGGAGTCCTGGACGAACTTACCTCAGACGCCGCGCGTGCGGTTCACCCGGGTTTAACTCTGACCCGGTTCACAGAGCTGTCCCGGGTTCCGACTCTGTCCCGGTTTACTGAGGTGTCCCGGGTTCAGCTCGCATCGTTCTGAAGGTTAGAACCGCGTTTTTACACCGAGAACCGAACCGAACCAACCGCTCCCTGTTCATCCGTCTGCTGAGACGCTCACAAAGCGGGTTGCCAGATCAGTCCGAACTCCACAGCGAGAGGGGGCTCCACCTCCACCAGCGACTCTGAATAAAACATTCATTCATTCATTCATTAACTCACGTTTAATCCTCTATGGGCATGGGTCCCATGCCCATCCAGGGGAGAACGTCTCGGGTGCTGGGCAGATACACCCGGGGGGGGGGGGGGGATCTATCACTAGGCACACACAGACAGACACACACTATATGGGGCAATTTATCATTCATTCATTCATTATCTCCCGCTTTATCCTCTATTAGGGTCGCGGTGGGGTTCCCCATGCCCATTCAGGGCGCTGGGCAGATAGACCCAATCCACAGGGCGCCAATCCATCGCTGGGCACACACTCACTCACACAGACACACACTATATGGGGCAATTTTGAGAATTCAATTGACTTGATCCATGTTTTTGGACTGTGGGAGGAAACCGGAGAACCCGGAGGAAACCCATGCAGACACGGGGAGAACATGGAAACTCCACCCAGATGGGGATTCGAACCGGGAATCCCTAGCGCTGAGAGGCGAACGTGCTAACCACTAAGCCACCGTGCCTGGGGCAATTTAAAGCATGAAATTTACCTTGAATAAATATTTGTGGACTGTGTGTGGAGGGAGGACAGGGGTCCATCTATTACTGGACACTCACTCACACAAATGGGGCAATTAAAGCATTAAATTTATCTTGAATATATATTTTTGGTCTGTGTGTGTGTGTGTGTGGGGGGGGGGTTCCCCATGCCCATCCAGGGTAGAACGTCCCGGGGCGTTGGGCAGATACACCCAGGACAGGGGGGCAATCTATCGCTGGACACACACTCACTCACACAAACACTCTATATGGGGCAAATTAAAGAATGAAATTTACCTTGAATCCATATTTTTGGACTGTGGGGAGGGGGGGGGGTTCCTCATGCCCATCCAGGGGAGAACATTCCGGGTGCTGGGTGCTGGTTTACAGGACACCAATCTATCACTGGGCACACACACACACACTCACACAGACACTCATTATATGGGGCAAATGAAAGCATTAAATTGACCATGAATGCATGTTTTTTTGGACTGTGGATGGAAACCGGAGAACCCGGAGCAAACCGACGCAGACATGGGGAGAATATGCAAACTCCACCCAGATGGATCCTCACTGGGAGGAGAACATGCTAATGTTCCACTGAGCCACCTCTGAACTGAAAGCAGAAAATGGAAATTGTTTTTATTAAAGAAAAAAATATACAGACTGAATAAATCTATAAAGCAACATTTAAAACACTTTACATCCTGTAATGAGAAAGATGAGACATTAAAGGTGAAGTCTGAGCCAAACAGTAACAAAATAACGACTAAGAGCTGTAATTCATTTATTAATAAATATATTTATATATAATTATATAATATTAAGGTTTTTTTAAACAAATATAATATAAAGACATTAACAGGAGTTAAATCATTATTAATAGTGACACTCGCTATATGGGGCAATTTAGAGCATTATATTTACCTTGAATCCATGTTTTTGGACTGTGGGAGGAAACCGGAGAACCCAGGAGGAGACCCATGCGGACACGGGGAGGACATGGAAACTCCACCCAGCTTGGGCTTCGGGTTTACGGCGTGATCACGTGTGTGTGTGTGTGTGTGTGTGTGTGTGTGTGAGTGTGTGTGTGTGTGTGTGTGAGTTTCTATCGAGTTCTGATTGCGGACGGATTAACGACGTAAATATAAAAACATAAATAATATAAAAATATAAAAAATTAATAAATAAATAATGGGCGGCACGGTGGCTTAGTGGTTTGGCATGTTCTCCTCTCAGCACTAAGGATTCCCATTTCGAATCCCCATCTGGGTGGAGTTTCCAAGTCCTCCCCGTGTCCGCGTGGGTTTACTCCGGGTTCTCCGGTTTTCTCCCACAGTCCAAAAACATGGATTCAAGATCAATTGAGTTCTCCAAATTGCCCCATATAGAGTGTGTCTGTGAGTGAGTGTGTGTCCAGTGATAGATTGCCCCCCTGTCCTGGGTGTATCTGCCCAGCGCCCGAAACGTTCTCCCTTGGATGGGCATGGGGAACCCCCCCCCCTTGACCCTAATAGAGGATAAAGCAGAAGATAATGGATGGATGGATAAATACTGCTCGTCTGATTCTGTTCTGGTCTTTTAGCTTAAAATAATCAGAGACAGAGGGAGGTGCGTGTCAGACGGCGCAGCATTCTCATTGCCATGGTAACCACCGTTTGTTTACCAGTTACCCTTCCTCTTTAAATTGGAGGCAAAAATGGCAAAATGCATATCTAATCCATTCATTCATCATCTTCCGCTTTATCCTCTATTAGGGTCACGGGGGTGGGGGGGGGTCCCTATGCCCATCCAGGGGAGAACGTTTCAGGCGCTGGGCAGATACACCCAGTACAGGGGGGCAATCTATCACTGTACACACACTCACTCACACACACATATATACACACTCTATATGAGGCAATTTGGAGAATTCAATTGACCTTGATCCATGTTTTTTTTTTTTTTTGGACTGTGGGAGGATACCGGAGAACCCGGAGGAAACCCACACGGACACGGGGAGAACATGCAAACTCCACCCAGATGGGGATTCGAACCGGGAATCCCCAGCCCTGAGAGGATAAATCTGCATAAATTCCCCTTGCTTCTGATTGTTTTGTGGGTCCTGACTTCATAACCATGAGAACATGTGGGTCCGGGATGAGAACCCCCTCTCCCCCCCCCGCTCTACAAGGTTTATTTGGGCTCAATTTGGCAACCTAAAAAACCCCAGGGCCCGCCCCTTTCTCGGCACTAGACCAATGAATCACTTTAATCAAGGCGGGGACGGGCAGCAGGACTCAGAGTTAATGCACCAAAATAAATCAGAGCAGTCCACTACACCCCCCCCCCCCCCGCCCCCCCGCCGTAAAAAGTGTTGGAGTTCAGAACCCAGATGACATCACAGCGGGGCAGGAAGGCAGTCTGGGTTTGCTGGGCTCATTGTGGTTGCTGCCTCATGCTTTTTTCTTCCCCAATTCTTTCCCAGCTTCCTGTTCCTCTCCCTGCACCCCCCCACCCCCCCCCTCTCAGGGTGTTCTGACTCATTTGAACCAGGTCTTCAGAACGTGGCTGAAAAGTGCTGACACGGCGGTGCGCGCAGACGGACCCCTACTGCCCCCGTCATGTGACCACGTGGATTTAAATATGCAAATGAGGGATTCGGGTGGGAATTGGGATCAAAGATCTGAACGAACCTGACCAATCAACACGTCCCGTTTTTAGTGATCGTTCGTTCGCCTCGAGCTACGTGTTCTGAGACTGTGGGAGGGAGAACATGCCAAATGCCCCATAAACGAGACCGTATCCATGTGGCGAATTCATTGTAGGACCTTCCGTCCAGCCGTCCTTTATCTTCTGCTTGATCCTCCAATAGGAAGAGGGGGGGGGTTCCACATGCCCCATTCAAGGGGAGAACATTTCGGGCACGGGGCAGATACACCCAGGACAGGGGGGCAATCTATCGCTGGGCACACACACACACTCACACACTATATGGGGCAATTTGGAGCATTCGATTCGCCTTGAATCTATGTTTTTGGACTGTGGGAGAAAACCGGAGAACCCGGAAACAGGGAGGACACGCAGACTCCACCCGGATTGGGATTCGAACCTGGAGTCCCAGCGCTGAGAGGAGAACATGCTAAACCACCAGGCCACCGGGCCATCCTATCACAGGACCTTGGTCTTGTGGTTGGCATGTTCTCCTCTCAGCACTGGGGATCCCTGTGTCCATGTGGGTTTCTCTGTTTCCTCCCACAGTCCTTCAACATGGATTCAAGGTGAATTGAATGCTCTAAATTGCCCATATAGTGTGTCTGTGTGAGTGAGTGTGTGTGTCCTCAGTGATGGATTGGCGCCCTGTCCTGGGTGTATCTGCCCCACGCCTGAAACGTTCTCCCCTGGATGGACATGGGGAACCCCCCCCCCCCCCCGCACTAGAGTATTAATGTATTAATTGGAAGATAATTGGAATGTTGTTGGGACGTTGTTTTATGATGTCACGCTCATGGTGTCTGATTTCACCCGGTGTCCTCCGCATTAAAGTCCGTCAGCTCTGGACGGTGGCATCGTCAGGACTCATTCCGCTGAGACGAGCTGAGGTTTAGTGGTCGCTGTCGCTGGAATAGTTGTAGTCGGGGACGAACAGCGCCTCGTCTAACTCGTCCACCAAACCCATGGTATGCATGTCCTGTAGCAGAGCTGCACGCTCAGCGTCTTTGGAGGACATTCTGGCGTCTTCAGGACCATCAGGACTGAGAGCAGAGTTTTCAGGAGACGTTGCCACGCCAGCCTGGCTGACAGCAGTCTGGGGGTCTACCTCAGGGGACCGTTCGGTCTCAGTCCCGTTCTCTGGCGACAAGCCGCCGTCCGAAGGCGGAGCTTGCGGTCGAGACTTCAGATGTTTGAGGTGATGGGTGGAGCGATTGAGGCGCGGTCGAGCCTTCCGTCCCGCGCCGTCCTCTTCACTTTTCTTGGTCTTCCTCCATGTGGACGGTCTGGAATGAGAACCTATATCGGACCGGGAGCGGACTTTGGAGTCGGAGACGGTATCGGGGCCCGTGGACCCGGCGGGCGCGGCATCACCTTTAACGCCACTCCGACTCTTGCTTTTCACAGAGGGGTGAGAGGTGGAGGACGCTTTGTCCTTCGGGGGTGCCGCGTCCTCGGGGAGTCGAGGCCGAGCCTCGGGAGGGCTCGTCCTCGGACCGTCCTCGTTCCTGGAGGACGGACCGAACCGCGTGTGAGCTCGGAACGGCTCCTCGGAGCCGGAGTCTGTAGAGGAGTTCTCATTGGGCGAGGGATCGCTGACATCATCGGACGCATCGCTGCGTCTGCTCCTCGCTGATGCACCATGGGAAGCTCTGCACACAAACAAATGACATCATCTCCTCGTCCTCAGCTTCATCTTGTATCATGGAGGAGGGTCGGGGGGGGTAAGGTTCCCCATGTCCATCCACTGGAGAACGTTTTGGGTGATGAGCAGCTACACCCAGAACACACACACACTATATAATATATATACACTATAGTAACTTACACTATATAGGGGCAATTAGGACAGGGCAATTAAGTGCAGCACGTTCTCCTCTCAGCGCTAGGGATTCCCGGTTCGAATCCCCATCTGGGTGGAGTTTCCATGTTCTCCCCGTGTCCGCGTGGGTTTCCTCCGGGTTCTCCAGTTTCCTCCTACAGTCCAAAAACAGGAACTCAAGGTCAATTGAGTTCTCCAAATTGCCCCAAATAGAGTGTGTGTGTGTGTGTGTGTGTGTGTGTGTCCAGTGATAGATTGGCGTCCTGTCCTGGGTGTATCTGCCCAGCGCCCAAAACGTTGTCCCCTGGATGGGCATGGGGAACCCCCCCCCCCCCCCGCGACCCTAATAGAGGATGAAGCAGAAGATAATGGATGAATGAATGAATGAATTGAGTGCAGTCAATTCACCTTGAATCCCTGTTTCTGGACAGTGGGGGGGGATTATTTTTATGTAGATCGTTTCGTGAATCTCCGTTAATCGGGTTTTCGTCATTCGCGTTGATGATTTGGTGTCATGTGACAAACGGGTGACGTTTAGATGAAGGGGGATTAAAGGGTAAGTTGTTTCATCGTATTTTGAACGTGATGCGGAACTTTCTGGGGGCACGAAGGTGACGTTTAGATGAAGGGGGATTAAAGGGTAAGTTGTTTCATCGTATTTTAAACGTGATGCGGAACTTTCTGGAGGCACTCCGCTTGGGCGAGGAGAACATTCCAAAGCGCGGCGTACCTGGCGGGTGGAGGGAGCGTGGCGATCTTCTCGCGCCGCTCTCGTTGTTTGATTATGACGGTTGTGTTTTGGCAAATCGGGGCGTCCTCGTCGCCGTACTCTGAAAATCAAGAAGGACGGAGTGGGTTTGCGGCGGCGGCGCGACGTTACGATGGGAACTCACGCGGCCGGACGCCTCCAACCTTTCTTGGTCTGCGCGTTGATGATCTTCAGGCGCGCCACGTCCTCCTCGTACCTGAAGTAGCTTCTCAGCTGCGACGGGCTGACGGACGAACCCGGGAAGCACACCTTACCGCGGATGACCTTCTTGTAGTGAACGCACGACATGTTCGCCCCAGCAGCACCACCGGCGGAGCCCGAGGAACCTAAAAGAGAACGTTCCCAAGGTTCTGAGCCTCGGTCGTCAAGGGCGACCGCACAATCCGTCTAACACTGACATCTAGTGGCCACATCGCAGAAGGTTTATAAACAACAGCAGCAACAGGCTCGGGCACGTATTATGCTAATTGGTATTTCCGTTTATGGAAGGCAGGGCGGGGCCGGGAATCTGACATACCCGGCATTTCCCACAATTCAGAGGGGCGGCCCAATAGGTAGACAGTGCAATGAACCAATCAGAATAAAGAATGCACCCCAACACTGTCTCCACACTACCCTCACACTGCCGACATATTTAAACATTATAGGTGAATTGAAGGCACTAACTTGCCCCATATAGAGTGTGAGTGAGTGAGTGTGTGTCCAGTGATAGATTGCCCCCCTGTCCTGGGTGTATCTCACCTGGATGGGCGTGTGGAACCCCCACCCCCCCCCCCCCCCCACACACACACACACACACACAAGACCCCAATAGAGGATAAAGCAGAAGATGATGGATGGATGGATGGAAAATAAATATATGCATGGTGGCATAGTGGTTTGGCATGTTCTCCTCTCCACGCAAGGGATTCCCAGTTCGAATTCCAATCTGGGTGGAGTTTGCATGTTCTCCCCGTGTCCGCGTGGGTTTCCTCCGGGTTCTCCGATTTCCTCCCACAGTCCAAAAATATGGATCAAGGTCAATTGAGTTCTCCAAATTGCCCCATGTAGAGTGTGTGTGTGAGTGAGTGAGTGAGTGTGTGCCCAGTGATAGATTGCCCCCCTGCCCCCCTCCCTTCCCAAATGAGCCCAAAACGTCCCGAATCTGAATGAAGGTCTGTGTAATGGATTATTGGGTGTAGTTCCCCCCGGTGCCGGTAGATGGCGGTAAATCCCGCGGGGCTCAGGCGGCTCTGCTGAAGGGGAGTCTGTTTACAAACGCCGCGATTAGCATTAGCTTTCCTGCGATATCGGTAATGATGAACTGCAACGTCACGGTGTTGTGAATTAAAAATAACTGTTAATTAATTTATATTAATCTACAGAGTGTGAGCTTTGATGTATCTGCACGTTCCGTCGGTGTTCCGTACAAATTAACGTACGTGGACGCAACACCGCGCTCACGGTGTTCCGTTCGACTTTTCCTTTCAACAAAATGTTCATTTCATCGAATTAATTACAGACTAGTGTTTTAATTAACGATGATGACGGTGCAGTTTGACAGGAAAACGTGACGTGGATTACCGTTCGTGTGGAGCACACCACTAACCGTACACTGCTCGATTTATTATTATTATTATTATTATTATTCATTCATTATCTCCCGCTTTATCCTCTATTAGGGTCGCGGTGGGGTTCCCCATGCCCATCCAGGGGAGAACGTCTCGGGCGCTGGGCAGATAGACCCAGGACAGGGCACCAATCCATCGCTGGACACACACTCACTCACACAGACACACACACACTCTATATGGGGCAATATTTTTTTAGGAATTCAATTAACTTGATCCATGTTTTTGGACTGTGGGAGGAAACCGGAGAACCCGGAGGAAACCCACGCCGACACGGGGAGAACATGGAAACTCCACCCAGATGGGGATTGGAACCGGGAATCCCTAGTGCTGAGAGGAGAACGTGCTAAACCACTAAGCCACCGTGCCGCCTATTATTATTATTATTATTATTATTATTATTATTATTATTATTATATGGCGGCACGGTGGCTTAGTGGTTAGCACATTCGCCTCTCAGCGCTAGGGATTCCCGGTTCGAATCCCCATCTGGGTGGAGTTTCCATATTCTCCCCGTGTCCGTGTGGGTTTCCTCCGGGTTCTCCGGTTTCCTCCCACAGTCCAAAAACATGGATCAAGTCAATTGAGTTCTCCAAATTGCCCCATATTGAGTGTGTCTGTGTGAGTGAGTGTGTGCTCAGCGATGGATTGGCGCCCTGTCCTGGGTGTATCTGCCCAGCGCCCGAGACGTTCTCCCCTGGATGGGCATGGGGAACCCCACCGCGACCCTAATAGAGGATAAAGCGGGAGATAATGAATGAATGAATGAATTATTATTATTATTATTTTATTTATTTTTTTATTATTAATAATTTTTTTTTTATTAAAAACATGTTATAATCCACGTTAGGAAGCATGACGTGGTGTTTCTACAGGTATTTTATGAGGATTAGGATTAAATACACAAGTATTGTAATCTGTTCTTAAGTCTAGAACGCCGAGTTGTCGCGTGATCAGAGTTCAAGGTGAAGTTTTAGGGATGAAATTGGTGTTTTTTTGGATCGCGTGATCGTCTGCCGTGTGTGTGTGTATGTTTTTTGTTTTGTTTGTGTTCAGAGATGGCGACTCCCTCCTGGCGTCTCTCGCTGAAGCTGCACAACCTGCCCAAATTGGGGCTACCCTTCCCCGAGGGCGTGGAGCCGGGGCGCTACCTGGTGGCCACCATCAAGCAGCTGGCCTCAGCTCAGGTCCCGGAGCTGGTGCCCGACCCGGAGCTCGTGGGTTCGTGTCCCGCTTTTCTGTTTAAACAGCTTCACGCGGTGTTCCATACAGAACGTTGACGTGGGCTGTCCCTCAGATTTGGTGTACTGCGGGTGGAGGCTGAAGGACGAGCGCACCTTGGATTCGTACGGCATCGCGCCCGGGGCCACCATACACGTCCTGAAGAGGGCGCCGCCCGACCCGGAGATCAAAGCCGGTGGGTGGGACTCGATTTTAACCCGCAGCTCGTCCGAGTCGGGATCACTGAACCCTGCTTTCTGACGCAGAACCGGTGAACCGGAGCGCCGCCGCCCGCGAGTTCCGCCTGTTCAACGCCGCGCTGCACTCCAACGCCACCTACAGGGACACGGTGAGAGTTGGCATGTTCTCCCCATTGGTTTTATTACACACGCTGCTATGAAGCCAAACCTTTAGACACCTCAGTTCTAACGTTCTCCAGGGCACAGCTGGAACCCGGACGGACGGACATTTAAAACATATATATATATATATATATATATATTTACAATTTAGCGTTATAAAGTGTCTGGGGGGGAGGTTCCCCATGCCCATCCAGGGGAGAACGTTTCGGGCGCTGGGCAGATACACCCAGGACAGGGGGGCAATCTATCACTGGACACACACTCACAGACACAGTCTATATGGGGCAATTTGGAGAAGTCAATTGACCTCGAGGAAGGCACGGTGGCTTAGTGGTTTAGCATGTTCTCCTCTCAGCGCTAGGGATACCCGGTTGCAATCCCACTCTGGGTGGAGTTTCCATGTTCTCCCCGTGTCCGCGTGGGTTTCCTCCGGGTTCTCCGGTTTCCTCCCACAGTCCAAAAACATGGATCAAGGTCAATTGAGTTCTCCAAATTGCCCCATATAGTGTGTGTGTGTGTGTGTGTGTGTGTGTGTGTGTGTGTGTGAGTGAGTGTGTGTGTGTCCAGCAATAGATTGCCCCCCCCTGATCTGCCCAGCGCCCGAAACGTTCTCCCCTGGATGGGCATGGGGAACCCCCCCCCCACACACACACACACATCTGAATGAAGGTCTGTGTAATGTTCTGTTGGCCACAGTGACCACAGCCTTCCACTGGACGTGCTCCTCTGGTCCATAATGATGGTGTGCCATCGTCCATGGTCCATGATGGAGAACCGGCTTAGTGTCCTCCTCTTCGCCACCTTAATTAGAGAGTCCAGTTCTACACCCACTCTGCCTCTGACCAGCTTGTCCAGCCGCCTCACGTCTCTCTTCTTAATACTGCCACCCCAGCGTAGAAGAGACAGCTGGACAACAGTCTGAGAGAACATCTGCAGGAGCTTCCCACAGATGTTGAAGGACCCCAGTCTCCTCAGGAACACTTTTCCTGAGTTTTTATTGATTTGCGGTTCTTTTGGGTTCTCCAGGTGTTCAAGCTGCTGAGGAACCGGGAGTCTCTGGATCAGATCGTGGTGGCGTCAGCTGGACTGAGTGCTGACCCCGTGGCGCTGTGTAAGTCTGGCCACACCCCCCCCCCCCGCCCCGCCAGGCGTTCGGTCACCGTGTGGGTTTGTCTTCGCAGGCGTTCTGCAGGACGCCGACCTGTTCGTGCAGTTTACGGACCCCGGTCTGCTGGACGTGTGAGTCCCTTTAACGTGTAACGGAGCCGTCGCTCGGATCAGCTCACCCACCAGGTGTGTGTCTCCAACAGGCTTATCCCGTCACATCCCGCCCTGGTGAACGCCATCATCCTGATCTTCCACTCGGTGACGAGCACCTTGCCCAGCCAATCGGGGAGCGGCGCCTCTCACAACACGTCTGCCGCTTCCTACGGCGAAATGCCAGGTGAGGTTAAAGGTGAAGTTCGGCGCGAGCGCGGTCTGCGCCACCTCCACTCACGGCGTCTCGTTCCGTACAGGGGGATTCCTGTTCGAGGACATGTCCGACGACGACGAGGATCTGCAGAGCGTGAGTCGGATGCACAGAGACACACGTTCTCACCACATTATCACCATGTTCTCACAACATTCTCACAACGTTCTCACCATGGTCTCACCACGGTCTCACCATGTTCATACCATGTTCTCACCACGGTCTCACCATGTTCATACCATGTTCTCACCACGGTCTCACCATGTTCTCACCACGGTCTCACCATGTTCATACCATGTTCTCACCACGGTCTCACCATGTTCATACCATGTTCTCACCACGGTCTCACCATGTTCATACCATGTTCTCACCACGGTCTCACCACGTTCTCACCATGTTCATACCATGTTCTCACCACGTTCTCTCCATCTTCATACCACGTTCTCACCATGTTCTCACCACGGTCTCACCATGTTCATACCACGGTCTCACCATGTTCTCACCATGTTCATACCACGTTCTCACCACGTTCTCACCATGTTAATACCATGTTCTCACCACGGTCTCACCACATTCTCACCATGTTCATACCATGTTCTCACCATATTCTCACCACGTTCATACCATGTTCTCACCACATTCATACCACGTTCATACCACGTTCTCGTCTCTCTCCGTGCCACAGGGGGGGCGTGCAGGTTCCCTGCGTCACGCCAGGCCGATGAACCTGGGCAGCGGCGGTGCGACGGGACCGCGGCCCATCACGCAGAGCGAGCTGGCCACCGCGCTGGCGCTCGCCAACACCCCGGAGAGCAGCACCGTCTCACCCAGCCAGGTCGGTTCTCTGTCGCTCACCGTGGTTCTATGAAGAACCTTCAGTAAAGTTTAGTGCCGCTAACCGCGAGTGCCAACATCCCACATGGTTCCTCTGGGTTCTCTCTGTAGGACATGTCCTCCTCTAGCACCTCAGCAGCACCAGGAGCCGTCACCAGCAGCGTGTTCAGCCGCGCCCTGCAGCAGGCGCTACAGGCATCTGGAGTCAGCTCCATACAGGTGACACACACACACACACACACACACTGAGGTCTGTAAACACACACACAAACACACACACACACACACACACACTGAGGTCTGAACACACATTTGTGTCAGTTCTTATATAGTTCTGACCTTCACACCTTCATCCAGAACATAAGACCCATTTATTCCATCTGTGTTTGTGCACAGATGGAATGTAAAGGTGTAAATAAATGTGTGTGTTTGTGTCTGTGTGTGTGTGTGTGCACACTTAAACATGTTAAAGGTGTAAATAAATGTGTGCTTCTGTGTGTGTGTGTGTGTGTGTGTGTGTGTGTGTGTGCACACTTAAACATGTTAAAGGTGTAAATAAATGTGTGCTTCTGTGTGTGTGTGTGTGTGTGTGTGTGTGCACACTTAAACATGTTAAAGGTGTAAATAAATGTGTGCTTCTGTGTGTGTGTGTGTGTGTGTGTGTGTGTGTGCACACTTAAACATGTTAAAGGTAAATAAATGTGTGCTTCTGTGTGCGTTTGTGTCTCTGTGTGTGTGTGTGTGTGTGTGTGTGTGTGTGTGTGTGTGCACACTTGAACATGTTAAAGGTGTAAATAAATGTATGTGTTTTTGTGTGCGCGTGCACACTTAGACATGTTAAAGGTGTAAATAAATGTGTGCTTCTGTGTGTGTGTGTGTGCGTGCACACTTGAACATGTTAAAGGTGTAAATAAATGTG
>JAFMOC010000219.1:157500-162500 GCA_019802505.1 Corydoras sp. C115 | reverse complement strand
CGTCACGGTGAGTCCATTCCTCAAGGCTCTGATGACATCACAGGATCCGACGGCGTCCGTGGAGGGCGGGGCTAAAGCGTCCGGATGGCGACGGGGTAGAGGAGGGACATGTGCTCGGCGCCTTTGATGGGCAGCTTCCTGCTGGAGTAGAAGTGGACGATCTCGGGGACGCTGTGGAAGGGGACGCTGTTCTGACCCAGAACGTACTGACTGTCCTTCGTCCGGGTCAGCTTCATGTGCATGAAGCCCTGACTGCTCCTGCAGGAGAACCACACAGACCATTAGAACCTGCTCGCACCTGCAGCCTATCCCGGCAAAGATCCTCCTCTAACAAACCACCAATCACCATCCAGAATACCCGCACACCCTCACCCATGGGGAGAACATGCAAATGCGGCCCTCGCCGTGGCGAGTGTTTACACGATCGCCAAGATACGGAGAAACAGGAGGGTCACGACCCCCACACCCCCCCCCCAACCACCACCGCCGATCTGATGAACGAGGCGCTCAGCCCTCGCTCGCCCCTCTGTGCTTTATTAATGTTCAGCACTCACGGCAATCCCAGCATGCACCAGGGGTCAGCAAGCTGCAACACTTATCTACTAATTACACTCGCAAACGAGAGAGAGAGAGAGAGAGAGAGACAGAGAGAGAGAGAGAGCGAGAGAGGGAGAGACAGAGAGAGAGACAGAGAGAGAGAGAGAGAGAGAGAGAGACAGAGAGAGAGAGACAGAGGACAGAGAGAGAGACAGACAGAGAGAGAGAGACAGACAGAGAGAGAGATACAGACAGAGAGAGAGAGACAGAGAGAGAGACAGAGAGAGGGAGAAAGAGAGAGAGACAGAAAGAGAGAGAGACAAAAAGAGAGACAGAGAGAGAGAGAAAGAAACAGAGAGAGAGAGAGAGAGAGAGAGAGAGGGGGGGGCAGAAAGAGACCCTTCTCATCGTGATGCGGGCGGGGTGGTGGCGCCATCTGCATTTCAGAGGGGTTACAGAGAACACCCCCCGTCCTGAAGGTCTGTGTAGCCGCACCGCGCCCCTCAGAAGGTTCTGCCTTAGAGATGAACCACCGCCACCAGCACCACGTCCAGCACCACGTCCACCACCACGTCCACCACGTCCACCACCACGTCCACCACCAGCACCACCCACCACGTCCACCACCAGCACCACGTCCACCACGTCCACCACCAGCACCACGTCCACCACGTCCACCACCAGCACCACGTCCACCACGTCCACCACCAGCACCACGTCCACCACCACGTCCACGTCCACCACCAGCACCACGTCCACCACGTCCACCACCAGCACCACGTCCACCACGTCCACCACCAGCACCACGTCCACCACCAGCACCACGTCCACCACGTCAGCACCACCAGCACCACGTCCACCACCACCACGTCCACCACCAGCACCACGTCCACCACCAAGCCCCACACGTCCACCACCAGCACCACGTCCACCACCAGCACCACGTCCACCACGTCCACCACCAGCACCACGTCCACCACCAGCACCACGTCCACCACGTCCACCACCAGCACCACGTCCACCACGTCCACCACCAGCACCACGTCCACCACCAGCACCACGTCCACCACGTCCACCACCAGCACCACGTCCACCACGTCCACCACCAGCACCACGTCCACCACGTCCACCACCAGCACCACGTCCACCACCAGCACCACGTCACCACCACGTCCACCACCAGCCACCACGTCCACCACGTCCACCCCAGCACCAACGTCCACCACGTCCACCACCAGCACCACGTCCACCACCAGCACCACGTCCACCACGTCCACCACCAGCACCACGTCCACCACGTCCACCACCAGCACCACGTCCACCACCAGCACCACGTCCACCACGTCTCCCCCGACTCCTTTCATCAGCGTGTTTATTTTTCCGGCTTAAAGATCAGATCTGAAGGAACATCTGGACCCGAGGAACCGGTTCATAGCGGTTCTGCGGTTCCTCCACCCGGCGCTCGGCCCTCTGACGGGTGGAGAACCTTCCCTCGTCTGGGTTTTCTGACAGGAACGCAGAGACGACCCAATCAAATCAAAGGTCGGGGGGGGGGGGGGGGGGCAGGTTCGCGACGCTGAACACTGGGGGGGGGGGGGGGGGGGACTCAGTCTGACATCCTCACGGCTTCCACCCCTCGCTCTTCATACCCCCCCCATACAACCCCCCCCCACCCCCCGCCGAGTGGTCGCACCGTTAAATGTCAGAGGGGACCGGGCTGTCAGAGCTCGGCGCGGGAGATGGGGGCTCACGGTGAAGGGAGGGTGGGTGGAGTTGGAGGTGGAGGGGGGGGTGAGGCAGGTCTGCAGGTGTATTTGGAGGGGGGGGGTGAGGCAGGTCTGCAGGTGTATTGGAGGGGGGGGGTGAGGCGGGCTCGTTCTGCAGTCTGCAGGTGGAGTTTGGAGGGGGGGGTGAGGCGGGTCAGCAGGTGGAGTTGGAGGGTGGAGGGGGGGGGGGGAAGGGGGGGGGTGAGGCGGGTCGCAGGTGGAGTTGGAGGTGGAGGGGGGGGTGAGGCGGGTCTGTAGGTGTAGTTGGAAGGGGGGGGGTGAGGCCAGGCAGGTCTGCAGGGGTGTAGTTTGGAGGGGGGGGGGGGTGAGGCAGGTCTGCAGGTGGAGTTAGAGGGAGGGGGGTGAGGCGGGTCAGCAGGTGGAGGTGGAGGGGGGGGGGTGAGGCAGGTCTGCAGTGGAGGTGGAGGGGGGGGTGAGGCGGGTCAGCAGGTGGAGTTGGAGGGGGATGAGGCGGGTCTGTCAGGTGGAGGTGGGAGGGGGGGGTGAGGCGGGTCAGCAGGTGGAGGTGGAGGGGGGGGTGAGGCGGTCTGGCAGGTGTATTTGGAGGGGGGGGGGGTGAGGCAGGTCTGCAGTGTAGTGGGGGAGGGGGGGGTGAGGCGGGTCTGCAGGTGGAGTGGAGGGGGGGGTGAGGCGGGTCAGCAGGTGTGAGTTTTGGAGGTGGGGGGGGGGGGGGTGAGGCGGGTCAGCAGGTGGAGTTGGAGGTGTTTTTTGGGGGGGGGTGAGGCGGGTCTGTAGGTGTAGTTTGGAAGGGGGGGGGGTGAGGCAGGTCTGCAGGTGTAGTTGGAGGGGGGGGGGGGGGTGAGGCAGGTCTGCAGGTGGAGTTAGAGGGAGGGGGGTGAGGCGGGTCAGCAGGTGGAGGTGAAGGGGGGGGGTGAGGCGGGTCAGCAGGTGGAGGTGAAGGGGGGGGTGAGGCGGGTCAGCAGGTGGAGTTGGAGGGGGATGAGGCGGGTTCCTGCTGCAGGTGGAGGTGGAGGGGGGGGGGTGAGGCGGGTCAGCAGGTGGAGTTGGAGGGGATGAGGCGGGTCTGTGCAGGTGGAGGTGGAGGGGGGGGCTGAGGCAGGTCTGCAGGTGGAGGTGGAGGGGGGGGGTGAGGCGGGTCAGCAGGTGGAGGTGGGGGTGAGGTGGGTTTGCCAGGTGGAGGTGGAGGGGGGGGGGTGAGGTGCGGGTCTGCAGGTGGAGGTGGGGGTGAGGCGGGTCTGCAGGTGGAGGTGGGGGGGGGGGTGAGGACCTCAGAACTCAGAACTTACTTGAGGGAGAGCGAGAAGTCGTTCTTGCTGGTTTCACTGTTTCTGACCAAAATTAACTGGACTCCTTACACAAACGGAGCAACGACTCGGCGTCAGTCCGGCTGATCGCCCCGTGATACCAACTGAGGGGGGGGGAGAGAGGGGGGGAGAGAAAGGGGGGGGGAGAGAGAAAGAGGGGGGGGAGAGAGGGTGGGGGGGAGAGAGAGGGAGGGGGGGAGAGAGAGAGGGGGAGAGAGAGAGAGAGAGGGGGGAGAGAGGGGGGAGAGAGAGAGAGAAGGGGGGAGAGAGGGGGAGAGAGAGGGGGGGGAGAGAGAGGGGGAGAGAGAGAGGGGGGGGAGAGAGAGAGGGGGGGGAGAGAGAGGGGGGGGGAGATAAAGATAAATATTCAAATGAGATGCAGAATCATTACATAATAAAAATTAATCCCGGTTTAAATTTGTGGGTCAGAAGCAGCAGGCGAACCAGAATGTTAGAGCATCTGATTATAATCTGCTGTTTAATCTGATGAACAATCTGATGAATAATCTGATGAATAATCTGCTGTTTAATCTGATGAATAATCTGCTGTTTAATCTGATGAATAATCTGGTGTATAATCTGATGAATAATCTGATGAATAATCTGATGAATAATCTGGTGTATAATCTGGTGTATAATCTGATGAATAATCTGATGAATAATCTGGTGAATAATCTGATGAATAATCTGATGAATAATCTGCTGTATAATCTGATGAATAATCTGATGAATAATCTGCTGTATAATCTGATGAATAATCTGATGAATAATCTGCTGTATAATCTGATGAATAATCTGCTGTATAATCTGATGAATAATCTGATGAATAATCTGATGAATAATCTGGTGTATAATCTGGTGTATAATCTGATGAATAATCTGATGAATAATCTGGTGAATAATCTGATGAATAATCTGCTGTATAATCTGATGAATAATCTGATGAATAATCTGCTGTATAATCTGATGAATAATCTGCTGTATAATCTGATGAATAATCTGCTGTATAATCTGATGAATAATCTGCTGTATAATCTGCTGTATAACCTGATGAATAATCTGGTGTATAATATGATTATAATCTGCTGTTTAATCTGATGAATAATCTGGTGTATAATCTGGTGTATAATCTGATGAATAATCTGATGAATAATCTGCTGTTTAACCTGATGAATAATCTGGTGTATAATCTGATGTATAATCTGATGAATAATCTGATGAATAATCTGCTGTTTAACCTGATGAATAATCTGGTGTATAATATGATTATAATCTGCTGTTTAATCTGATGAATATGGTTTATAATCTGGCAAATAATCTGATGTTTGTTCGGGCATATATTCTGATAAATAATCAGATAAATATTGTGAATAATCTGTCAGGAAAGTGATTGACTAGGGTTAGGGTTAGG
>JAFMOC010000219.1:142500-152500 GCA_019802505.1 Corydoras sp. C115 | reverse complement strand
GTTAAGTTGAGGGTTAAGTTTGAGGGTTAAGTTGAGGGTTAAGTTGAGGGTTAAGTTGAGGGTTAAAAGTTGAGGAGGGTTAAGTTGAGGGTTAAGTTGAGGGTTAAGTTGAGGGTTAAGTTGAGGGTTAAGTTGAGGGTTAAGGGTTAAGTTGAGGGTTAAGTTGAGGGTTAAGTTGAGGGTTAAGTTGAGGGTTAAGTTGAGGGTTAAGTTGGTTAAGTTGAGGGTTTAAAGTTGAGGGTTAAGTTGAGGGTTAAGTTGAGGGTTAAGTTGAGGGTTAAGTTGAGGGTTAAAGTTGAGGGTTAAGTTGAGGGTTAAGTTGAGGGTTAAGTTGAGGGTTAAAGTTGAGGGTTAAGGGTTAAGTTGAGGGTTAAGTTGAGGGTTAAGTTGAGGGTTAAGTTGAGGGTTAAAAGTTGAGGGTTAAGTTGAGGGTTAAGTTGAGGGTTAAGTTGAGGGTTAAGTTGAGGGTTAAGTTGAGGGTTAAGTTGAGGGTTAAAATAAGAGGGTTAAGTTGAGGGTTAAGTTGAGGGTTAAGTTGAGGGTTAAGTTGAGGGTTAAAAGTTGAGGGTTAAGTTGAGGGTTAAGTTGAGGGTTAAGTTTGAGGGTTAAGTTGAGGGTTTGAGGGTTAAGTTGAGGGTTAAGTTGAGGGTTAAGTTGAGGGTTAAGTTGAGGGTTAAGTTGAGGGTTAAGTTGAGGGTTAAGTTGAGGGTTAAGTTGAGGGTTAAGTTGAGGGTTAAGTTGAGGGTTAAGTTGAGGGTTAAGTTGAGGGTTAAGTTGAGGTTAAGTTGAGGGTTAAAAGTTGAGGGTTAAGTTGAGGGTTTGAGGGTTAAGTTGAGGGTTAAGTTGAGGGTTAAGTTGAGGGTTAAGTTGAGGGTTAAGTTGAGGGTTAAGTTGAGGGTTAAGTTGAGGGTTAAGTTGAGGGTTAAGTTGAGGGTTAAGTTGAGGGTTAAGTTGAGGGTTAAGTTGAGGGTTAAGTTGAGGGTTAAGTTGAGGGTAAGTTGAGGGTTAAGTTGAGGGTTAAGTTGAGGGTTAAGTTGAGGGTTAAAATTGAGGGTTAAGTTGAGGGTTAAGTTGGGGTTAAGTTGAGGGTTAAGTTGAGGGTTAAGTTGAGGGTTAAGTTGAGGGTTAAGTTGAGGGTTAAGTTAAGTTGAGGGTTAAGTTGAGGGTTAAGTTGAGGGTTAAGTTGAGGGTTAAGTTGAGGGTTAAGTTGAGGGTTAAGTTGAGGGTTAAGTTGAGGGTTAAGTTGAGGTTAAGTTGAGGGTTAAGTTGAGGGTTAAGTTGAGGGTTAAGTTGAGGGTTAAGTTGAGGGTTAAGTTGAGGGTTAAGTTGAGGGTTAAGTTGAGGGTTAAGTTGAGGGTTAAGTTGAGGGTAAAGTTGAGGGTTAAGTTGAGTTGGGGTAAGGGTTAAGAGGGTTAAGTTGAGGGTTTGAGGGTTAAGTTGAGGGTTAAGTTGAGGGTTAAGTTGAGGGTTAAGTTGAGGGTTAAGTTGAGGGTTAAAGTTGAGGGTTAAGTTGAGGGTTAAGTTGAGGGTTAAGTTGAGGGTTAAGTTGAGGGTTAAGTTGAGGGTTTAAAGTTGAGGGTTAAGTTGAGGGTTAAGTTGAGGGTTAAGTTGAGGGTTAAGTTGAGGGTTAAGTTGAGGGTTAAGTTGAGGGTTAAGTTGAGGGTTAAGTTGAGGGTTAAGTTGAGGGTTAAGTTGAGGGTTAAGTTGAGGGTTAAGTTGAGGGTTAAGTTGAGGGTTAAAGTTGAGGGTTAAGTTGAGGGTTAAGTTGAGGGTTAAGTTGAGGGTTAAGTTGAGGGTTAAGTTGAGGGTTAAGTTGAGGGTTAAGTTGAGGGTTAAGTTGAGGGTTAAGTTGAGGGTTAAGTTGAGGGTTTAAAGTTGAGGTTAAGTTGAGGGTTAAGTTGAGGGTTAAGTTGAGTTAAGTTGAGGGTTAAGTTGAGGGTTAAGTTGAGGGTTAAGTTGAGGGTTAAGTTGAGGGTTAAGTTGAGGTTAAGTTGAGGGTTAAGTTGAGGGTTAAGTTGAGGGTTAAGTTGAGGGTTGAGGGTTAAGTTGAGGGTTAAGTTGAGGGTTAAGTTTAAGTTGAGGGTTAAGTTGAGGGTTAAGTTGAGGGTTAAGTTGAGGGTTAAGTTGAGGGTTAAGTTGAGGGTTAAGTTGAGGGTTAAAAGTTGAGGGTTAAGTTGAGGGTTAAGTTGAGGGTTAAGTTGAGGGTTAGTTGAGGGTTAAGTTGAGGGTTAAGTTGAGGGTTAAGTTGAGGGTTAAGTTGAGGGTTAAGTTGAGGGTTAAGTTGAGGGTTAAGTTGAGGGTTAAGTTGAGGGTTAAGTTGAGGGTTAAGTTGAGGGTTAAGTTGAGGGTTAAGTTGAGGGTTAAGTTGAGGGTTAAGTTGAGGGTTAAGTTGAGGGTTAAGTTGAGGGTTAAGTTGAGGGTAAGTTGAGGGTTAAGTTGAGGGTTAAGTTGAGGGTTAAGTTGAGGGTTAAGTTGAGGAGGGTTAAGTTGAGGGTTAAAAGTTGAGGGTTAAGTTGAGGGTTAAGGTTAAGTTGAGGGTTAAGTTGAGTGTTAAGTTGAGTGTTAAGTTGAGAGAGGAACAGAGAGAGAAAAGACACAGAGAGAAAGGAAACAGAGAGAGAGAGAGAAACAGAGGGTTAAGTTGAGAGAAGTTGAGAGAAGAAAAGACACAGAGAGAGAGACAGAAGAGTTGAGGGAAAAGAAGAGAGAGAGAAGAGAGAGGTTTAAAGTTGAGGGAGAACAGTTGAAAGGACCATGAAGTTGAGAGAGAGAACACAGAGACAGTTAAGAGACACAGAGAGTAAAGAAAGGAAGAGAGAGAGAACAGAGACAGAGAAAGAGACAGAGAGAGAGAAAGACACAGTTGAGGGTTAAAGACACAGAGGAGAGAGAAGTTGAGAGAGTTAGAAACAGAGAGAAGAGAGAAGTTGAGAGAGTTAACAGAGGAAAGTTGAGAGAGAAGTTGAAGACACAGAGGGGTTAAGAGAGAGACAGAGAGAGAGAAGAGGGTTAAGAGAGGAGTTAAGACACAGAGAGAGAGACAGAGAAGAGAGGGTTAGTTGAGGGTTAGAGAGAGAAGAAGAGAGAGACACAGAGACAGGGTTAAGAGAGAGAGAGAGAGAGAGAGAGAGAGACAGAGAGAGAGAGAGAGAGATGGAGGTGAAATAATAAAGATAAAGGAATGAAGAAGGTGAGGGGAGGGTGGAGGTGAGGAGGAGGTGGTGAGGTGGAGGTGAGGAGGTGGTGAGGGTGATGAGGAGGTGGAGGTGAGGAGGTGGTGAGGTGGAGGTGAGGAGGTGGTGAGGGTGATGAAAGGTGGAGGTGAGGGTGATGAGGAAAAAAGGTCTGAGAGAGGAAAGGTGAGGGTTTATGAGGAGGTGGAGGTGAGGAGGTGGTGAGGGTGATGAGGTGGAGGTGAGGGTGATGAGGAGGTGGAGGTGAGGAGGTGGTGAGGGTGATGAGGAGGAAAGGAGGTGAAAAGGTGAGAGAAGTGAGGAGGTGGTGAGGTGGAAGTGAGGAGGTGGTGAGGGTGATGAGGAGGTGGAGGTGAGGGTGATGAGGAGGTGGAGGTGAGGAGGTGGAGGTGAGGAGGTGGTGAGGGTGATGAGGAGGTGGAGGTGAGGGTGATGAGGAGGTGGAGGTGAGGAGGTGGAGGTGAGGAGGTGGTGAGAGGGTGATGAGGAGGTGGAGGTGAGGAGGAAAGGTGAGGGTGAAGAGAGGAGGCACCTGGAGAGAAGTGAGGTGTGATGAGGAGAGAAGGAGATGAAGACAGAGGAGAGGGAGGAGGAGGTGAGGGGTGATGAGGAGGAAGGTGAAGGAGGTGAGCAGATGAAAAAGGTGGAGGTTAGGAGGTTGGTGAGGGTGAAAAGGGAGGGGGAAGAGGAGGTGTGGAGGTGGAGGTGAGGGGAGGTGGAGGGAGAAGATGAAGGTGAAGGGGATGGAGGTTTGAGAAGAGTGAAGGCAAATGAGGAGATTTAGAAGAGAGGAGAAAAGAAGAAGGAGAGGTAAGAAGAGAGAGAGAGAAGGTTAAAGGGGAGAAAGAAAGAAGGAGGGGGAGGTGAGGAAAGGAGAGGGGAAAAGAGGAGAGGAAGAATACAGAAGGTGGGGGAAGAGAAAGAGGGAGGGAGGGGGACAGAGAGAGAGAAGAGAGGAGGAAGGAAAAGAGGGAAAGAAGGGGGAGCGTAGGAGAGGAGAGAAGGAAGGAGAGAGGGAGAAGGGGAGGGGTAGAGAGAAGGGAGAGGAGAGGAGGGAGGAGAGAGAAGGGAGAACAGAAGGGGGAAGGAGAGGGAAGAGGAGAGCTGAGAGAAAAAGGAGGGGAGAAGAAAAAAGAAAGAGGAGAGAAAAAGGGAGGAGGAGAAGGGTAAGAGGAGGGAAGGGGAAGAAAGGAGATTCTGAAGAAGGAAGAGAGGGAAGAAAGGAGGGGAAGAAGGGAGGGAATAAGAGATTAAGAGAGAGGGGGAAAGGGGAGAGGAAGAGAGAGGGGGGAAAGGAGAGAGAAAGAGAGGAAAATCCTAGGAGAGAGAAGGAAAAGAGGGTAGGAGGGAGAGAAGAGGAAGAGAGAGAGAGGAAGAGGGGAGAGAGGGAGAAAAAGGAGAAGAAGAAGGAAGAGGGGAGAGGAAGAGAGGGGAGAAGAAGAGGAGAAGAAGGGAAAAAAGAGAGAGAGGAGGAGAGAAGA
The DNA here is from genome assembly GCA_019802505.1 of Corydoras sp. C115. Classification (NCBI taxonomy): domain Eukaryota; kingdom Metazoa; phylum Chordata; class Actinopteri; order Siluriformes; family Callichthyidae; genus Corydoras; species Corydoras sp. C115. The sequence goes on along the minus strand of JAFMOC010000219.1, from coordinate 147,825 downwards.
GAGAAGAGGGGGAGAAGCGAGAAGGAGAAGAGAAAAAAGGGAAAAAGGGAGAAAAGGAGAGGGAGAGAGAGGGGAGAAGAAGAGAGGAGAATGGAGAAGGAGAGGGGGAAGAGGGAAAGTGAGAGGGGGAAGAAGAGAGAGGAAAGAGGAGGAAGACAGAGGGAAGAGAAGGGAGAGAAGAAGGAGAGAAGAGAGGAGAGGGAGGGGGAAAGAGAGAGAGAGAGAGAGAGAGAGGAAAGGGAAGAGAGAAAGAGAGAAGAAGAGAGAAAGGAAGGGAGAGAAGAGGAGAGGGAAGAAAAAGAGAGAAGAGAGAAGGAGAGAGAGAGAGAGAGAGGAGGAAGAGGGAGAGGAGAGGAGAGAAAGAGAGAGGGAGGAGAGAGAGAGAAGAAGAAAGAGGAGAGGGAAAGGAGGGGGAGGAAAGAAGAGAAAGGGGGGAGAAGAGAGAGAGGGAAAAAAAAAGAAGAGAGAGGAGAGAGAGAAGAGAGGGAGAGAGAAGGAAAAAGAGAGAAAGGGAAAAGACAGAGGGGGAGAGAGAAAGAGGAGAAGAGGGGAGAAGGGAAGGAAGAGGAGGAAGAGAGAGAGAGAAAGGAAAAGAGAAGGGGAGAAGAGAGGAAGGAGAAGAAGAAGAGGGGGGAAGAGGGGAGGGAGAGGAAGAGGGAGAAGAGAGAGGGAAGAGAAAGAAGAAAAGAGGAGAGGAGGGAAAGAAAGGAAGAAGAGGAAGAGGGGGGAGGGGAAAAGAGGGGAGAGAAAGGGAGAGAGGAAGAGAGGAGGGAGAGAGAAGAGGAGAGAGGAGGGAAAGAGGAGAAAGAGGAGAGAGGGGGAGGGGAGAGAAAAGGAAGGGAGAAGAAGAGGGGAAAGAAAGGAAAGGAGGGAAGAGAAAAGGGGGGAGAGGAGGAGGAAGGAAAGAGAGAGGGAAGGAGAGAAAAGGAAAGGAGAAAGGAGAAAGGAGAGAAGAGGAGAATGAGAGAAAAGGGAAAAGAGAGGGAGAGAAGGGGAAAAGAAAGAAGGAGGAAAGGAAAGAAGAGGAGAAAGAGAAGAGAGAAAAAGAGAGGGGGAAAAGGAAAAGAAGGAGGAGAAGAGAAAAGGAGGAGAAAGAAAAGAGACTCCAGAGAGAGAAAGAAAAGAGAGAAAAAAGAAAGAGAGGGAAAAAGAAGAGGAAAGGGAAAACAAAGAGGGGAGGGAAAAGAGAAGAAGAAGGAAGGGGGAAGGGAGTAAGGAAGGAGAGAAGGAGGAAAGAAAGAGGAAAGAAGGAGAAAGAGAAGAGGAAGAGAAAAAAGAGAGAAAGAAGAAAGAGGAGGGAGAAGAAAGAAACAGAAAAAAGGGAAGAAAGAAGGGGGGAAGAAGAGGAAAAAGGGAAAAAGAAAAGGAGAAGGAGAAGAAAAGAAGAAGGAAAGGAAAGGTGAGAAGAAGGAAAAAAAGAAGGGGAGAAAGAGAAGAGAAGGGGAAGAAGGGGAAGGAGAAAAGAAGAAAGGAAGGGGAGGAGAAGGGAAAGAGAAGAAAAAGAAAGAAAGAGAGAGAGAGAGAAGAAGAAGAGAGGAGAAAGGGGGGAAGAGAGAAGAGAGAAGAAAGAGGAAAGAGAGAAAAGAGAGAGAGAAGGGGAACGGGGAAAGGAAAAAGAGAGAAGGAGAAAAAGGGGAGAGAAAGAGAGGAGGGGGGGGGAAGAGAGGAGAAGAGGGAAGAGAAGGGGAAAAGAAGTGAAAAGAGAAGAAGGAAGGAAGAGAAAAGAGAAGAGAAAGGGGGGGGAGGAAAAAGGGGAGAAAGGAGGGAAATTGAAAAAAAATAGGGAAGGGGAGAAAAGAGAAGAGAAAAGAAAGAAGAGGAAAGGAGAGAGAAAGGAGGGGGGAGAGAGGAAGGGGGGAAGGAGGGAGAAGGGGGGAAAAGGGCAGGGAAAAGAGAGGGAGAAGAAGGGGGAGAAAAGAGGAGAGAAGAGAAGAAAAAGGGGAGAGAGAGGAAAGACAGAAAGAGAGGAGGGAGAAGAGGGAAGAGGGAAAAAGAGGGAGGATAAAGGAGAGGATTCTCATGGGAAGAAAATGAGAGGGGAAGGGGTGGGGACACGAAAAGAGAGGAGAAAGGAGAAAGAGAGAAAGGAAGAGGAAGAGGGAAGGGGGGAGGGGGGAGAGAAAGAAGGAGAAAGAGGGAAAGAAAAGAAGAGAAGGGGGAGAATAGAAAAATCGGGGAGAAGAAGGAGAAGGGAGAAGAGGGCAGAAGAGATGGGAGAGGAAAAGATAAAGGGAGAGGAGGGAAGAAAAGAAAGAAGAGGGAAGGAGGAGAGAAAAAAGGAGAAGAAAGAAAGAAGAAGAAAGGGAAAAGGAAGAAGGGGGGAGAAGAAGTAAGTGAAAAGAGAGGAAAGAGGAACGAAGGGAGAGAGAAGAGAGGTTCGAATCAGGGAAAAAAAGAGGAGGGAGAGGAAGAAGAGGATGAGAAGGGAAGAAAAGAGAGGCTGGGGGAAAAGAGAAGAGGGGGAAAGAGAAAAATGAAGAAGAGAAGAGAGGGAAGAAAGGGGAAGAAAGAGGAAGAAAGAGAAGAGGAAGGAAGAAAAAAAGAAGGGAAGGCAAGGGGAGAAAAGGAAGGGGGGGGAGGAAGGGAAAGGGAGGAAGAGGGAAGAGAGAGATAGAAAAGAAGAGGAAGGGAAAAAAGAAGAAGAGAGGAAGAAAGGGAAAGAAGAGGAGTGGTGAGATGGAGAAAGGGGAGAGGGGGAGAACGAGGGAAGAAGTGGAGAAAGAGGAGGAGAGGAGAGGGACGAGAGAGAGAGAGAGAAAGGGAGGAGGGGAAGGAGAGAGGAGAGGAAGGAGAGGGGAGAAGAGGAGAAGAGAAGGAGAAAAAGGAGGAGAAGAGGAGGGAGGAGGGAGAAGAAGAGAGGAGAAGAGGGAAGAGAAAGGAGAGGAGGAAGGGGGAGGAGGGAGAAGGAAAAAGAGGGAGAGGGAAGAGAGAGAGAGAGAAAGAGGAGGAGAAAAAAGGAGAAGAGGAAAAGGAAGAGGAGGAGGAGAGAGAGGGAGGAGGAAGGAGGAGGAAAAAAAAGAAGAGAAAGGAGGGAGAGGGAAAGGAGGAGAGAGAAAGAGAAGAGAGGAGGAGGAGAGAGGGAGAGAGAAAGGAGAGAGAAGAGGAGGGAGAGGAGAGAGAAGAAAGGAGAGGAGGAGAGAAGAGAGAAGGGGAAGAAGAGAGGAGGAAGAAGAGAAAGGAGGAAGGAGAAAAAGGAGGAGGAAAGAGGGAGGAGGAGAAGAGAGAGAGAGGAAGAGAGAGGGGGGGAAGAGAGAGGGAAGAGAAGAAAGAGGAGGGGAAAGGAGGAGGGGGAGGAGGAGAGAAGGAAAGGAGAGGAAGGAGGGGAGAGAGGAGGAGGAGGGAGAGGAGGGGTAGGAAAAAGGACAAGGGAAGAGAGGAGAGAGAAGAAGAAGAAAGGAAGAGAGGGAGGAAGAAGGAGGAGGAGAACTGAAAGGGAAAGGAGAAAAAGGAGGAAGAAGAGGAAAAGAAGGGAAAGAAAAGGAAAGAGAAAAAAACGAGGAGGAGAGAAGGAAGAGAGGAGGAAGAGGAGGGGAAAAAGGGAAAGGAGGGAGGAGGAGGGGAAGAGGAGGAAGAGGAAGGAAGAGAGAAGGAAGGAGGAAGGAGGAGGGAGAAGGAGGAAGAGGAGGAAAGGGGAAAGAGGAGAGGAGAGGAGGACGAGAGGAGGAGACGAGGAGAGAGAGAGAGAGGAAGAGAGGAGAAAGAGGAGGAGAGAGGAAGGAGGAGGAGGAGGAGGAGAGGAGGAGGCGAGAAGGAGAGAGAAGGAGGGGAGGAGGAGGAGGAAGAGAGGAGGGAGGACGAAAGAGAGAAGGAGGAGAGAAGAAAGAGGAGGAGAGGGAGAAAGGAGAAGGAGAGAGGAGGAGAAAGAGGAGAGGAGGAGAGAAAAGAGGAGAGAGGAGAGAGGAGAGAGGAGGAGGAGGAAGGAGGAGAGAGGAGGAGGAAGAGAAGAAAGAGGAGAGAGAGGAAGGAGAGAAGGAGAGGAGGGAGAGGAGACGAGGAAGGAGGAAGAGGAAGAGAGAGGAGAGAGAGAGAAAGGAGGAGGACACAGGAGGAGAGGAGGGAGGAGGAGAGAGGAGAGGAGAAGAGAAAGAAGAGAACATGAGAAGAGACGAGGAGGAGGAGGCGAGAGAGGACGGGAGAGAGGAGGAGGAGAAGAGGGAGAAGAGAGGAGAGGAGAGGACGAAGGAGAGAAGAGGAGGAGAGAGGAGAAGAGAGGGGAGAGAGAGGAGAGAGAAGAGAGGAGAAGAGGAGAAAGGAGGAGAAGAAGGAGAGAGGAGGAGAGGAAGGAGAGAGAGGAGGAGAAGAGAGAGGAGGACGAGAGGAGAGAGAGAAAGAAGGAGGGAGGAGAGAAGAGAAGAAAGGAGGAGAGACGGAGGAGGAAGAGAAGGACGAGGAGGAAGAAAAGAGACGAGGAGGAAGGACGAGAGGAGGAGGACGAGAGGAGGGAAGGAAGAGGAGGGAGAAGAGAGGAGGACGAGGAAGGAGAGGAGAAGAGGAGAAGAGAGGAAAAGAGGGAAAGAGGAGGAGGAGAAAGGAGGAGAGGAGGAGGAGGAGGACGAGAACGAAAAGAGAGAGAGGGGGGAAGAGAGGAGGAGGAGAGGAGAGAAAAGGAGGAGGAGAGGGGAGGATCGAGGAGGAGAGGAGGAGGAGAGACGAGGAGGAGGAGGAGGAGGAGGAGGAGGAGAGAGGAGGAGGAAGAGGAGGAGGAAGGAGAGGAGAAGGGAGGAAGAAGGAGGAGGAGAGAAAACGAGGAGGAGGAGGACGAGAAAGGAGGAGGAGGAGGGACGAGGAGAGGAGGAGGAGGAGGACGAGGGAGAGGAGGAGGAGGAGCTGACGAGGAGGAGGAGGACGAAGAAGAGAAGGGGGGAGGAAAGGAAGAAGGAGGAGGAGGAGGTCAAGGGGGATACAGGAAAGACCTGCAGGAGGAAGAAGACCCAGGGGAACACAGGGTAGGACACAGGACTCAGAGGACACACTCACAGGAAAACAGACAGGACACTCTCCGTCAATACACACACACACACACAGGAGAAAACAACGACCAATCAGGAACGAGGAGGATTCTGGTGGGAACTCAGGTTCCTGATTTATGTTCCAGATTTGCATATTTAAATCTGCTGGAAGAGGAGCACGTGCAGACGCTTCAGAAACACAGATGATCAATCACAGAAGTGTGTGTGTGTGTGAGTGAGGTGAGAGAGAGGAGAGTGTGGGGGTGTGGAGTGTGAGAGGAGAGTGAGGAAGTGTGTGGTGGGAGTGTGTGTGTGTAGAGGAAGAGGAGTGAGTGTGGGTGAGGAGTGTGTGTGTGTGAGAGAGTGAGAGTGAGTG
>JAFMOC010000219.1:125000-130000 GCA_019802505.1 Corydoras sp. C115 | reverse complement strand
CGTACAGCGATGCTACGTTCTCAAAACTCCACTGCGCTGCGTGCAAACCAGAGCCGGAACGTCAGGAGACGAAATGACATCAGAGCCCTCGGTTCTAAAGAGGGACAACGCCGTGCGTCTGTATTTAAACACCTTTAGAATAATTATACACCGCCTCAAAAGAACAGTCTACAGGAAACGAAAACATTCCACCAGAGAAAACATCTAGAGACGAAATGACCCCCCCCAAGATGAAATGTTCTTTGAAAGACAAATGTTCTGAAAAACATCCTGTTAAACGAGAGACAAAACTTTTTATGCAAGATAGAACATTCCACTGGAGACAAAAGGTTCACAGGAGACGAAATGTTCTGCTAGATAAAAAAAAACGTTCTGAAATAAAATGTTTAATGAGATACGAAACATTTTACAGGAGACGCAACTCTCTACGAGACAAAACGTTCTATAGGAGACGAAACGTTCTATGAGAAACTAAACATTCTACAGGAGACGAAATGTTCTATGGGAGACGAAGCGCTCTACAAGAGACAAAACGTTCTCGAATAAAATGTTAAAATAAGAGAAAAACATTCCAATAGAGATGAAATGTTCCACAAGCGACAAAACTTTCTATGGGAGACGAAACTCTCTATGAGACAAAACGTTCTACGGGAGACGAAACGTTCTATGAGAAACTAAACATTCTACAGGAGACAAAACGTTCTATGGGAGACGAAGCGCTCTACGAGAGACAAAACGTTCTCGAATAAAATGTTAATTCCAATAGAGACAAAACATTCCACAAACTGCAAAACGTTCTATGTGAGACGAAACGTTCTCAAATAAAACGTTAAAATGAGAGACAAAACATTCGACAAGAGACGAATGTGTGACATCACAGACCCAAACGGCGGCGCTCAGTAAAGTGCAGACTCATCACAGCACTCGCGGAACCTTCGCAGTACATTTGCTCGGCGCGTTTCATTAGCGGCGGCGCGCGGACCGCGCTGACTGATGGAACGCTAATGGAATCCTTTAGGTTCCACTCGCAGAGATTAAGCCTAATGATTTTCATTCATTCCGCTGAGCGAGGGAGATGGACAACCGCGGTCCTGTCACCGTTCTCTCAGAGGTGATGATTAAACAAGAACCCAGCTTAATCAGGTGGAGGATCCAACGCGGGGGTGGGGGTGGGGGGCGCCGTCAATGAGGTCAGCGCCGGAAAAACAGCTGATCATCAGACCCACAGCTTCAGCAATAAACAAAGAAGAGACGAAACCTTCCGCCAGAGACGAAACATTTAATGAGGCACATAAACATTCCGCGAGAGACGAAACGTTCTGAGAGAGACAAAGCACTTAATGGGAGATTAAAATGTTCCATGAAAGACAAACTGTTCTTAGAGAGACGAAATGTTCCACAATTAAAAAAATCTTTGAGAGACGAAAACGTTCCACAAAAGATTTAATATTTAATAACGAGACACGAAACGTTCCTTGAAAGACGTGAGACAAAATAGACAATTTTTTTTGTGAGACAAAAAAGACGAGAGACAAAATATTCAATGTGAGATGAAATTTTCCATGTGTGACAAAGGTTTTTTTTTTCCCCACAAGATACAATGACGAAACGGCAGAGACGAAACGTTCTAAAGAGACAAAACGTTTCACGAGAGATGAAATGTTCTAAGGGCGACAAAAAGTTCCTGGAGAGACAAGCCATTTCATAGGAGACTAAACGTTTTACGAGAGACAAAACACTTTACGAGAGACGAAATGTGCCAAGAGAGACGAAATGCTCAAAGAGAAACAAACCCTTTGACGAGAAATTAAATGTTTTAAAAGAGACAAAATTCTCACTGGGTGACGAAATTTCTTCGCAGAAGACAAAATGTTCCAGGAGAGACAAAACATTTCACGGGAGATGAATTGTTTTACGAGAGACAAAACATTTTACAAGAGACGAAATGTGCAAAGAGAAATTAAATGTTTTAAAGGAGACAAAATTCTCACTGAGCGACAATTATTTTTTTCCACGCAGAAGACGAAATGTTCCAAGAGAGACAAAAAGTTCCAGGAGACAAACCCTTTTACGAGAGACAAAATGTTCTAAGACAATTCCTTTTACGAGAGACGAAACGTTCTATGAGAGACAGAATGCTCACCGGGTGACGAAATATTTCGCAAGAGACGAAATGTTCTACATAATCGTCTGATCCCCCGACCGACATGGTTGCACTGGTGCGGAAGCCTGGCGGTTACCCCTCAACCCTCATTGGTCCGGAGGTTCTGTACCCCGTCTGTCCCCTCCGATCTCTGAACGTCCCCCGTCCCCCCCGGCAGCAGGACGCCGTTATGTGCGGTGAGCTCAGCGCGCTGATGAAGCCGGGGGCCTGGCGGGGCTCCGGACCCGCAGGGCACCTTCCAGCGTCCCGCCGGCGTTCCGTAAAACGCGCTCCCCCCCCCCCCCGCTCGTTAACAGCAACGCTTCCGAGAAAGAACAATGACTAAAGAGAAAAGGACGACTTCCTCCCCACAGAGGACAAGAAATCTGCCAGATCCATCCAATTAAAACACTTTCATTATTACAGGATGCAGAGTGAGCCTGCGTTTACTCACGGCTTCGGGGGGGCGCAGGGGGGGGGGGTGCTGCGGGTTCCGACACGCTGCGTTATTAATATGTTCCATCAAACCTGCAGCCCTGATCCAATAATTGGAGGAGCTGCGAGGCCGAGGCGAGGCGGGGTTCCGATTCGTGTACCTTCACCGATCATCTGAACCCACAGTGTCCCACGTGAGCCAAGAAACATCCGGGTCCGCAGAACCCACAGCGGGTGGAACCGCAGCGTCAGCGCCCAATGAAGCGCCGGGGGGGGTCCAGGACCAGCACCAGCACTCATGATGTGACGGGATAGGGTTTAAAAACCTATGCTATATGACATGACGTGACGGGATAGGATTTAAAACAAAGCTTCATGATGTGACGAGATAGGGTTCAAAACGCTTTATGATGTGATGGGATAGGGTTTAAAACCCACGCTTTATGATGTGACGGGATAGGATTTAAAACAACGCTTCATGACGTGACGGGATAGGATTTAAAACAACGCTTCATGACGTGACGGGATAGGATTTAAAACAATGCTTCATGATGTGACGGGATAGGATTTAAAACAAAGCTTCATGATGTGACGGGATAGGATTTAAAACAATGTTTCATGACGTGACGGGATAGGATTAAAAACCAACGCTTCATGACGTGACGGGATAGAATTTAAAACAACGCTTCATGACGTGACGGGATAGGATTTAAAATGACGCTTCATGACGTGACGGGATAGGATTTAAAACAACGCTTCATGACGTGACGGGATAGGATTTAAAACAACGCTTCATGACGTGACGGGATAGGATTTAAAACAACGCTTCATGACGTGACGGGATAGGATTTAAAACAATGCTTCATGACGTGACGGGATAGGATTTAAAACAACGCTTCATGACGTGACGGGATAGGATTTAAAACAACGCTTCATAACGTGACGGGATAGGATTTAAAACCGACGCTTCATGACGTGACGGGATAGGATTAAAAACGCTTCATGACGTGACGGGATAGGATTTAAAACAACGCTTCATGACGTGACGGGATAGGATTTAAAACAACGCTTCATGACGTGACGGGATAGGATTTAAAACAACGCTTCATGACGTGATGGGATAGGATTAAAAACCGACGAATCATGACATGACGGGATAGGATTTAAAACAACGCTTCATGATGTGACGGGATAGGATTTAAAACAAAGCTTCATGATGTGACGGGATAGGATTTAAAACTGACGCTTCATGACGTGACGGGATAGGATTTAAAACAATGCTTCATGACGTGACGGGATAGGATTTAAAACAACGCTTCATGACGTGACGGGATAGGATTTAAAACAACGCTTCATGATGTGACGGGATAGGATTTAAAACAACGCTTCATGACGTGACGGGATAGGATTTAAAACAACGCTTCATGACGTGATGGGATAGGATTAAAAACCGACGAATCATGACATGACGGGATAGGATTTAAAACAACGCTTCATGATGTGACGGGATAGGATTTAAAACAAAGCTTCATGATGTGACGGGATAGGATTTAAAACTGACGCTTCATGACGTGACGGGATAGGATTTAAAACAATGCTTCATGACGTGACGGGATAGGATTTAAAACAACGCTTCATGACGTGACGGGATAGGATTTAAAACAACGCTTCATGATGTGACGGGATAGGATTTAAAACAACGCTTCATGACGTGACGGGATAGGATTTAAAACAACGCTTCATGATGTGACAGGATAGGATTTAAAACAACGCTTCATGACGTGACGGGATAGGATTTAAAACAACGCTTCATGACGTGACGGGATATGGTTTAAAACCCACGCTTTATGATGTGACGGGATAGGGTTCAAAACGCTTTATGATGTGACGGGATAGGGTTCAAAACGCTTTATGATGTGACGGGATAGGATTTAAAACAACGCTTCATGACGTGACGGGATAGGATTTAAAACAACGCTTCATGACGTGACGGGATAGGATTTAAAACAACGCTTCATGACGTGACGGGATAGGATTTAAAACAACGCTTCATGACGTGACGGGATAGGATTTAAAACAACGCTTCATGACGTGACGGGATAGGATTTAAAACAACGCTTCATGACGTGACGGGATAGGATTTAAAACAACGCTTCATGACGTGACGGGATAGGATTTAAAACAACGCTTCATGACGTGACGGGATAGGATTTAAAACAACGCTTCATGACGTGACGGGATAGGATTTAAAACAACGCTTCATGACGTGACGGGATAGGATTTAAAACAACGCTTCATGACGTGACGGGATAGGATTTAAAACAACGCTTCATGACGTGACGGGATAGGATTTAAAACAATGCTTCATGACGTGACGGGATATGGTTTAAAACCCACGCTTTATGATGTGACGGGATAGGGT
>JAFMOC010000219.1:112500-120000 GCA_019802505.1 Corydoras sp. C115 | reverse complement strand
GATGGAGAACCAGACGGAACCGGAGACAGGTGAGACAGGGGGGGGGACGAGTGACGTTCCGGTTCCACGCTGGTCATCAGAACGTCGAGGAACGGTCCGTACGAATATATAAGGTGGAACAACAAACACCCCGCGGTGAAGCTGAGGGGGCGGACCCAAAACGAGGCGCCGGTTCCGCTGTAGCCGGAGAACCTCCAATGCCCGGACGTCCCACTCAGTTAATAATAATCGCGTCCGCTGAGGACATGACGCTGCAGAAGTCCAATAAAAAGTAATAACCATGTGGACGGGTTCTAAAGACGTTCCGTCTGCCGCTGTTCTGTTTATACGACAAGGAGGAGAACCTCAGACGCACTTAAAATAAAAATCTATAGAGAACATCTACAGAACCACAACAACACAGAACATCTACAGACCCACAACAACACAGAACATCTACAGAACCACAACAACATGGAGAACATCTACAGAACCACAACATGGAGAACATCTACAGAACCACAACAACACAGAGAACATCTACAGAACCACAACAACACAGAGAACATCTACAGAACCACAACACGGAGAACATCTACAGAACCACAACAACACAGAGAACATCTACAGACCCACAACAACACAGGGAACATCTACAGACCCACAACAACACAGAGAACATCTACAGAACCACAACACAGAGAACATCTACAGACCCACAACAACACAGAGAACATCTACAGACCCACAACAACACATAGAACATCTACAGAACCACAACACGGAGAACATCTACAGAACCACAACAACACGGAGAACATCTACATAACCACAACAACACGGAGAACATCTACATAACCACAACAACACGGAGAACATCTACAGAACCACAACAACACAGAGAACATCTACAGAACCACAACAACACAGAGAACATCTACAGAACCACAACAACACGGAGAACATCTACAGAACCACAACACAGAGAACATCTACAGAACCACAACAACACAGAGAACATCTACAGAACCACAACAACACGGAGAACATCTACAGAACCACAACAACACAGAGAACATCTACAGGACGACCACAACACGGAGAACATCTACAGGACGACCACAACAACAACACGGAGAACATCTACAGAACCACAACAACACGGAGTGTATCTGTGTATCTGTCTGTGTGTATGTGTGTACATATATGATTCAGGTAATGCAGTGTGTGTGTGTGTGTGTGTGTGTGTGTGTGTGTGTGTGTGTGTGTATGTGTGTGTGTGTATGTGTGTGTGTGTGTGTGTGTGTTCCACCGTTCCGGCTCTTATTGAATCAGTGAGCAGAGAGGAGAACCGAGGAGGAGACGAAATAAACAGCAGCGAGGGGACAGTGACGTCTCCATCAGACGCCGTCCCATTTTCCTCTGCAGTGATGGAACGCAGCGCTCCCCGGAGGACTGAGAGAGAACGGGTTCCACAGAACAACAAGACGTCCTCTGCTTCAGAGCAGAGTCAACAACAAGCAGGCACCAGGGACGCAGAACTGGGGACGCGGAACTAAAGACCGGGATGCTTATCCAGGGAACTCAGAACCACAGGCTCTGAGCCAGGGACTCGGAACCAGAGACGCAGAACCAGGGATGCTTCAGAACCAGGGAGTTGGAACCAAAAACTTGGAACTGGGAACTAGGGACCAGGGATGCGGAACCAGGGACTTGGAACTAAAGAAACAGAACCAGTGAGTCAAAGTCAAGGATGTGGAACCATGGACCCAGAACCATGGACGCAGAACCACAGAGTTGGGAAATCTGTGTTAGGAACTCCGAGTTGGGGAACTAAATACTTGGAACCGGGGAGTCGGAGCCAGGAAGTCAGAACCAGGGACGCGGAACCAGTCGCTAACATTTTGGAACCAGGGAACCAGGGACTTGGAACTAAAGTCTCAGAACCAGAGACGCAGAACCAGGGACGCCGATTGAGCCATCAGAGGAGTTCCAGCGTCTCGCTATCGATCCGGATCAGTCGCTGACCTTTCCGGAACCAGGGACGCGGAACCGAAGACTTAGAACCGATGGACTCGGAATGAGTCGTCAGATCTGTCCCATCGGTCTCTGACATTTCCGGAACGTCCAGATCAATATGTCTCCGTTCTGTGTGAACGTGAAAACACAGCGTGGAATGCACCAGGAGCCGGATTCTAATTGTGGTGTAGTGCTTTGGCATGTTCTCCTCTCAGTGCTGGGGATTCCACGTTCGAATCCCAATCTGGGTGGAGTTTCCACGTTCTCCCCGTGTCCACGTGCGTTTCCTCCGGGTTCTCCGGTTTCCTCCCACAGTCCAAAAAACGTAGATTCAAGGTGAATTGGCTTCGCTAAATTGCCCGTATATAGTGTGTGTGTGCGCAGTGATAGATTGCCCCTCTGTCCTGGGTGTATCTGCCCAGCGCCCAAAACGTTCTCCCCTGGATGGGCATGGGGAACCCCCCCCCCGGAGTGTTTGGTATGTTCACCTGGGTCGGGTCAGGTCAGGTTGAATTTTGCATGTTCTCCTCTCGTCTGTGTGGGAAGGTGGACTGAAGACGGCAGACTTCCATCGTGATGGACGGGATAACCCCCATCCGCCTCGATCCCGGTACCGGGATAGGCTCCACATTCCAGTACAACCATCCATTATCTTCTGCTTTATCCTCTATTAGGGTCGGGGGGGGGGGGGTTCTCCATGCCCATCCAGGGGAGAACGTTTCGGGCTCTGGGCATACACCCAGGACAGAGGGGCAATCTATCACTGGACACACACTCACTCACACACACACTCTATTGACCTTGATCCATGATTTTGGACTGTGGGAGGAAACCGGAGAACCCGGAGGAAACCCACGCGGACACGCTGAGATCATGCAAACTCCACCCAGATGGGGATTCGAACCGGGAATCCCTAGCACTGAGAGGAGAACATGCCAAACCACTAAGGCACCGGGATAGGCTCCACATACCAGTACATGTGACTAAGTAATTAATACAACGAGGGACACATTAACAGAGGTTAACGAGGTTAGAGTCGAGGTTCCGATTCGTGCAGCGTCAGACGACTCTCCTCCTCCATCATGATCGTCCACCTTTTTATCTCCCTCGTTAACCGACGTGCCGCCTCCGTGTTTAATTAGTGCTTTAACGACGAGCTCGTCAGCGCTCGGCCCACGCTCCCGATCCGGATCCGGTTCCGTCTGGCTCCGAGCCGGTCCGGGGCGCCGGCAGCTGGCTCATTTGCATAATGGAGGCGCGGCCCACTAAGTTTTGTTAGTGCTCATTGGTGGGTTTACGCAGGAGCTCATTAAAAATCAATCAGGAGGAAACGAGGCGGCGCGCGTTAAAGAACACGTTCTGCTGTAACGACCTGCAAACATCTGCTCTGAGGAGAACCTCATAGGAGAACCTCATAGGGGAACCTCATAGGGGAACCTCACAGGAGAACCTCACAGGGGAACCTCATAGGGGAACCTCATAGGGGAACCTCATAGGGGAAGCTCATACTACAACCTCACAAGAGAACCTCACAGGGGAACCTCACAGGGGAACCTCACAGGAGAACCTCATAGGAGAACCTCACAGGCGAACCTCACAGGGGAACCTCAATGGGGAACCTCACAGGGGAACCTCACAGAGGAACCTCACAGGAGAACCTCACAGGGGAAGCTCACAGGAGCGCCCAACCGATGCCACTCATTAAAGCGTTCTAAAGGGAACGTTCTCACTACGTTCTCAACACAGTCTCAGTAGGTTCTCACTACGTTCTCAACACAGTCTCAGTAGGTTCTCACTACGTTCTCAACACAGTCTCACTAGGTTCTCAGTACGTTCTCAGTATGTTATTAGTATGTTATTGGAATGTGGGTCACGTGACCTCTTTAATCACATGACAAAGTAAAGCGCCGCGTTCTCCGTCCCCGCCACGCCGCCGCAGAACACCGAGAAACAAACAGAAGAGCCGCGCCGCAAACACGCAACAGCCTGCACGCACCGCACGGCTCGACCACCTGAGGCGCCGCACGCGGGCCAGCAATATGTTTTGCCGGATCCCACAGAGAGAACATACGTTCTGCACGCGCTCCAAATAAACCGCACGCGAGGGTTCCGTAACCCCGATCCTCATCGCCCCGCCCGCCCGCCGTAACCCCGATCCACACAGAGTGTAACCCGCACACAGAGTGTAACCCCCACAGAGTGTAACCCCGCACACAGAGTGTAACCCCCACACAGAGTGTAACCCCCACACAGAGTGTAACCCCCACACAGAGTGTCACCCGCACACAGAGTGTAACCCGCACACAGAGTCTAACCCGCACACAGAGTGTAACCCCCACACAGAGTGTAACCCCCACACAGAGTGTAACCCCCACACAGAGTGTCGCCCGCACACAGAGTGTAACCCGCACACAGAGTGTAACCCCGCACACAGAGTGTAACCCCCACACAGAGTGTCGCCCACACACAGAGTCTAACCCGTACACAGAGTCTAACCCGCACACAGAGTGTAACCCGCACACAGAGTGTAACCCCCACACAGAGTGTAACCCCCACACAGAGTGTAACCCCCACACAGAGTGTCGCCCGCACACAGAGTGTCGCCCGCACACAGAGTGTAACCCGCACACAGAGTGTAACCCCCACACAGAGTGTCGCCCGCACGGCGCACACAGAGTGTAACCCGCACACAGAGTGTAACCCCCAAACAGAGTGTCGCCCGCACGGCGCACACAGAGTGTAACCCCCACACAGAGTGTAACCAGAAAACAGAGTGTAACCAGAAAACAGAGTGTAACCCCAACACAGAGTCTAACCACCACACAGAGTGTAACCACCACACAGAGTGTAACCCCGCACACAGAGTGTAACCCCCACACAGAGTGTAACCCCCACACAGAGTGTCACCCCCACACAGAATGTAACCCGCACACAGAGTGTAACCCGCACACAGAGTGTAACCCCCACACAGAGTGTAACCCCCACACAGAGTGTCACCCCCACACAGAATGTAACCCGCACACAGAGTCTAACCCGCACACAGAGTCTAACCCGCACACAGAGTGTAACCCCCACACAGAGTGTAACCCCCACACAGAGTGTAACCCCCACACAGAGTGTCGCCCGCACACAGAGTGTAACCCGCACACAGAGTGTAACCCCCACACAGAGTGTAACCCCCACACAGAGTGTAACCCCCACACAGAGTGTCACCCCCACACAGAATGTAACCCGCACACAGAGTGTAACCCGCACACAGAGTGTAACCCCCACACAGAGTGTAACCCCCACACAGAGTGTAACCCCCACACAGAGTGTCGCCCGCACACAGAGTGTCGCCCGCACACAGAGTGTAACCCCCACACAGAGTGTCGCCCGCACGGCGCACACAGAGTGTAACCCGCACACAGAGTGTAACCCCCACACAGAGTGTCGCCCGCACGGCGCACACAGAGTGTAACCCCCACACACACAGAGTGTAACCCCCAAACAGAGTGTAACACGGCCACACACAGAGTGTAACCCCCACACAGAGTGTAACCAGACACAGAGTGTAACCCCCACACAGAGTGTAACCCCCACACAGAGTGTAACCCGCCACACAGAGTGAAACCCCCACACAGAGTGTAACCCCCACACAGAGTGTAACCCCCACACAGAGTGTCGCCCGCACACAGAGTGTAACCCGCACACAGAGTGTAACCCCCACACAGAGTGTAACCCCCACACAGAGTGTCGCCCGCACACAGAGTGTAACCCGCACACAGAGTGTAACCCGCACACAGAGTGTAACCCGCACACAGAGTGTAACCCCCACACAGAGTGTAACCCCCACACAGAGTGTAACCCCCACACAGAGTGTCGCCCGCACACAGAGTGTCGCCCGCACACAGAGTGTAACCCCCACACAGAGTGTAACCCCCACACAGAGTGTCGCGCCCGCACAGAGTGGCGCACACAGAGTGTAACCCGCACACAGAGTGTAACCCCCACACAGAGTGTCGCCCGCACGGCGCACACAGAGTGTAACCCCCACACAGAGTGTAACCCCAAACAGAGTGTAACGCAAAACACAGAGTGTAACCCCACACAGAGTGTAACCACCACACAGAGTGTAACCACCACACAGAGTGTAACCCCCACACAGAGTGTAACCCCCACACAGAGTGTCGCCCGCACACAGAGTGTAACCCGCACACAGAGTGTAACCCCCACACAGAGTGTAACCCGCACACAGAGTGTAACCCGCACACACAGAGTGTAACTCGCACACAGAGTGTAACCCCCACACAGAGTGTAACCAGAAAACAGAGTGTAACCAGAAAACAGAGTGTAACCCCAACACAGAGTCTAACCACCACACAGAGTGTAACCCGCACACAGAGTGTAACCCGCACACAGAGTGTAACCCCCACACAGAGTGTAACCCGCACACAGAGTGTAACCCCCACACAGAGTGTAACCCCCACACAGAATGTAACCCGCACACAGAGTGTAACCCGCACACAGAGTGTAACCCCGCACACAGAGTGTAACCCACACATAGAGTGTCACCCGCACACAGAGTGTAACCCCCACACAGTGTGTAACCCACACACAGAGTCTAACCCACACACAGAGTGTAACCCACACACAGAGTGTAACCCGCACACAGAGTGTAACCCCGCACACAGAGTGTAACCCCGCACACAGAGTGTAACCCCGCACACAGAGTGTAACCCGCACACAGAGTGTAACCCCGCACACAGAGTGTAACCCCGCACACAGAGTGTAACCCCGCACACAGAGTGTAACCCCGCACACAGAGTGTAACCCCCACACAGAGTGTAACCCGCACACAGAGTGCCCCGCACACAGAGTGTAACCCCCACACAGAGTGTAACCCCGCACACAGAGTGTAACCCGCACACAGAGTGTCACCCCCACACAGAGTGTAACCCCACACAGAGTGTAACCCCCACACAGAGTAACCCCACACAGTGTCAACCCCCACACAGAGTGTCCCGCACACAGAGTGTAACCCGCACACAGAGTGTAACCCCCACACAGAGTGTAACCCACACACAGAGTGTCACCCGCACACAGAGTGTCACCCACACACAGAGTGTAACCCGCACACAGAGTGTAACCCACACACAGAGTGTAACCCACACACAGAGTGTAACCCGCACACAGAGTGTAACCCACACACAGAGTGTAACCCACACACAGAGTGTAACCCACACACAGAGTGTAACCCGCACACAGAGTGTAACCCCGCACACAGAGTGTAACCCCGCACACAGAGTGTAACCCGCACACAGAGTGTAACCCGCACACAGAGTGTAACCCACACACAGAGTGTAACCCGCACACAGAGTGTAACCCACACACAGAGTGTAACCCACACACAGAGTGTAACCCGCACACAGAGTGTAACCCCTCACACAGAGTGTAACCCCGCACACAGAGTGTAACCCCGCACACAGA
Source organism: Corydoras sp. C115 (assembly GCA_019802505.1). NCBI lineage: Eukaryota > Metazoa > Chordata > Actinopteri > Siluriformes > Callichthyidae > Corydoras > Corydoras sp. C115. Next base: position 112,533 of record JAFMOC010000219.1, on the reverse strand, counting down.
GTGAAACCCCCACACAGAGTGAAAACCCCACAC
>JAFMOC010000219.1:77500-90000 GCA_019802505.1 Corydoras sp. C115 | reverse complement strand
CAGCACACACACACACACACACACACACAAACATACACACACACATATACACACACATATACACACACATATACACACACATATACACACACATATACACACACATATACACACACACAAACATACACACACACACACACACACACACACAAACATACACACACACACATATACATACACATATACACACACAAACATACACACACACACACACACATATATACATAAACACACACACACACATACTCAGAAACACACACACACACACTCACACACACACGCCTCAGTGGAAGTCAAAGTGAAAGTCAGAGTGTATAAAGGTTCTGTAATTAAATCTGAATGGACGTCAACGAGCTGGAACCGTCCTCTAATCAGGAACCAACCTGAGGTTCCACAGAGGAACCTGCTCCAGAGGGTCAGCTTCAACTGCCAGAGAGGAGAGGAGAGGAGGAGGAGGAGGAGGAGGAGGAGAAAGAGGAGGAGGAGTTCTGGAAACAGAGTGCTGATCAGAGGTGATGGTGATGGCAGTAAAGCTCAGAACGGTTCCTTAATCAGAATGAAGAGGTTCCCCTTACAGTTACAGTTACACACAGAGACCTGCAGTGGGAGCAATGTCTACCACCCGCACTCCACCTCCACCTGCACACCATTCCACCTGCACACCACCTGCACACCACTCCACCTGCACTCCACCTGCACACCACTCCACCTGCACACCACTCCACCTGCACACCACTCCACCTCCACCTGCACTCCACCTCCACCTGCACACCATTCCACCTGCACACCACCTGCACTCCACTCCACCTGCACTCCACCTGCACACCACTCCACCTGCACACCACCTGCACTCCACCTGCACACCACTCCACCTGCACACCATTCCACCTGCACACCACTCCACCTGCACACCACTCCACCTGCACACCACTCCACCTGCACACCACTCCACCTGCACACCACCCACCTGCACTCCACCTGCACACCACCTGCACACCTGCACACCACTCCACCTGCACACCACTCCACCTGCACACCACCTGCACTCCACCTGCACACCACTCCACCTGCACACCACTCCACCTGTACCTGCACACCACCTGCACACCTGCACACCACTCCACCTGCACACCACTCCACCTGCACACCACTCCACCTGCACACCACTCCACCTGCACACCTGCACACCACTCCACCTGCACACCACTCCACCTGCACACCACTCCACCTGCACACCACTCCACCTGCACCTGCACACCACTCCACCTGCACCTGCACTCCACCTGCACACCACTCCACCTGCACCTGCACTACACCTGCACCTGCACTCCACCTGCACACCATTCCACCTGCACCTGCACTCCACCTGCACTCCACCTCCACCTGCACTCCACCTGCACACCATTCCACCTGCACCTGCACACCACTCCACCTGCACACCACTCCACCTGCACACCACTCCACCTGCACTCCACCTGCACACCACCTGCACCTGCACTCCACCTGCACCTGCACTCCACCTGCACCTGCACTCCACCTGCACTCCACCTCCACCTGCACTCCACCTCCACCTGCACTCCACCTGCACTCCACCTCCACCTGCACTCCACCTGCACTCCACTCCACCTGCACACCACTCCACCTGCACCTGCACTCCACCTGCACCTGCACTCCACCTGCACCTGCACTCCACCTGCACACCACTCCACCTGCACTCCACCTGCACACCACCTGCACCTGCAATCCACCTGCACTCCACCTGCACCTGCACTCCACCTGCACTCCACCTGCACCTGCACTCCACCTGCACTCCACCTGCACCTGCACTCCACCTGCACACCACTCCACCTGCACTCCACCTGCACACCATTCCACCTGCACTCCACCTGCACACCATTCCACCTGCACTCCACCTGCACTCCACCTGCACACCACTCCACCTGCACTCCACCTGCACACCACTCCACCTGCACTCCACCTCCACACCACTCCACCTGCACTCCACTCCACCTGCACACCACTCCACCTGCACTCCACCTGCACTGCACACCACTCCACACCACTCCACCTGCACTCCACTCCACCTGCACACCACTCCACCTGCACCTGCACTCCACCTGCACCTGCACTCCACCTGCACACCACTCCACCTGCACCTGCACTCCACCTGCACCTGCACTCCACCTGCACCTGCACTCCACCTGCACACCACTCCACCTGCACCTGCACTCCACCTGCACACCACTCCACCTGCACTCCATCCACACTCCACCACCTGCACTCAAGCTCCACGTCTTCTCTCTCTGCTCATCAGCTCCCAGCTGTTTCTGTCTCCAGCTTTCAGTCAGTTCATCCACCTCCAACTTTAAATCCACAAATCCTTATGTGTGTGTGTGTGTGTGTGTGTGTGAGTGTGTGTGTGAGTGTGTGTGAGTGTGTGTGTGAGTGTGTGAGTGTGTATATACACACCAGGTACACACTGTTAAGCCCGGCTTGCTTAACCCTGTCCACCTCACATTGACTGAAGGACGTCCCCAGTGGAGACATTAATCCAGAATGCAGAGAGAACGCGACCGCAGTTTAGCTTCGTTTAACCTCACGACTCGTTAGACTGATCCCCGTCTCAGACTCGTTAAAAAAGTAATGACTCGTTAGACTGATGCCCGTCTCAGACTCGTTAAAAAATTATAAAAATCAAACGCTGAAGCGGGTTTAATAAAAGAGCAATATCTGTAAACATGGCAACCCGACGAGGCGCGGGGGGGGGGGTTCCCCATGTACCCAGGGCAGGGTGCCAACATATCACTGGACACACACACGCGGTGGAGGAGGATGAGGGAGTGGCGGAGGATCTGGTGGGAGGATATGGAGGAGGAGGTGGGGGATATGGAGGAGGAGGTGGAGGAGGTGGATGAGGATGAGGATGAGGAGGAGGAAGGAGGAGGAGGAGGATGAGGATGAGGGGGTGGAGGAGGAGGAGGAGGTGGGGGATATGGAGGAGGAGGTGGATGAGGATATGGAGGAGGAGGTGGGGGATATGGAGGAGGAGGTGGAGGAGGTGGATGAGGATGAGGAGGAATGGAGGAGGATGAGGGGATATGGAGGAGGAGGTGGGGGAGGTGGATGCAGGATGAGGATAGGATTGGAGGAGGAGGATGGGGGATTATGGAGGAGGAGGTGGGGGATATGGAGGGAGGACGTCCGTGGAGGAGGCGGAGCAACAGATGTTAAGTGAGGATATGGAGGAGGAGGTGAGCGAGGAGGTGGAGGAGGTGGAAACGAGGTGGAGGGATAATTTGCGTGGGCAGTGAAACACAACTGGATGCAAACACAGTTACATGACGCATTACACACGTGGCCGTTGACGCATAACCACACACAGTCTCTACATCAGGTACCACAGGACCAACACACAGACTCGTTTAAAGGAACTCGATGACAGTGCACTAAATGAATATGATCCAGAGAGAACACTGGTCACAAACATTCATGAACCAACACACACACAACACACTCACACACCACACTCACATACACATACACACACTCACACACACTCTCACACACCACACAACAACACACACCACACACACATACACTACACACACCCCCTACCACACACACATACACACATACATACATACACAACACACACTCACTACACTCACACACACACACACACTCTCACACACACACACACACACACATCACATACACACTCACACACACACACACTCACACACACACACACCTCTCACACACACTCACACACATACATACACACACATACACACACACACATACACACTCACATACTCCATTCACCACACACACACGCACACACCACACATACATACAAACAATACACACACACACATACACACACATTCACACACATACATACACACACACCCAATCAACACACACACACTCCTCACACACACTCTCACACACACACTCTCATTCACACACGATCTGCCACACACACATTCTCACACACACACACAGACACAAACTCACTCACATTTCACACAACACATATAAACTCGCACACACTCACACACAGACACAAATACACACACATACACACACAAACACACAAGCACACACACACACACACACACACTCAGCAGTATTGTGAGTGTGATAACTGATGGACGTGTGTAGAACAGTGGACCCGGTGTTCCGCCTGCAGAGAGGACGTCCAAAACAGACCAACGAGCATTTCGGGATCGGGGCATTGGGGGGGGGGGGGGGATTACAGATGGAGGAGTGCGCTGCAGGATGGGTGGCCAGGTGCGCGCCTCCTGCACCCGTGCGGTTGGCCGCGAGCCTCCTGGTTTACGTGTGTTTGTGTGTGGTGCCGGAGCGCCTGCCTCGTGAGTGTGTGTGTGGTGTGTGTGTGTGTGTGTGTGTGTGTGTGTGGGGGGGGGGGGGGGGTGATTCAGGAGTAACCGCCGCGCTGCCTTCACACACACGCTCCACATTCCAGACCAAAGAGCTGCACCGGCAGAACCCCGCCCACCCGCGGTGACCACCTCCTGCACACCTCCATTCTGCACTTTCCTCCCACACGATGAAAACATGGGTTCAAGGTGAATGGGTTGCTCCAAATTGCCCCCATTAAAACAAATAAATAAACAAATAAAACATGCGGCACGGTGGCTTAGTGGTTTAGCATGTTCTCCTCTCAGCGCTAGGGATTCCCGGTTCGAATCCCCATCTGGGTGGAGTTTCCATGTCCTCCCCGTGTCCGCGTGGGTTTCCTCCGGGTTCTCCGGTTTCCTCCCACAGTCCAAAAACATGGATCAAGGTCAATCGAGTTCTCCAAATTGCCCCATATAGAGTGTGTGTGTGTGTGTGAGTGTGTGCCCAGCGATAGATTGGCGTCCTGTCCTGGGTCTATCTGCCCAGCGCCCGAGACGTTCTCCCCTGGATGGGCATGGGGAACCTCCCCCCCCCACGACTAATATATAGAGGATAAAGAGGAAGATGATGGATGAATGAATAAATAAAACATGGTGCGCCGACCCCGAGTTCACGACGGAACTCAGATTCCTGTAAAGCGCTGACGCGGCACAGAACACGGCACAGAACACGGAGTATAGAACGAGGTCAGAACGAGGTCATAACGAGGTCAGAACGAGGTCAGAACGAGTCTCTGAGATCATGATGGCGTTTGCTGGATGCAGTTAGTGCTCTGTTATTTGTTGCTCATGTCTGATTCATTCACTTTGAGGAGTCCTTCAGCGCTCTGACGGTCCGGGGGGTGCGGGGGGGGGGGGGGGGTGCGGGGGGGGTTCGGGGGGTGCGGGGGGGGGGGGGGGGTTATTAACGAGCGCTACAGTCAGCGCTAATTGATAATCTTTCAGAGCCGTTCAGTCGAGACGAGACGCTCGTATAAACAAAAACACATTAAAGGCTTAATGAGCCCCGCCTCCGCTACACCACCTCCACCTCCATGTCACCTATACCCCCACCCCACACTCACTCATTCAAGGTGAATGGGTTGCTCCAAATTGCCCCCATTAAAACAAATAAATAAATAAAACAAACATGCGGCACGGTGGTTTAGTGCTTTAGCATGTTCTCCTCTCAGCACTAGGGATTCCCGGTTCGAATCCCCATCTGGGTGGAGTTTGCATGTTCTCCCCGTGTCCGCGTGGGTTTCCTCCGGGTTCTCCGGTTTCCTCCCACAGACCGAAAAACATGGATCAAGGTGAATTGAGTTCTCCAGCGTGGGGTGAGCACCCCACACTCACCCCACACAACGTCATGCACCACCACGCCACACCACGCTACCCTGCCACTAACGATGCTGACAGAGATCCGCTCCTCCACTCCACCACCACTGCACCACCACTGCTGCACCACCGCTCCACCACTGCTGCACCACCGCTCCACCACTGCTCCACCACCGCTTCACCACTGCTCCACCACTGCTCCACCACCGCTCCACCACCGCTCCACCACTGCTCCACCACTGCTCCACCGCTCCACCACTGACTACCACTCCTCCACCACCGCTCCACCACACCACTGCTCCACCACTCCTCCACCACTGCTCCACCACCGCTTCACCACTCCTCCACCACCGCTCCACCACTCCTCCACCACCGCTCCACCACCACTTCACCACTCCTCCACCACTGCTCCACCACCGCTGCTCACCATGCGCTTCACCACTTGCTCCTACCACTCCTCCACCCTTCACCGCTCCACCACCACCGCTCTCACCACCTTCCTCCTCCACCACCGCTCCACCACTCCTCCACCACCGCTCCACCACCGCTTCACCACTCCTCCACCACTGCTCCACCACTGCTCCACCACTCCTCCACCACTGCTCCACCACTGCTCCACCACTGCACCACCGCTTCACCACTCCTCCACCACTGCTGCACCACCGCTCCACCCCTCCACCACCACTGCACCACTCCTCCACCGCCGCTCCATCAGGACGGACGGTGCTGAGCTGTTGGTGTTCGTTAAGTCAGCAGTTCTGTAACGAGTCGTTCAGTAACGAACTCCTCGACGCTCCTCACTGCAGCATCAGGACCGCAGCGCTCTCAGGGGACCCGCGCTGGAGAACAGGTTCCGCTCCGGCCCGAGCGGGAACGTCCTCAGTTTGGGGAAGGCCCGGTTCTAAGCGCAGATCTTTAAATGCGTTTGAACGCCGTTGGAACCTCGGCGGCCCGAATAATCCACGGAACCGGACGAACAGGCCGCACCCGCTCCACCACGCCGAAGGAAACAAACAAAAACCACGCACAAACATCCACCACAAACCTCCACCAGACGCAGAACCTCCACTTCAAACCTTCACCAGACACAGAACCTCCACCTCAAACCTTCACCAGACCCAGAACCTCCACCAGACGCAGAACCTCCACCTCAAACCTCCACCAAACGCAGATCCTCCACCTCAAAGCCGAGCGGACGGAACGCGTTCTACTACGGCATGAAGACGACACACCGCGCCGACTCCGGAACACGGAACGTTTTATTTACCAACACACACACACACACACACCCGACTCACGGGCTATAAAAAAAACTCACATGGGTGTGTTAGACGTGGAGAACACCACCAGAGAACCTAGAGTGAGTGTGAGTGTCTGAGTGTGTGCACGAGTGTGTGAGTGTGTGTGTGCGAGTGTGTCTGAGTGTGTGTGTGTGTCTGAGTGTGTGCGAGCGAGTGTGTGTGTGCGAGAGCGTGTGTGTGTGTGTGTGTTCTAGCCCGCCGCACCTTTCTGTCTGTGGGGGGGGGCAGGTACGATCCAGAGGAAGTATCGAAATCAGTGGAACGTTCTCCGGTTCCGTCCCTCGCTCGGCCGACGTTGGGTCCGAGCGGGTCACTCAGGGGGCGTGGGTGTGTCCGGCGCTTGCACTGTTACCCGGGCGGGGGTGGGACCGGTCGGGGCACTTTGGGCGGTTGCAGGCACTGTCGGGTCGCAGTCACTTCCTCTTGAACACAAAGCCGCTCTTTTGTGAATGAACGCTCGCGACCGAGGTCACCTGACAGGCGCTGGCCGGCGTCCAAACCGCGGCCTGCCCGGGCCTGACGCCGGGGAACGTTGAGGGAACGATAACGTAACTCGTTCTGCGAGATTCCACGGCGGTGCGCGGCACGAGGCCGCAGTGGAGAACCCGCGCCGGAGAACCCGGCGTGTACCGCTTCAGGTCATGAGTTAGAAACAGGGTTCCGCTTCCCACCTCCACGCAGGGAAGAACGTTTCGGGCGCTGGGCGGATACACACCCATCAATCCCCCTCACACACACTCTAAATGGGGCAATTTAGATCATTCAGTTTTCCTTGAATCCATGTCTTTGGACTGTCAGGGCAAACCCACACGGACGTGGGGGAGAACGTGGAAGCTCCAACCAGATTGGGATTCATACCCGGACCACCAACGGGGGGGGGGCGAACGACCACTGGGCACACATTGACTCACACGTAAACGCTGTATGGGGCAATTTAGAGCAATCAGTTCACCTTGAATCCATATTTTTGGACTGTGGGAGGAAACCGGAGAACCCGGAGGAAACCCACGCGGACACGGGGAGAACGTGGAAGCTCCACCCATACTGGGATTAGAACCGGGAGTCCCCAGCGCTGAGAGGAGAACATGCTAAACCACCGTGTCACCAATATTGATTGATTATTGTACAGATTTATCCGTCCACTGACGGGGTGGGGGGGTTCCAGATGCCCATTCAGGGGAGAACGTTTCGGCGCTGGGCAGACACACCCAGGACACCCACTCACACAGACATGCACGCATACACACTCTATATGGGGCAATTTGGAGAACTCAATTGACCTTGAATCCATGTTTTTGGATTGTGGGAGGAAACCGGAGAACCCGGAGGAAACCCACGCGGACACGGGGAGGACATGCAAACTCCACCCAGATTGGGATTCGAACCGGGAATCCCCAGCCCTCAGAGGAGAACATGCCAAACCACCGGATTTAAATGGACTTTGTTAGATATAACATTGTAAACATGGAGACGTGTGATGAAGGCGGTTTCGACAGTGGCATGGTTGTTGGCGTGAGGAACATCCAGAGCTCCCTCCCTGATGCCACATGAAGGGTCACACGGGTTCGAGTCGCGGGGCAACAGTCACTCAAATGACCCCTCGGTGCAACAACGACCAAACCTTAAGGCAAATAGGCTACCACAGCTGTAGATCACATGACATTAATGGCATTTCACTCCCCCGGTTCCAACACAGGGTCCACAGAACCGTGAGAGGGTGGGGCTGGTGTGGAGGTACCCCCAACCTCAAGTACCCACAACCCACATCCAACACCTTTGGGATGAACTGGAACAGAGATTCAGCAGATACACCCAGGACAGGACGCCACTCTATCACACACTCACACTATATGGGGCAATTTGGAGCATTCAATTGACCTTGATCCATGTTTTTGGACTGTGAAACCAGAGAACCCGGAGGAAACCCATGTGGACACAGGGAGAACATGCAAATTACACCCTGATCGGGATTCGAACCGGGAATCCCCAGTACTGAGAGGAGAACATGCCAAACCACTAAGCCTACACTCCGTACCCTTCAGCTTAAAATCTATCACAACTGCCCTCTCAGGTCAAGGTGAGGCCTATCCCAGCACTCCAAAATAAAAAACAGGGAACATTCATTATCATAAATCCAGGGGAGGACACGCACACTCAATATGGGGCAATTTGGAACACTTATTTCACCTTGAATCCATGTTTTTGGACTGTGGGAGAAAACCGGAGAACCCGGAAGAAACCCAGGTGGACGCGGGGAGAACATGCAAACTCCACAGTGTTTTTGGACTCCAGATTGGGATTCGAACCCGGAACTTCCCCAGCGCACAGAGGAGAACATGCCAAACCACTAAGCCAACATGCCACCATACACCCCGTACCCTTCAGCTTAACATCTGTCACAACTGCCCTCTCAGGTCAAGGTAAGGCCTATCCCAGCACTCCAAAATAAAAAACAGGGAACATTCATTCATTATCATAAATCCCGGGGAGGACGTGGAGATACACTCAGGACACACACACTCTATATGGGGCAATTTGGAACACTTATTTCACCTTGAATCCATGTTTTTGGACTGTGGGAGGAAACCCGGAGAACACGCAAAAGCTCGGAGGAGAACATGCCAAACCGCAAAGCCACCGTCCTATCTTTGTATTCGCATAAAAGCAGGGTTCTCGTTAGTTGTGTTCCTGAGCTGATGTCTACGGCTCTAGAACCCGGGTTCGGGGGGGTGGGGGGGTGTCCCCGGTGGGAGGGGGGGTGTCCCCGGGACACTCACCTTGTCCTTGTCCGGCTTGCCCTCAGACTCCGCGGGAGGAGATCCGGGCGTCTTGCTGAGCCCCGCGCCGCCCGCCGCCGCCGCGCCGCCCCCCGGGCTCCCGCTGCTCCTCTCCAGCGTCTCCACTTTGATGAGCCGGTGTTTGGGGGAGACGTAGCGGACCTCCGGCAGCGCGGCGCCGGTGAAGGCAGCGTTGGCTCCCGCGGCGTACGGGTCCTCGAAGTCCAGCTCTTTCTGGAGTTTGTAGGCGGCCACGATGTCGGGCTGCGCGGGGCTCGGGTAGCCGGAGGCGGCGGTCCCGGCGGCCGGGTGCTGGAACGCCGAGGCAGCGGCGGTGGCGGTGGCGGCGGCGGCGGCGTGGCAGTGCCGGTAGTCGGGTCTCGGCGGCGCCGGCGGCGCGGCTTTGGCGCTCTTGAATCCCAGGTGCTCCTTGAACCATTTGGCCATGGTGCCAGCGCATCGCTCACCGCGCCGCACGCCGATACGTCCCCCCCGCTCCGGGCTCCCTGCGCTCCGGGCTTCCTCCGCGCGTCTCGCACCCCGGTGATCCGCCGCGGAGGCTCCTCGGTTCGGCTGAGCGCCGCGTCTGAACCCGCGAACCAGACTTTCCGCTCCGAACAAACTCCGGAGCGACGGAGCGACCAGCCCACGTTCAGAGCACGGCGGGGTTGCCAGATCGGTACGAACGGCACCGGAAGGGTTGCCACCACGACTTAAACTCCGCATCCATCCATCCATCCATCGCTGGGCACAAACTCACGTATACATGCACACTCTATCCCTCCATCCATTATCTTCCGCTTTATCCTCTATTGGGGGGGGGGTTCCCCATGTCCATCCAGGGGAGAACGTTTCAGGCGCTGGGCAGATACACCCAGGACAGGACGCCAATCTATCACTGGACACACACTCACTCACACACACACTCTATATGGGGCAATTTGGAGAACTCAATTGACTTGATCCATGTTTTTGGACTGTGGGAGGAAACCGGAGAACCCGGAGGAAACCCACGCGGACACGGGGAGAACATGGAAACTCCACCAAGATGGGGATTCCAACTGGGAATCCCTAGCGCTGAGAGACGAACTTGATAACCACTAAGTCACCGTACCGATGGGGCAACTCAGAGCAATTAGTTCACCTTGATCCTGGAGGAAACCCATGGGGAAGAACATGCAAACTCCACCCAGATTGGGATTCCAACTGGGAATTCCCAGCGCTGAGAGGAGAACATGCCAAACACAATGACACATTCATTCGTTAGTTTCCGCTTAATCCTCTACTAGGGTCACGGGCGGGGGGGGGGGGGGGGGTTTTCTTCATGTCCATCCAGGGGAGAACGCAGATACACCCAGCACGGGAGGCAATCTGTTACTTGAAACACATTAACTCATACAGACAATCTCTATATGGGGCAATTTGGAGAATTCAATTGACCTTCCATCCATCCATTATCTCTCGCTTAATCCTCTACTAGGGTCGCGGGGGTTCCCCATGCCCATCCAGGTGAGAACATTTTGGGCGCTGGGCAGATACACCCAGGACAGGGGGGCAATCTATCCCTGGAAATACTCACACTCACACACTTTATATGGGGCAATTTGGAGAATTCAATTGACCTTGATCCATGTTTTTTGGACTGTGGGAGAAAAACCGGAGAACCCGAAGGAAACCCACGTGGACACGTGGAGGACATGGAAATGTGGAGGACGTAGAGATTGGGATTCGAACCGGGAATCCCTAGCGCTGAGAGGAGAACATGCATATACACCCAGGAAAGACACACACACTCTATATGGGGCAATTTGGAGCATTCAATTCACCTGGAATCCATATTTTTTGGACTGTGGGAAGAAAAAAAGACTCGGGGAGAACATGCCAACTCCACCCCGATCGGGATTCAAACCTGGATCCCCAGCACTGAGAGGAGAACATGCTAAACTCGATGCCACGGTGCCGTGCGGGCAGAGAACCTGATGGAATAAAATCTGCAGTGTAAGGACGTCACGGGAGACATTCTGGACAGTGAATTTTGCATGTTCTCCCTCTGACGGTGTGGGCTGCCTTTCAGAATTAGATACACCGCTAATTAATAGTGTTCTGGAGGCAGCGCTCCCAACATGATTTAAAGCGACCTGGCAACCCAAATTCCCATTGTAAATAATGCTCCACACTGCCACCTGTTGGTTCAATGCGCTTCCTGAACAGAAAGCAGTCTGTTTACGGCGCTAAACGTCTTTAGTTTTTGAGTTTTTGGTTAATAAAACATTCAGAATCATAAATAAGAGACGCATCTGTCATTATAACCCCCCAAAAACCCGAACCCCCTCATTCAGACACGACCAGCGATCACGTGTTTGTGTTGAGCACGCATTACATAATCAATCAGAAGCTCATTCATTCATTCATTTGGTACCCTCTGGATCCTGTGGGGGGGTTCCCCATGCTCATCCAGGGGAGAACGTTTCGGGAGCTGGGCAGATACACCCAGGACAGGGGGGCAATCTATTACTGTACACACACTCTCACACACACAGGGCAATTTAGAGCATTCAATTCACCTTGATCCTGGAGGAAACCCACGGGGAGAACATGCAAACTCCACCCAGATTGGGGTGAGAGCCAAATACCAAACACAATGAGACTTGTTCATATGTTAGTTTCCACTTAATCCT
>JAFMOC010000219.1:67500-72500 GCA_019802505.1 Corydoras sp. C115 | reverse complement strand
GCATTTAATTAATTAAACTGACGGCTAATTACATCACCGATCGATACGGCGGGTCCCGCCAGAGACGGGGAACCCGAACCCGGGACTATAAACCGTTATAGTCATCAATATATTTAAATACAGCGTACAAGATGATTAGGATATACATGGCACGGTGGCTTAGTGGTTTAGCATGTTCTCCTCTCAGCCCTGGGGATTCCCGCTTCGAATCCTAATCTGGGTGGAGTTTCCATGTTCTCCCCGTGTCCGCGTGGGTTTCCTCCGGGTTCTCCAGGTTTCCTCCCACAGTCCAAAAACATGGAGCAAGGTCAATTGAGTTCTCCAAATTGCCCCATATAGAGTGTGTCTGTGTGAGTGAGTGTGTACCCAGTGATAGATTGCCCCCCTGTCCTGGGTGTATCTGCCCAGCGCCCGAAACGTTCTCCCCTGGATGTGCATGGAGAACCCCCCCCCCGGATGGAATATAATCAGCACTAAACCTGTTACCTGTTCTGTAATTGGATCTGAAAATATTTATTAGGGGCGGCACGGTGGCTTAGTGGTTTAGCATGTTCTCCTCTCAGCACTAGGGATTCCCGGTTCGAATCCCCATCTGGGTGGAGTTTCCATGTTCTCCCCGTGTCCGCGTGGGTTTCCTCCGGGTTCTCCGGTTTCCTCCTACAGTCCAAAAAACATGGATCAAGTCAGTTGAATTCTCAAAATTGCCCCATATAGAGTGTGTGTGTGAGTGAGTGTGTGTCCAGCGATGGATTGGCGCCCTGTCCTGGGTGTATCTGCCCAGCGCCCGAGACGTTCTCCCCTGGATGGGCATGGGGAACCCCACCGCGACCCTAATAGAGGATAAAGCGGAAGATAATGAATGAATGAATGAATATTTGTTAGCGAAACCGGAATCCTGTTACTCAGCGATCAGCGTTCACTTTAAAAACCGGACTGGATCACTTGTTTTTATTACAGTGTGATTGTAAGTGTTTTATTAATGTAATAATCCCCATCATGGTGGAATTTGCATGTTCTCCCCGTGTCCGCGTGGGTTTCCTCCGGGTTCCTCCCACAGTCCAAAAAACATGGAACAAGGTCAATTGAGTTCTCCAAATTGCCCCATATAGAGAGCCCGAAACGTTCTCCCCTGGATGGGCATGGAGAACCCCCCCCCCAATAGAGAATAAAGGTGAAGTTAATGGATGGATGATAATAATATAAAATGCTGAAGCTTTGAAGCTCTGTTTGGGGGGGAACAGTTTAGGGAAGGCCTCGAGCCTCTGCGCTGGTCATTTGATTTTGGGGAACTGAGGGTCAGCTGGTCAGATGTTCAGGATCGAGTTTCAGGAGGAGATCCGGTTCCACGCCTCAGACCGAGAACCGCGGCATGGTGCAGCTGCCCGGCAGCCTCGGCCACATGAGAGGCAGCAGCTGGCGGGGCGGGGCTGGGGGGGGCGGGGCAGGATGGGGCGGGGCCAGGATGGGGCGGGGCAGGATGGGGCGGGGCCCGTGGGAGGCCCCCAGCGCCGCCGCCAGACTCCACTTTCTTTTGAGAACGCCGTGCGGTCCGTTTCAAAGCAAACGCACTGCAGTGGGTTCTGATGAATTGAGGGATATTTTGCATGTTCTCCCTAGGGGTGTGGGTTCGTTGTGGCGGGTTAAAGGCACCGGTTCGAACCCCGTTCCTGCATCCTATCCCTGCACCCTGACCCTGTGTCTTATCCCTGCATCCTGACCCTGTGTCCTATCCCTGCATCCTGACCCTGTGTCCTATCCCTGCACCCTGACCCTGCACCCTGACCCTGTATCCTATCCCTGCATCCTGACCCTGCATCCTATCCCTGCATCCTGACCCTGCGTCCCATCCCTGCATCCTGACCCTGCATCCGGACCCTGCATCCTGACCCTGTGTCCTATCCCTGCATCCTGACCCTGTGTCCTATCCCTGCATCCTGACCCTGTATCCTGACCCTGTGTCCTATCCCTGCACCCTGACCCTGCACCCTGACCCTGTATCCTATCACTGCACCCTGACCCTGCATCCTATCCCTGCACCCTGACCCTGCATCCTATCCCTGCACCCTGACCCTGCATCCGGACCCTGCATCCTGACCCTGTGTCCTATCCCTGCACCCTGACCCTTTGTCCTATCCCTGCATCCTGACCCTGTGTCCTATCCCTGCATCCTGACCCTGTGTCCCATCCCTGCATCCTGACCCTGTGTCCTATCCCTGCACCCTGACCCTGTGTCCTATCCCTGCATCCTGACCCTGTGTCCTATCCCTGCATCCTGACCCTGTGTCCTATCCCTGCACCCTGACCCTGCACCCTGACCCTGTATCCTATCCCTGCACCCTGACCCTGCATTCTATCCCTGCACCCTGACCCTGTGTCCTATCCCTGCACCCTGACCCTGCATCCTGACCCTGTGTCCTATCCCTGCACCCTGACCCTGTATTCTTATCCCGGCATCCTGACCCTGTGTCCTATCCCTGCATCCTGACCCTGTGTCCTATCCCTGCACCCTGACCCTGTGTCCTATCCCTGCATCCTGACCCTGTGTCCTATCCCTGCATCCTGACCCTGTGTCCTATCCCTGCATCCTGACCCTGTATCCTGACCCTGTGTCCTATCCCTGCACCCTGACCCTACACCCTGACCCTGCATCCTTTCCCTGCACCCTGACCCTGCACCCTGACCCTGCATCCTATCCCTGCACCCTGACCCTGCACCCTGACCCTGCATCCTATCCCTGCACCCTGACCCTGCATCCTGACCCTGCATCCTATCCCTGCACCCTGACCCTGCATCCTGACCCTGTGTCCTATCCCTGCACCCTGACCCTGCATCCTATCCCTGCATCCTATCCCTGCAGTCTGTCGGAGTCGGTGCAGGGTGTGTTATCTGTTGTATTGTGATGTTCCGTGGCCGGTTGACGGAACCTTTAGAGGATTTCAATAGCTGCTTTGTAGTTTAATTGGGTATTGATTTTAATTAGTGATGTCGGGGTTTTCTTGCTTCTCTCTTTGTTCTCGGTGACGGCTCACGACGTCAGGCTCATTGTTTACGTTCTCAACCAAAGAGCTCCGGGATGAATCGGAAGTCTGGGGCGGAGTCTGGACTGTGAGGACCGGTGTCCATAATGTCCCCTCACCTTTCACCCAACAAGGGACGGGAGAGGCTCCAGGAGTCATGTGACCCAAAAGAGTAAAGTCATAAGCATGTCTGGTTGGATTTTGCATGTTCTCCCCATGTCTGTATGGGTTTCCTAGGGGTTCTCTGGTTTCCTCCCACAGTCCAAAAACATGGATTAAAGGTGAATTGGATGCTCCAAATTACCCCATATAGTGTGTGCGTGTGACACTGCAGACGTTTAGTGTCCACAAACTTGAGACCATGTAAAATTGGGGGGGGGGGGGTTCTGAGACAGCTGCATGCACGGGCACGGCGTGGAACCGATGTGCTCGCCCAGCAGCTGCCGCCGCATGACTCACTGATATCTGAACGATGACATCACAGAGCGTACGGCCGATCCACGTTCATATAGAAACTGAAAGACGGAGAACGCGGAGAACACGGGAGAACACAGAGAACGTGGGAGAACACGGAGAATGCGGAAGAACGCAGGAGAATGCAGGAGAACGTGGAAGAACACGGGAGAACGCAGTAGAACGTGGGAGAACACGGGAGAACATGGGAGAACGTGGGAGAACACGGGAGAACGTGGGAGAACGCTGGAGAACACGGGAGAATGTGGGAGATTGCGGGAGAATGCTGGAGAACGTGGGAGAACACGGGAGAACGTGGGAGAATGCGGGAGAACACAGGAGAACGCTCGGTTCTGCGCTGAGGCCAGAGGGCTGTTCTGCTGAGTTGCCACCAATCACACCCTGAGTTACCACCCAGACCCCTGAGTTACCACCAATAACCCTGAGTTACCACCCAGACCCCTGAGTTACCACCAATAACCCTGAGTTACCACCCAGACCCCTGAGTTACCACCAATAACCCTGAGTTACCACCCAGACCCCTGAGTTACCACCAATAACCCTGAGTTACCACCCAGACCCCTGAGTTACCACCAATAACCCTGAGTTACCACCCAGACCCCTGAGTTACCACCAATAACCCTGAGTTACCACCAATAACCCTGAGTTACCACCCAGACCCCTGAGTTACCACCAATAACCCTGAGTTACCACCCAGACCCCTGAGTTACCACCCAGACCCCTGAGTTACCACCAATAACCCTGAGTTACCACCCAGACCCCTGAGTTACCACCAATAACCCTGAGTTGCCACCCAGACCCCTGAGTTACCACCAATAACCCTGAGTTACCACCCAGACCCCTGAGTTAAGCCACCAATAACCCTGAGTTACCACCCAGACCCCTGAGTTACCACCAATAACCCTGAGTTACCACCAATAACCCTGAGTTACCACCCAGACCCCTGAGTTACCACCAATAACCCTGAGTTACCACCCAGACCCCTGAGTTACCACCAATAACCCTGAGTTACCACCATAACCCTGAGTTACCACCCCAGACCCCTGAGTTACCACCAATAACCCTGAGTTACCACCCAGACCCCTGAGTTACCACCCAGACCCCTGAGTTACCACCAATAACCCTGAGTTACCACCCAGACCCCTGAGTTACCACCAATAACCCTGAGTTGCCACCCAGACCCCTGAGTTACCACCAATAACCCTGAGTTACCACCAATAACCCTGAGTTACCACCCAGACCCCTGAGTTACCACCAATAACCCTGAGTTACCACCAATAACCCTGAGTTACCACCCAGACCCCTGAGTTACCACCCAGACCCCTGAGTTACCACCCAGACCCCTGAGTTACCACCAATAACCCTGAGTTACCACCCAGACCCCTGAGTTACCACCAATAACCCTGAGTTACCACCCAGACCCCTGAGTTACCACCAATAACCCTGAGTTACCACCCAGACCCCTGAGTTACCACCCAGACCCCTGAGTTACCACCAATAACCCTGAGT
>JAFMOC010000219.1:37500-62500 GCA_019802505.1 Corydoras sp. C115 | reverse complement strand
GAGAGGAGAACATGCCAAACCACTAAGCCACCGTGCCGCCAGCTTACTACTCTTTAATTTATCCCTTCATTATCTTCAGCTTCCCCCAGGACAGGGGGGCAATCTATCATTGGACACACTTATTTACCCAGACACACTCTATATGGGGCAATTAAGAGCATTCCATTCACCTTGAATCCATGTTTTTGGACGGTGGGAGGAAACCGGAGACGGACACGGGGAGAACATGCAAACTCCATCCAGATTGGCATTCGAACCCAGAGCTCCAGTGCTGAGAGGAGAACATGCTAAACCACTAAGACTCAGTGGGATTCCACACGTCTCCACCTCCGTCTCCACAGATGGGATTCGAACCCACGTCCCTCATTCTGTGAGCTCGTCGTCCACTGCTCTCTCTCTCTCTCGCGCGCGTCCTCGTCGTCCGCTGCTCTCTCTCTCTCTCTCGCGCGTCCTCGCCGCCGGCGCTCAGGTGAAGACGGGAGCGTTAAACAGGTCAGCGGAAAAATCAATGAGAGGAGACAGAACCTGCGGCCCGGCGGCAGAACCCGCTCTAAATTCTCTTAACTATGTGTGTCCCCTCCGGAGGGCGAGAGAGAGCGAGACACGGGGGACGTGCGAGAGCGTGAGAGAGACACGGGGGACGGTGCGAGAGAGAGCGAGACACGGGGGACGTGCGAGAGCGTGAGAGAGACACGGGGGACGGTGCGAGAGCGTGAGAGAGACAGGGGGGACGGTGCGAGAGCGTGAGAGAGACATGGGGGACGGTGCGAGAGCGTGAGAGAGACATGGGGGACGTGCGAGAGCGTGAGAGAGACACGGGGGACGGTGCGAGAGCGTGAGAGAGACAGGGGGACGGTGCGAGAGCGTGAGAGAGACATGGGGGACGGTGCGAGAGCGTGAGAGAGACATGGGGGACGGTGCGAGAGCGTGAGAGAGACATGGGGGACGGTGCGAGAGTGCCCTCTCTCTGTAACTCCTCATGCAGTGGCTCTGTGAGTGCTCTTCATCACAAAGTGACTTTAAAATCAGACTGCAATCGGCTCCATACAGCCGGCCCGCGGGCCGAGCGCCCAGAGTGTGTGTGTGTATATGTGTGTGTGTACGTGTGTGTATGTATATGTGTGTGTATATGTGTGTGTGTGTATGTATATGTGTGTGTGAGTCTATGTGTGTGTATATGTGTGTGTATGTATATGTATGTGTGAGTGTGTGTATGTGTATATGTGTGTATATGTATGTGTGTGAGTCTATGTGTGTGTATAGGTGTGTGTGTATGTATGTGTGTGAGTGTGTGTGTGTGAGTCTATGTGTGTATATGTATATGTGTGTGTCTATGTGTGTGTCTATGTGTGTGTGTATGTGTGTGTGTGTGTATGTGAGTCTATGTGTGTGTGTGTGTGTATGTGTGTATATGTATGTGTGTGTGTATGTGTGTATATGTGTGTGGTCATTAAGGTCCTTCAGGTATCACAGATTCGTTTGTTGTTCGTTTGTTGATGAAAAGTGACTCTCAGTGAAACGCCACTAATTAAACGACCAGCTGCCGCCGGATCTGTCTCCACGGCGACGGTGCGCTCTGCACACGGCACGGTGAGGTCTGAGGAGTCACCTGAACCCGCTACACCCAAACGACTCCACACTGCACAGGAAGAGGCGGGACACCACATGTAGAATCATTTACTTTTACAGCTTAATTAACCAATAAGATACGAGGGGGCGGGGCTTTATTCTGAATAAACGTGATTTATTTACAATAATACACAACCTCGAGCGTCTGATTGCTTTAATAAAACATTTACAAATTCACTGTAATAAAAAACAACAAGCTCTGATTCAGAAATGTCTTTATTAAAAACTAAATCGTTAATAATCTGATCTTCCGCGACGTAACATAGTCCGCTTTTTAACGTGAACGCTGATCGTACGACGATCAAACTCTGCCATCTAGCGGCCGAATCACAGAACGCAGTTTCTAAACAGTGTAACAGGTTTAGTGCTGATCTGTTTATATTAATCTGTATTCATTCATTCATTCATTCATTATCTCCCGCTTTATCCTCTATTAGGGTCGCGGTGGGGTTCCCCATGCCCATCCAGGGGAGAACGTCTAGGGCGCTGGGCAGAAAGACCCAGGACAGGGCGCCAATCCATCACTGGGCACACACTCACTCACACAGACACTCTATATGGGGCAATTTGAGAATTCAATTGACTTGATCCATGTTTTTGGACTTTGGGAGGAAACCGGAGAACCCGGAGGGAACCCACGCAGACACGGGGAGAACATGCAAACTCCACCCAGATGGGGATTCGAACCGGGAATCCCTAGCGCTGAGAGGAGAACGTGCTTAACCACTAAGCCACCCAATCTGTATTTAATGATTTATAATAATGTATTGTATATCACACACTGATACCAATGTGAAGCTCAGAGGGGCGTGTTATTGTCAGTGATGTCACGGCTGGATGAACAGCTCAGCCAATCAGATTTAAGGAGCAAACTATCTGCTTTCTAAAAAGAAAAACATTCTAGTGTTTGTAAGTGTGTTAATAATCATTAATAATCGTTAATAATCTGATCTTCCACGACGTAATCTAGTCCGGGTTTTAAAGTGAACGCTGATCGCTGAGTAACGGGATTCCCATCTAGTGGCCGGATTACAGAACCCAGTTTAACAAACCAGCGTAGAGCTCCGTATTTCATGATTTAAAATAATGTATTGTATATCAATGTGAAGCTCAGAGGGGTGTGGTATTGTCAGTGATGTCACGGCTGCTCAAATGGCTCAGCCAATCAGATTTAGGGAGCGGAACTACGGGTTTTATAATTACTGTGGCGACCGCGTGGTGTCCGTCGTTGTGGGTGCGAGTGTGTTTGATGTCGCGGTTATCTCGTTTGTCGTTTTCATTTAAAAGGACGCCGTTTTGCGACGGTAAGCCGTGTCCTGTTCTCCGCTTTACCGCGGAACCCTCCGAAAAAAAACAAGCGGAGGTTCCACACCATCCATCTCATCATCCCTTAATTTCAAAATAGGGGAGAGGAGAATAACGTGGCGTGGAGTCGCAGGCTGCCTCCGACTCAGCGCTCCATCTTCATCCCCCTCGTCCTCGTTCCTCAGACGTCCTCATCAATACGAGTGGACTTGTTGAGACGGATCGGTCCACTCTCTCACCCCCGCCGGTCCCCCAACTCCCATCCGGTTCCCTCGGCCCTTCATTACGGGATATGAGGGCACTTTCTCTCTTTTATTCGTCGTAATGGATCCTCAAATTGCCGCAATCTCTTACCCGTCCCTCTCATCTCGCCCTCCCTGAGCAATCTGCCGCCGCCGCCGTCTCCCCGCCGTCTCCCCGCGTCTCATTTTCCTTTGTTCTCGCACGCGGCGGACAACAACGCGGCGGTTCTCCGGTGTATTATTGTTAGTTTGCACGCCGCTCCCACCGTGGAACCGCGGAACGGATTATCTTTATTAAAATGCCGGGCTCTATAAATATTAACGAACGCGTTTAACGTGGGACACGCGCGCGCTCCGACCTCGCGGCTCTGCGGGTTTGGGAACCGGAGGGTTCTCACAAATAAAGTAGCACAAAGGAAATCCAGTTTGAGGCCTCGGCGCGTCTCGGCGGGTTCCCTCGGGACTCGTAGCGCCGTGTTCTCCATCCAACAAGCGCTTTATTACAGACGGCAAACACAGAATGTTAGGGCTGCCCGGGTCGACGGCGCCGCAGAACCGGATCAGACTGCACAGAACCGGACCGGACCTCATCAAAAACACAAATTCGAATTCTGTTTTCCCTAAACGAAGGTAATTTACCAAAATCCAAAAAAAGCCAACTCTTAATTATTACGGCACCTGAGGACAGTTGGATCGGCCCCTGAGAACGCTCGGGTCAGCACCTCAGAACGGTCGGGTCGGCCCCTGAGGACAGTTGGGTCAGCCCTAAGGACGATTGGGTCAGCCCCTGAGGACGGTCGGGTCGGCCCCTGAGCATGGTCGGGTCGGCACCTTAGAAGGGTTGGGTCGGCCCCTGAGGATGGTCCGGTCGGCCCCTGAGGACGGTCAGGTCGACCCCTGAGGACGGTCGGGTCAGTACCTTAGAACGGTCAAGTCAGTACCTCAGAACGGTCAGGTCGGCACCTCAGAACGGTCGGGTCGGCCCCTGAGGACGGTCGGGTCGGCCCCTGAGGACGGTCGGGTCGGCCCCTCAGGACGGTCGGGTCAGTACCTTAGAACGATCGAGTCGGCACCTCAGAACGGTCAGATCGGCACCTGAGGACAGTTGGATCGGCCCCTGAGAACGCTCGGGTCAGCACCTCAGAACGGTCGGGTCGGCCCCTGAGGATGGTCCGGTCGGCCCCTGAGGACGGTCAGGTCGACCCCTGAGGACGGTCTGGTCGGCCCCTGAGGACGGTCTGGTCGGCCCCTGAGGACGGTATGGTCGCCCCTGAGGACGGTATGGTCGCCCCTGAGGACGGTATGGTCGCCCCTGAGGACGGTATGGTCGCCCCTGAGGACGGTATGGTCGGCCCCTGAGGACGGTATGGTCGCCCCTGAGGACGGTCAGGTCGACCCCTGAGGACGGTCAGGTCGACCCCTGAGGACGGTATGGTCGCCCCTGAGGACGGTCTGGTCGGCCCCTGAGGACGGTATGGTCGCCCCTGAGGATGGTCTGGTCGGCCCCTGAGGACGGTCAGGTCGACCCCTGAGGACGGTCGGGTCGACCCCTGAGGACGGTCTGGTCGGCCCCTGAGGACGGTATGGTTGGCCCCTGAGGACGGTCTGGTCGGCCCCTGAGGACGGTCGGGTCGGCCCCTGAGGACGGTCGGGTCGGCCCCTCAGGACGGTCGGGTCAGTACCTTAGAACGATCGAGTCGGCACCTCAGAACGGTCAGATCGGCACCTGAGGACAGTTGGATCGGCCCCTGAGAACGCTCGGGTCAGCACCTCAGAACGGTCGGGTCGGCCCCTGAGGACAGTTGGGTCAGCCCTAAGGACGATTGGGTCAGCCCCTGAGGACGGTCGGGTTGGCCCCTGAGCACGGTCGGGTCGGCACCTTAGAACGGTCGGGTCGGCCCCTGAGGATGGTGGGGTCGGCCCCTGAGGATGGTCCGGTCGGCCCCTGAGGACGGTCAGGTCGACCCCTGAGGACGGTCTGGTCGGCCCCTGAGGACGGTATGGTCGCCCCTGAGGACGGTATGGTCGGCCCCTGAGGACGGTATGGTCGCCCCTGAGGACGGTATGGTCGCCCCTGAGGACGGTATGGTCGCCCCTGAGGACGGTATGGTCGGCCCCTGAGGACGGTATGGTCGCCCCTGAGGACGGTCAGGTCGACCCCTGAGGACGGTCAGGTCGACCCCTGAGGACGGTATGGTCGCCCCTGAGGACGGTCTGGTCGGCCCCTGAGGACGGTATGGTCGCCCCTGAGGATGGTCTGGTCGGCCCCTGAGGACGGTCAGGTCGACCCCTGAGGACGGTCTGGTCGGCCCCTAAGGACGGTATGGTCGCCCCTGAGGACGGTATGGTCGGCCCCTGAGGACGGTATGGTCGCCCCTGAGGACGGTATGGTCGCCCCTGAGGATGGTATGGTCGCCCCTGAGGACGGTCTGGTCGCCCCTGAGGACGGTCTGGTCGACCCCTGAGGACGGTCTGGTCGGCCCCTGAGGACGGTCAGGTCGACCCCTGAGGACGGTATGGTCGCCCCTGAGGATGGTCTGGTCGGCCCCTGAGGACGGTATGGTCGCCCCTGAGGACGGTATGGTCGCCCCTGAGGACGGTCTGGTCGGCCCCTGAGGACGGTCTGGTCGACCCCTGAGGACGGTCTGGTCGGCCCCTGAGGACGGTATGGTTGGCCCCTGAGGACGGTCTGGTCGGCCCCTGAGGACGGTCTGGTCGACCCCTGAGGACGGTCAGGTCGACCCCTGAGGACGGTCTGGTTGGCCCCTGAGGACGGTCTGGTCGGCCCCTGAGGACGGTCTGGTCGACCCCTGAGGACGGTCTGGTCGGCCCCTGAGGACGGTCGGCCCCCCGAGAAATCGCTTCGTACGCCTGATTACCGGTCCAGGCCTGACTTCACGGTGTAGAGACGGTTCTGCAGTGTCCGTCCACGTGGGCGGGAGAACTCTCTGTGGTTGCTGCACGGTGAACGGAACAGCGAGGGTTCTATATTTAACGTTCCGTGTTCCGAGGGCTGACGGTAAACCGCAGAGCGGCTGGAAGGCTCCCGACAGGCGGAGAGATAAACCCGCCAACATCACGCCGCGGCGATAAACATCTCATCAGGACGGATGGAGAGCGGCTCGCCGTGCAGAACCCCCGCTTAGAACCCCGCTTAGAACCCCACAGTCGACAACATCCACCTTCAGTTCCACGTTCCGCGAAAACACCGGATCCTCGATTATCTAAACTAACGAGCGGCTCGAGCGCACCGCCCGGTCAGGTGACTTCGGAGCGTCCATCGTGATCAGAGGGTGGAACGTTCTTTCCTGGAGGCGACGAGGTTCCGCGGCCCGGCGCTCATCAATCAGAGGCCTCCCGACCCGGCTACCGAAGTGCTCCCATTAAACACCGCCCCCCCCGTTAGTGATCCCATTAAACACCCCCCCCCCCGTTCTGCCCTCAACAAGAGGGTCCATCAGCAAGAAGAACCATCCCGCCATCCATCTCCCCTCAGGAGGGAAACTGCAGAACATCCCTTTCTCGCTCTCTCTCTCTCTCGCTCACTCTTGCTCTCTCTCTCTCTCTCTCGCTCACTCTCTCTCTCTCTCTCTCGCTCGCTCTCTCTTTCTCTCGCTATCTCTCGCTCGCGCTCTCTCTCTCACTAGCTCTCTCTCTCTCTCTCTCTCTCTCTCTCTCACTAGCTCTCTCTCTGCTCTCTCTCTCGCTCTCTCTCACTCTCGCTCGCTCTTGCTCGCTCTCTCTCTCTCTGTCTCTCTCGCTCACACTCTCTCTTGCTCACTCTCTCTCTCTCTCTCGCTTTCTCTCTTGCTCTCTCTCTCTCTCTCACACTCTCTGTCTCTCTCTCTCTCGCACTCTCTCTCTCTTGCTCGCTCTCTCTCTCTGTCTCTCTCTCTTGCTCTCTCTTTTGCTCGCTCTCTATCTCTCTGTCGCTCTCTCTCTCTCGCTCTCTCTCTCTCTCGCTCTCTCTTTTGCTCGCTCTCTCTATCTCTCTCTCTCTCTCACTCTCTCTCTCTGTCTCTCTCTCTCGCTCACTCTCTCTCTCTCACTCTCTCTCTTGCTCTCTTTGCTCGCTCTCTATCTCTCTGTCGCTCTCTCTCTCTTGCTCTCTCTTTTGCTCGCTCTCTATCTCTCTCTCTCTCTCTCTCTGTCTCTCTCTCTCTCTCACTCTCTCTCGCTCTCTTGCTCGCTCTCTCTCTGTCTCTCTCGCTCTCGCTCTCTCTCTCGCTCACTCTCTCTGTCTCTCTCTCTCGCTCTCTCTCTCTGTCTCTCTCTCTCGCTCTCTCTCTCTCTCTCTCGCTCACTCTCTCTCTCTGTCTCTCTCTCTCTCTCTTTGTCTCTCTGTCGCTCTCTCTCTCTCTTACTCTCTCTCTCTCTTACTCTCTCTCTCTCTCTCTCTCTTTGTCTCTCTGTTGCTCTCTCTCTCTCTCTCTCTTACTCTCTCGCTCTCTCTCTCTCTCTCTCGCTCGCTCTCACTGCAGGATATATATCTCAGATGAGGAGGACATGGCGTGTAAATAGATGGTGTATACCCGGCGGCCACAAACATCCGGCGGCCGCTCGATGCCGATTCGGAGCGTTCGATTGGCCGAAAGTGCCGCATGTTTAATTACGCGGCGCTCCTGCAGGGGGGGGTGAGGGGGTTCCGATCCGTCCGGCAGCTCGGCGGCGGCGGCGGCGTCTCCTCGGCTCATGATTCCGTGTTTACAAGATGTGACACGCCATAAAGCAGAGAGGCTCATGGGTATAAAGCTGTCCGCGGCCGGATGGAAGCTGCTGCTCTGTAAACGATGTAAAAACTGCGTTCACGCCCAAACTTTTAATCCGCCGTCACTCCTGCAGCCTATCCCGGCACTCGCACCGCGTTCAGGCGCCGTCCGCTTCTCGGACTCCGGCGCTCGGTGGGTAGAATTTTAAAAAACGTTGCTGATGTGTGGACCTGCGCAGTTGGGCATCTGGGTTTCCACGTTCGTCGTTCGCTCACCGATGTCCCCTGAGGAGACACACAGGTACAGAGAGGACATACAGACAGGAGACACACAGGTACAGGGAGGACATACAGACAGGAGACACACAGGTACAGAGAGGACATACAGACAGGAGACACACAGGTACAGGGAGGACATACAGACAGGAGACACACAGGTACAGAGAGGACATACAGACAGGAGACACACAGGTACAGAGAGGACATACAGACAGGAGACACACAGGTACAGAGAGGACATACAGACAGGAGACACACAGGTACAGGGAGGACATACAGACAGGAGACACACAGGTACAGGGAGGACATACAGACAGGAGACACACAGGTACAGGGAGGACATACAGACAGGAGACACACAGGTACAGAGAGGACATACAGACAGGAGACACACAGGTACAGGGAGGACATACAGACAGGAGACACACAGGTACAGGGAGGACATACAGACAGGAGACACACAGGTACAGAGAGGACATACAGACAGGAGACACACAGGTACAGGGAGGACATACAGACAGAGACACACAGGTACAGGGAGGACATACAGACAGGAGACACACAGGTACAGAGAGGACATACAGACAGGAGACACACAGGTACAGGGAGGACATACAGACAGGAGACACACAGGTACAGAGAGGACATACAGACAGGAGACACACAGGTACAGGGAGGACATACAGACAGCAGACACACAGGTACAGGGAGGACATACAGACAGGAGACACACAGGTACAGGGAGGACATACAGACAGGAGACACACAGGTACAGGGAGGACAGACAGAAGGGTTCCGTACTCACTCAGGAACCAAACCCCAGACCTCCAAGCCATGAGATCAAAGCACCACCAATAACATATAATAATAAAAAGACATAAATAATAGAATGATGTCCAGGGCTGACGAGTGGAACTCAGACAGGGTCGGTGAGAACAGACAGCAGACGGTACAGGTTCTAAGTCCCCAGGTACAGGGAGGACATACAGACAGGAGACACACAGGTACAGGGAGGACATGGGAGACTTCAGGTACTCTCAGACAGGAGACTCTCTCTCTTTCTTTGTCTCTCTCTGTCTTTCTCTCTGTCTCTCTATCTGTCTCTCTCTGTCTCTCTATCTCTCTGTCTCTCTTTGTCTCTCTCTCTCTCTTTGTCAGGAGACTCTCTCTCATACCAGAAGGGTGTCTCTCTCTCTTCAGTCTCTCTCTCTCTCTCTCTGTCATCTCTCTCACCTCTCTCTTTGTCTATAATAATCTCTCTCTAGAATGTCTCTCTCTCTTTGTCCGGGTCGTCTCAGACGGTCTTCTTGTCTCTCTGCTCTCTCTCTCTTCAGCTCTCTCTCTCTCTATATATATATGTCTCTCTCTCTTTGTCTCTCTCTCTCTTTGTCTCTCTCTCTCTGTCTCTCTCATTGTCTCTCTGTCTCTCTCTCTCTCTGTCTCTCTCTTTGTCTCTCTGTCTCTCTCTCTCTTATCTCTCTCTCTCTCTCTCTCTCTCTCTCTCTGATGGAGGTAATTAGCTGAGTGCTCTCTTCTACGCAGCTCACACCTTTTCTCTCTCTCTTTGTCCCTGTCTCTCTTCAATTCTCCTAAGCATTGAATCTTCCCCGCCTCTTAAACTCCAGGATCCAATCAAGTCCAGACGAGCGGTCCCCTCGTAAAAACCGCGAGACGGCCGTTCACGCATCCGCGAGCGCACAGCGTTCTGATGTTCGTCGGGGAACGGGCAGCCGGCCAATCGGCATCCAGCAAAATTTACGGACCCAACGGCGGATAAATCTGCCACTGTCCCTGCAAATGTGGGGCTCTCTTTGTCTCTCTGTCTGGGGGGGCATTGGCACGTTTTGGGCGTCTCATCTCATCTTTGGTACGTCTCTGAGATCGTCTCCGTTCCGGTGGGAACCTCTTCTTTAAGGTTTGATGGAGGTAATGCGGCCTGAGTGCAACACTACAGGACAGATCTGAATGTCCTGTCCTCTTGAGCTGTTGACTATCAGGACCTTCCGCCTGGTTTGTTTTTTCCAGTTAAAGTTCCGAGTTCTCAGGTCAGCGGTCTCCGGTGAGGAGCACACAGCGTTCTGCTGATGGTCATCGGGGAACGAGCAGCCGGCCAATCGGCATCCAGCAAAATTTACGGACCCAACGGCGGATAAATCTGCCACTGTCCCTGCAAATGTGGGAGGCGGGGGGGGGGGGGTGGGGGGGCATTGGCACGTTTTGGGCGTCTCATCCATCATTGGTACGTCTCTGAGATCGTCTCCGTTCCGGTGGGAACCGTTTTTTTTGGTTTGCCATGCGGCCTGCTGCAACACTACAGGACAGATCTGAATGTCCTGTCCTCTTGAGCTGTTGACTATCAGGACCTTCCGCCTGGTTTGTTTTTTCCAGTTAAAGTTCCGAGTTCTCAGGTCAGCGGTCTCCGGTGAGGAGCACACAGCGTTCTGCTGATGGTCATCGGGGAACGAGCAGCCGGCCAATCGGCATCCAGCAAATTTACGGACCCAACGGGGATAAATCTGCCCCTGGGTCCGGAACGTCCCTGCAAATGTGGGCACGCGGGGGGGGGCGTCACACGGGGCGTCTCATCCATCATTGGTACGTCTCTGAGATCGTCTCCGTTCCGGTGGGAACCGTTTTTTTTTGGTTTGGTGCCATGCGGCCTGCTGCAACACTACAGGACAGATCTGAATGTCCTGTCCTCTCGAGCCGTTGACTATCAGGACCTTCCGTCTGGTCGGTCTTTTCCGAGTTCTCATTGGTTCTCCGGTGTCTTGTTACACAGGTCAGCGGTCTCCGGTGAGGAGCACACAGCGTTCTGTTGATGGTCATCAGGGAACGAGCAGCCGGCCAATCGGCATCAAGCAAATTTACGGACCCAACAGGGGATAAATGTGCCACTGGGTTCGGAACGTCCCTGCAAATGTGGGCACGTTTTGGGCGTCACACGGGCGTCTCATCCATCATTGGTACGTCTCCGAGTTCGTCTCAGTTCCGGTGGGAACCGGTTCTTTTTGGGTTTGCCATGTGGCCTGTTGCATCACTACAGGACAGATCTGAAAGCCCGGTCCTCTTGAGCTGTTGACCTTCAGGACCTTCCGCCTGGTCTGTTTTTGTTCTCATTGGTTCTCCGGTGTCTTGTTACGCAGGTCAGCGGTCTCCGGTGAGGAGCACACAGCGTTCGGTTGATGTCCGTCGGGGAACGAGCAGCCGACCAATCGGCATCAAGCAAATTTACAGACCCAATGGCGGATAAATGGTCACGTTTTTGGGTTCCCTGACCGTCACACGGGCGTCTCATCCATCATTCCTACGTCTCCGAGATCTCCGTTCCGGTGGGAACCGGTTTTCTTGGCTCTTACCGTCACCGCTGGAGGTTTTTTTTGGGTTTGCCATGCGGCCTGTCGCAACAATACAGGAGGCCAGATCTGAAAGCCCGGTCCTCTTGAGCTGTTGACTATCAGGACCTTCCACCTGGTCTGTTTTTGTTCTCATTGGTTCTCCAGTGTCTTGTTACGCAGGTCAGCGGTCTCCGGTGAGGAGCACACAGCATTCTCTTGATGGTCATCGGGGAACGAGCAGCCGACCAATCGGCATCAAGCAAATTTACGGACCCAACGGCGGATAAATTGTCACGTTTTTGGGTTCCCTGACCGTCACACGGGCGTCACATCCACCATTCCTACGTCTCCGAGATCTCAGTTCCGGTGGGAACCGGTTTTCTTGACTCTTACCGTCACCGCTGGAGGTTTTTTTTGGGTTTGCCATGCGGCCTGTCGCAACAATACAGGAGACCAGATCTGAAAGCCCGGTCCTCTTGAGCTGTTGACTATCAGGACCTTCCACCTGGTCTGTTTTTGTTCTCATTGGTTCTCCGGTCTCTTGTTACGCAGGTCAGCGGTTTGTTTTCACACCAGCCAAAAGTCATCGAGCGGCCCGCTGGCCGGCCGTGTATTCCATTAGCCGCGTCCTCGTTCATCATCTCCGTGCTGACGACTTCATAGCGCGGGTTCGGAACCCTCCGTGTTGTTTCTCCGGTGTATCAGCGCGTGCTTATGAACTCCGCGGCGTGTCTCAGGTCCTGTAAACGCGTCTCCGGCTGAATGGGGGGGGGGGAGAAATAAATGAGCGTGGACACGGATGAGGACATCGGACATGTCGGAGCGCTGCCCTCTCGTCGTGCCTCACTTCTGTAATTACCCAGCATTCCCTGCAGGATATGCTAATGATCGTCAGGCTATTAAGTAGGCTATCTATATGCACAGACTGTAATGGATTCGCTCATTATTTATCGTTAATGTTGCTGCTCACCGACGACGGCGACCAAACTGAGTCACATGCTACGCCCAAAATGAGCAACGTTTATCTACCATCCTCATCATCCTCATCCTCATCTTCATCATCCTGAATGTATGCATCATCAGAGTTTGATATCATCAGGTTTATTAATTACATTTCATCATTAACCTTTAACGTGTTTCCTAAAGCAGGTCAGATATTACCACCATGATAAGAATAATTATAAAACAGGTAGTTCCGATCCTCAGTTCTGATTGGCTGAGCCGTGTGACATCATTATCAATACCACACCCCTCTGAGCTTCACGTTGGTATCAGTATATATAATGATATACAATACATTCATCATCCATCATCTTCTGCTTTATCCTCTATTAGGGTCGCGGGGGGGTGGGGGGGGGGTTCCCCATGCCCATCCAGGGAAGAACGTTTCGGGCGCTGGGCAGATACACCCAGGACAGGACGCCAATCTATCACTGGACACACACTCACTCACACAGACACACTCTATATGGGGCAATTTGGAGAATTCAATTGACTTGATCCATGTTTTTGGACTGTATGAGGAAACCGGAGAACCCGGAGGAAACCCACGGGGACATGGGGAGAACATGGAAACTCCACCCAGATTGGGATTCAAAACCGGGAATCCCTAGTGCTGAGAGGAGAACGTGCTAAACCACTAAGGCACCGTGCCACCCTCTATTGTTTATCATTATCCTTCATTCATTATCTCCCGCTTAATCCTCTATTAGGGTTGCGGTGGGGTTCCCCATGCCCATCCAGGGGAGAACATCTTGGGCGCTGGGCAGATAGACCCAGGACAGGACGCCAATCAATCAATGGGCACACACTCACTCACACAGACACACACTCTATATGGGGCAATTTGGAGAACTCAATTGACTTGATCCATGTTTTTGGACTGGGGGAGGAAACAGGAGAACCCGGAGGAAACCCACGTGGACACGGGGAGGACATGGAAACTCCACCCAGATTGGGATTCAAAACCAGGAATCCCTAGTGCTGAGAGGAGAACATGCTGAACCACTAAGGCACCGTGCCGCCCTCTATTGTTTATATTTCCAATAAAAACAGATTTAAAGAAAGAAAGAAAGAAAGAAAGAAGCCGTCAATAAAATCCTTTAGTCCTAATGTTGTGAACATGAGGGTGGGTGGAGGGGACGGTGTTGAGGGGTGGAGGGGACGGTGTTGAGGGGTGGAGGGGACGGTGTTGAGGGGTGGAGGGGACGGTGTTGAGGGGTGGAGGGGACGGTGTTGAGGGGTGGTGGGGGGGGGTCGGTTATGACTCCAGACTGCAACTGCACATCTGAATTATTAAAGATGCATCGTAAAAGACGTGTGTCCTCATACGTACGTGAATATAACTATAGAGCAGCTGTGTGTGTGGTGTGTGTGTGTGTGTGTGTGTGTGTGTGTGTGTGTGCTTGTGTGTGTGTGTGTGTGTGTGCGTGTTTGTGTGTGTGTCAGCAACTCCTGTTTTATTACAAACATCAGTAAAAACCAGCATCCAAACAAAGGCTTGAAGACGCTCTCCACTTCGAGTGGACAACGGCGTGTGGGTCATCCATCCATCCAGTATCTTCCACGGGGGGAGGGGGGGGTTCTCCATGCCCATCTAGGGGAGAACGTTTCGGGCGCTGGGCAGATACACCCAGGACAGGACGCCAATCTATCACTGTACACACACTCACTCACTCACACACTCTATATGGGGCAATTTGGAGAACTCAGTTGACTTGATCCATGTTTTTGGACTGTGGGAAGAAAACTGAGAACCCGGAGGAAACCCACGTGGACACGGGGAGGACATGGAAACGCCACCCAGATTGGGATTCGAACCGGGAATCCCTAGAGCTGAGAGGAGAACATGCTAAACCACTAAGCCACCGTGCCGCCCGGGAAGGAACTAAATAGATAGAACCTTCATTCAGCAGCAATACCACAGCATTAGAACTCATACACTGTAAGTGAGTGTGTGTCCAGTGATAGATTGGCGTCCTGTCCTGGGTGTATCTGCCCAGCGCCCGAGACGTTCTCCCCTGGATGGGCATGGGGAACCCCCCCCCACGACCCTAATTGATCACGTCCCCTCCTGAGCCGGTCGGCTTATCAACCCTGAACAGCTCGGACGGGGTCAGGCACAAGGGTACGGTGGGTCACAACCTGGTCTTCTGAACCCGACACCCCGCTGTGAGTCAGGAAAGCCTCTGGATACAGACAGGACCGAGAGCCAATCAGCTCACTCAGAAGGGTACACACACTATATAGGGGCAATTAAATTAGGGGTAATTTATTGTGTCTATAATCTTCCACTTGATCCTCTACTAGGGTTGGGGGGGGGCCATCCAGGGGAGAACGTTTCGGGCGCTGGGCAGATACACCCAGGACAGGGGGGCAATCTATCACTGGGCACACACTCACTCACAAACACTATATAGGGGCAATTGAATTGGGGGTAATTTATTGCGTCCATAATCTTCCACTTGATCCTCTACTAGGGTGGGTGGGGGGTAATCCCAGGGGAGTTTCGGGCGCTGGGCAGATACACCCAGGACAGGACGCCAATCTATCACTGGACACAGACTCAATCACAAACACTATATAGGGGCAATTAAATAGGGGCAATTTATCTAATTTCTTCTTATCTCATTATCTTTTGTTTAATGCTCTGTTAGGGTCCCGGGGGGGAGGGGCGTCATGGGTCTCCCATCCAGGGGAGAACATTTCGGGCGCTAGGCTGATACACCCAGGACAGGACGCCAATATACCACTGGGCACACACTCACTCACAGACACTTTATGGGGCAATTTAGAGCATGACATTTACCTTAAATCCATGTTTTTTTAGAACATGGGGAGAACATGCAAACGACCCATATGGGGATTCAAACCTGTCACTGAGAGGGTTCCGTTACGATGTTGGCGTTCCGTCTGGTTGCTGTTGCTCGGCATTGTGGGTAATTTTAGTAAATAAGGAGGGATGTGTTACAGAACCGATCCCATCACTTCCCCCCCCCACCCTCCCCCCTCCATCTCTACTTGTTTTTGAACTCCGGTTCTCAAACCTGTGGTTTTTACCAAAGCTCTCAGATATCTGCCCCATTTGCCCCCTGTAACCAGAGAGGCATTGTGGGTAGTGGGGACGCGCCAAAAAAAAACGAAAACATGAGCCGCCGCACGCTCCCTCGAGTCGTCGTAAGTTTGCGAACTGCAATCCGAGCCACCCCCCCATCCCGAGCGGGGTAGGGGGGGGTAGTTCCTCTGAAGGGTAACACACTCTGTATCAATATTTGATCACAACAGCAGGACATCGTTTCCATCCATTAACTATATTTGATTTCCACAAAGGGCAGGCAAACGGGGCGGGGCGGGGCAGTTGGGTGGGGGGGAGAGGGGGAGGGGTAAGATGAAAATGGCCACCATTAACACAATTACTGCTCGGGAACGGACCAGAGCTCATTTCAGAAAGAGGTTCCGCGGAGTTCCACAGAGACCCGTAGAAATCCACTTATCCGTCCGTCCGCCCCCCCGCTGTGCGGCGACACCGGGGTGGGGGGGGCCGCCGCAGAACGACAGACGCTTAATGGACTCCTGAAGACAGCGTCAGATTAAAGAACCTCGGGTTCCTCATGACCTTCAGCGCGTCTCACTGGACATCGGTTTCATTCCCGTCGTTACTCAGTCGGGAAGGGGGGGGGGGGGAGGTTAAGGAACCGGCCCCCTGACCTGAAGGTTCCACCAAGGACCACGGCTGAAGGGCCTTTGGGTAAGGCACCTAACCCCCATTGCTCCCCGGGCATCCTGTACAGAGCTGCCTTACATTCATTCATTCTCTTCCACGTTATCCCCTACTAGGGCCACGGGGGGGGGGGGGTCCTCTTTAAAGACACGGACGCGTCCTGTGACGACCGTGACCCCCCTAGGGGCCTAGGGGTTGGCATGTTCTCCTCTCACTGACGGGGTGGAGTTTGCATGTTCTCCACGTGTCCTCATGGGTTTCCTCCCACAGTCACAACATGGATTCACAACATGGCTTAGTGCTTTAGCATGTTCTCCTCTCAGCACTAGGGATTCCTGGTTCGAATCCCCATCTGGGTGGAGTTTGCATGTCCTCCCCGTGTCCGCGTGGGTTTCCTCCGGGTTCTCCGGTTTCCTCCCACAGTCCAAAAACAAATTGCCCCATATAGAGTGTGTCTGTCCAGTGATAGATTGCCCCCTGTTCTGGGTGTATCTGCCCAGCGCCCAAAACGTTCTCCCCTGGATGGGCATGAGGAACCCCCCCCACCCCACGACCCTAATAGAGGATAAAGCGGGAGATAATGGATGGATGAATGATGAGGTGGGGGGGGGGGGTCATGCACACTATACACATCTGAGCATTGTGACATCATAACACGCCGTAACACTGTTACCATCCGGAGACGTCATGACGCACATGACACTTAGAACCAAACGGATGTGCTCTCAGAGGGGCGGAGACCGGATTTAAAGCTGGCAGCTGATTGGTCGGAAGCCTGGCAGGCGGGGGAAGCGTGACCCGCCGTTCTGGTTTGTGTCAAACGGAACGTGATGATATCCGATACGGATGGAGAGCCGGCCGCGGCGCCGCCATAATCTGATCTCTGAGAGCTGCATCACTCAGACTGAGCGTCCCGCACCCGCTGACCGGAAGAGGCCCGCTTACCGTCCCACTCTGAAACTGGACCGATCGATGACCTGACGGAACCACAGCGGAACCACCGGAACCTGCAGCGCCACAGAACCCTGATGGAGCATGACCGAGCAGAATTAACACACGCCCCTTAATCTGGACCAAGACATGGATTATGAACAACAACGTTCCTCTGGGAGGAACTCGAGGGGTTCTGAGACAGGTCCTCAGGTCCAACTCTGGACAGAACATCATGAGAGCGGAACCACCAGAACCTGCAGCGGTACAGAACCCTGATGAAGCATGATAGAGAAGTATTAAGACACACCCCTTAATCTGCGCCAAGACGTGGATTATGGACGACAGCATTCCGTCCTCGACCTCTGGGAGGAACTCAAACGGTCCTCAGGTCCAACTCTGGACGGAACATCATGAGAGCGGAACCACCAGAACCTGCAGCATCACAGAACCCTGATGGTGCATGATAGAGCAGAATTAAGACATGCCCCTTAATCTGGGCCAAGACGTGGATTATGGACGACAGCGTTCTGCCCTCGATGTCTGAGAGGTCCTCAGGTCCTCAGGTCCAACTCTGGACGGAACATCATGAGAGCGGAACCACCGGAACCTGCAGCGGTACAGAACCCTGATGAAGCATGATAGAGAAGTATTAAGACACACCCCTTAAACTGCACCAAGACGTGGATTATGGACGACAGCATTCCGTCCTCGACCTCTGGGAGGAACTCAAAAGGTCCTCAGGTCCAACTCTGGACAGAACATCATGAAAGCGGAACCACCAGAACCTGCAGCGCCACAGAACCCTGATGGAGCATGACCGAGCAGAATTAACACACGCCCCTTAATCTGGACCAAGACATGGATTATGAACAACAACGTTCCTCTGGGAGGAACTCGAGGGGTTCTGAGACAGGTCCTCTGGTCCATCTCCAGACGGAACATCATGAGAGCGGAACCACCAGAACTTGCAGCGTCACAGAACCCTGATGAAGTATGATAGAGAAGTATTAAGACACGCCCCTTAATCTGCGCCAAGACGTGGATTATGAACGACAGCATTCCGTCCTCGACCTCTGAGAGGTCCTCAGGTCCTCAGGTCCAACTCCGGACAGAACATCATGAGAGCGGAACCACCAGAACTTGCAGCGTCACAGAACCCTGATGAAGTATGATAGAGAAGTATTAAGACACGCCCCTTAATCTGCGCCAAGACGTGGATTATGGACGACAGCATTCTGCCCTCGACCTCTGGGAGGAACTCAAAAGGTCCTCAGATCCAACTCGGGACAGAACATCATGAGAGCGGAACCACCAGAACCTGCAGCAGAACCCACAAAACCCTTATGGAGCATGACAGAGCAGTTTTAAGACACGCCCCTTAATCTGGGCCAAGACATGGATTATGGACGACAGCGTTCCTCTGACCTCGACCTCTGGTCTGAGTTAGGTCCTCAGGTCCAACTCTGGACGGAACATCATGAGAGCGGAAACACCGGAACCTGCAGCGTCACAGAACCCTGATGGAGCATGACAGAGCAGAATTAAGACACGCCCCTTAATCTGCCAAACACATGGATTATGAACGACAGTGTTCCTCTGGGAGGAACTTGAAGCGTTCTGAGACAG
Organism: Corydoras sp. C115; assembly: GCA_019802505.1. Classification (NCBI taxonomy): domain Eukaryota; kingdom Metazoa; phylum Chordata; class Actinopteri; order Siluriformes; family Callichthyidae; genus Corydoras; species Corydoras sp. C115. Next base: position 43,720 of record JAFMOC010000219.1, on the reverse strand, counting down.
GTCCTCTGGTCCAACATCAGCGCCTGACCTCAGGGGTGCTCCGGCAAGCCGTCCAACTCTGGACGGGACATCATGCGAGCGTCCTCACGGTGTCTCCATCAGTTAAAGCACTAATGCTGGATTATGCAAATCCACTAACGAGCCAGATTGAGTTAAATCTGATGTTACACATGATTAATTAATTAATTAATTCATTCATTATCACCCGCTTTATCCTCTATTAGGGTCGCGGGGGGGTTTTCCCCATGCCCATCCAGGGAAGAACGTCTCGGGCGCTGGGCAGATACACCCAGGACAGGGCACCAATCCATCGCTGGGCACACACTCACTCACACAGACACACTCTATATGGGGCAATTTTTGAGAATTCAATTGACTTGATCCATGTTGTTGGACTGTGGGAGGAAACCGGAGAACGCGGAGGAAACCCACGCGGACACGGGGAGAACATGGAAACTCCACCCAGATGGGGATTCGAACCGGGAATCCCTAGCGCTGAGAGGAGAACATGCTAAACCACTAAGCCACCGTGCCGCCCCAAATGATTAATTGATGAATTAATTAATTTGAGTCCCACACTGAGGAAATTCAAAAAGGGAGAACGATCAGATGGAACAGATTGGGAACCCAAAAAATTGGTCACATGGTCACGGTTTTCGGACCGGCTGCCACTCCATGCGGCGCTCAGGCCCGTCTTGCCGGACCGCGAGAGTAAAGCCGTGGAGGCGTGAGGGGGTCGGGGGGGGGGGGGGGGTCTTTGTCTTTGGAACAGTTCTTAGGTATCAGCACTCCATAGCACCGGTTCTTCTGGGGGAGGTTTCTCCATCAACGACTCGCCCCTGAAGGCCACGTTCTGATAACACCGTATTAGGGTCGGGGGGGGGGGACAGAGGAGAACGTTTCGGACGCTGGGCAGATACACCTAGGACAAGGGGGCAATCAGTATGTGATATACAATACATTCATTATCTTCAGCTTTATCCTCTATTAGGGTCGCGGGGGGGGGGGGGGGGGGGGTTCCCCATGCCCATCCAGGGAAGAACGTTTCGGGCGCTGGGCAGATACACCCAGGACAGCACGCCAATCTATCACTGAACACACACTCACACAAACACACTCTATATGGGGCAATTTGGAGAATTCAATTGACCTTGATCCATGTTTTTGGACTGTGGGAGGAAACCCATGGGGAGAACATGCAAAGTCCACCCAGATTGGGATTGGAAGCAGGAATCCCCAGCACTGAGAGGAGAACATGCTAAACTACTAAGCCACCATGCCGCCCACTGATAGCTGAGCCAATGCTTCTAATTTCCCGATATTTCCACGGCAACGCCTCATCCAATCAGCAGCCTCGTCATCACTAATCCAATTACCAATAAATCCTCGATGACGCCCCCCTCCCCCCCCACGCGTCCATCGTATATCCCGCTGCAGACGTTCCGTCAGGACAGGGGGAACCCCGGCTTCTCATTGAGGACAGTGTCAACAGCACAGAGAGAACGTCTAATCGACTCCATCATGTTCTGCACCACCGTCCCGCGTCCACCACCGGAGTGTAGAGTGGGGGGGGGGGGGGGGTGACCGAACATCTCCACTGTTCTAGATCTGGATCTGGATCTCAGGGTTAAAAATAGAACCCAGAGACGGAGACGGAGCTCCGGAGCAGACGCCGTTACTCAGCCGCCAGCGTTCCGTTCTGTACGATAATGACCAGCGACCGCCCGACTGTCTGGACCATCGGCAGGAACGATCTCGATAACGAGCAATTAACCTGCTGAAGAACCCCCCCCCCCCCCCGTCTGCAACTGCCCCCCCCCCCGTCTGCGTCCGGTGCTCCGTCAGCTCTGCCTTCAGAAATCCGATTAGAACGATCGATGTTTCGTGACCTGCAATGACGGTCCTCCACCTGCGCTGCGACGGACGGTCCGGCCCCGCGGGTGGAACGTTTACACGTTCTGCTACCCCCCCCCCCCCCCCCCCCCCCCCCCCCCCCCCCCCCGAAATCTGTTCTCTCATGAGTGGAACCCGGGACACATCTGGTGTTATTAGGGTGGTGGATGATTCTCAGTACTGCAGCGATACTGACATGGTGGTGCTGTATCCACTCAATGTACACACACCTCCACCTCACTGCTCCACCTTGTGGATGGATGTAGAATCAGACACACCTCCACCTTACTGCTCCACCTTGTGGACCGAGGTAGAATCAGACACACCTCCACCTTACTGCTCCACCTTGTGGATGGATGTAGAATCAGACACACCTCCACCTTACTGCTCCACCTTGTGGACCGAGGTAGAATCAGACACACCTCCACCTTACTGCTCCACCTTGTGGATGGATGTAGAATCAGACACACCTCCACCTTACTGCTCCACCTTGTGGATGGATGTAGAATTAGACACACCTCCACCTTACTGCTCCACCTTGTGGATGTACAATCAGACACACCTCCACCTTACTGCTCCACCCTGTGGATGGATGTAAAAATACACACCTCCACCTTACTGCTCCACCTTGTGGATGTACAATCAGACACACCTCCACCTTACTGCTCCACCTTGTGGATGGATGTAGAATTAGACACACCTCCACCTTACTGCTCCACCTTGTGGATGTACAATCAGACACACCTCCACCTTACTGCTCCACCCTGTGGATGGATGTAAAAATACACACCTCCACCTTACTGCTCCACCTTGTGGATGGATGTACAATCAGACACACCTCCACCTTACTGCTCCACCTTGTGGATGGATGTAGAATTAGACACACCTCCACCTTACTGCTCCACCTTGTGGACCGAGGTAGAATCAGACACACCTCCACCTTACTGCTCCACCTTGTGGATGGATGTAGAAATACACACCTCCACCTTACTGCTCCACCCTGTGGATGGATGTAAAAATACACACCTCCACCTTACTGCTCCACCTTGTGGACCGAGGTAGAATCAGACACACCTCCACCTTACTGCGCCACCTTGTGGATTTAGAATCAGACACACCTCCACCTTACTGCTCCACCTTGTGGATGGATTTAGAATTAGACTTACCTCCACCTTACTGCTCCACCTTGTGGATGGATGTAGAATTAGACACACCTCCACCTCACTGCTCCACCTTGTGGATGGATGTAGAATCAGACACAGCTCCACCTTACTGCTCCACCTTGTGGATGTAGAAATAACGACACCTCCACCTTATCGCTCCACCTCGAAATCAGTAATCACAGGATGTGAATTTGCATGTTCTCCTCAGTCTACGGCACCATGGGCTGAGCAGGATGGTGGAGTTTTGTGGTGACGCTGACATGGTGGTGCTGTGTGTTGGAGGTCAGATCCTGACTCCACCTCACTGTTTACACATCAGCGCTGACCGGACGGTGTGTACAAACACAGCACGTGGGTCGCTCAGCATTAAAGGACGATCAGTGTCGAGAACCAAAGAAACAATTAAAACCTTTCCATTTAAATTTGTATCTGTAATAGTGAGTGAGGTGGCACGGTGGCTTAGTGGTTAGCATGTTCTCCTCTCAGCACTAGGGATTCCCGGTTCGAATCCCCATCTGGGTGGAGTTTCCATGTTCTCCCCGTGTCCGCGTGGGTTTCCTCCGGGTTCTCCGGTTTCCTCCCACAGTCCAAAAACATGGATCAAGGTCAATTGAATTTCTCCAAATTGCCCCATATAGAGTGTGTGTGTGTGAGTGAGTGTGTGTCCAGTGATAGATTGCCCCCCTGTCCTGGGTGTATCTGCCCAGCGCCCGAGACGTTCTCCCCTGGATGGGCATGGGGAACCCCACCGCCAACCTAATAGAGGATAAAGCGGAAGATAATGAATGAATGAATAATAGTGAGTGGAGGAGATGTGACGGGATAGGAACAAGGAGACGTGTCTAATAAAGTGGCCGCTGTGTAAATAAGACGATCGGCTTGAAAAACAACAACAAAAAAATCATTTCATTAATTTTAACATCTAATCAACATTCCGTCCCGCAGCCTCGTTACCTGCCGCTATCGACCTGATGACGTCATCTGAATCGATGTCGAGCCAACACTAAATGAATAGATGGATCGGACACGTGACCTCGTTTCTTCTGATCGACAGATATATCGATCAGCCCTGGCCACGCCCCCTCCTTATCAACAGCCGTCATCGTTGCGGTTTGAAGAGCCGTTTCTGCAACAAACTTTTTTTTATTGGGGGGGGGGGGGTTGTCGGTATTTATCGATCCGTTTGATCTCGTCTGCAGCTTCGCAGATTAAATATACCGATCGATTGCGACACCGTGCGGCGGGAGAACCTCCGTGTTCGTGTGCAGAACGCAGTGACGTCATCCGTTCTGCAGCACAGCCAATCCCACAGAATCCATTTCCAATTAAATTTATTAGTTTAGATTACTGATCTAGTTTTTTTTTCATTAAAGTTGGAGCAGCTGCACGGTTCCCGCTGCTGTAGAAAGGTTCCCGGAACGTTCTGCAGATCCCAGTGAGCTGGAAACACGAACGGTTCCACGGATCCTGCTTAAATGAGACCCCAGCGCCACCTGGCGGACAGGACGCCACCTGCAGCCGCTTTCTTAAAATTCTTTATTCATAAACTTGATGCAAGTTTACAAATTGTACTGTACACGGTCAGAATTACACAAATGGTAAAAAGCAAAAGAAAACCGATGCATGCTAACAATGCATAACCCCCCCCCCCCCCCAGTCAACCCCCCCACCCACCACAAACCATCCAGAGTGACCGAATAAGGGTTTATATAGAACTACGATTTACACCTAACGAAGGCAATCTCTCTGGGCCTCCGCATACTGCTCTCTGGTTTCGTATTGGCATGTCGCCGCCTGGGGGACTTCCACAGAATTGCACCTTCCCAAAAACCAGTCGCAGGACAACGGACCGGCTCCGGGTTCCGGCGCGCACCCGTCGACTTGCCGTGGAACGTTCGGAGTACGTCGGTTTCTGAATACAGTCTGTATATCGAACACGCTTGACATCCTGAGACTGAGCGAGCAGCGAGCAGACCCGGGACCGCGAGCGTGAGAACACTGGAGGTGAACGTGGGGGGGTTCGGGACGCGACGGCGCTTCGGCTCCGATAACGGGAGTGCCAATCTCCATGACGACAAGAAGTCTGCAACTTAATGACCTCATCGGTTTGGGATACCAAAAAAATAAAAATAAAAAATGTTAACACCATTCTCATTAAACTCCATCAATAAACCTCACACCCAGCACTCGACACGGTAACGAAATGAACCTGCGCCTCGGTGGGACCAGCTTTGAACAGTAGGTGGCGTGAGAATGCAGGTCGGTCACATGGTCATACAGCAGGACAGCAGTTTTAGGGATGCAGTGATGTCATCACACCAGGCTCTTGGAACGTCGGGGGTTGTTTTTCGTTACCGTGACGTGAAAGTCGCACTCGCATGCGAATGGATTTGGAGCGCGGCCTCATGAGAGGAGCTCCGGGTCACGCTTTCGGGCGCTCGAGCAGATCCAGAACGCAGAACGCAACAACGCTCAATTTTAAATTTAATTTAAAGCATTTCGCTGGACTTCACTCGTTTCAGCCGAATGTTTCTGATACGACTTTAAGATTTATTATTTTTTTTAAAGTATTCAGTTTTAATACATTTTTATGCAGCAGGTTGTCAAATTGTTGTCCTGTAAACCACTCACGTCGGTGAAACGACTCAACGGCGCCCCCCCTTCCAAAGACCTAGTTGAAGTTGACGTGCATAAATCTGTTCGGACCTTGCGGTGGTGAGAATGACCGCCTTCGGGTTCAATGCGATTACAGAAGACGGTGAAGACGTGTCCTTAAGGCAATAATGGTAACGAAACTGATCCCCCCCCTCCCTCCCCCCTCTTTGACGCGGCCTCTATTTAAGGAGTTAATTTTCCGAATGCTGAACACTGAAACCGTAGCGCGTGCAGGCTGAAGGGGGCGACTCTGAGCGTACAGAATGGACGACCTTAACGTAATGAACGTCGGGAATCACACTGCTTAAAGAGGAATGTTCTCCATCACGGTTAACGACGGCATAACGTCCATTCTCACGAGAACGACAACAAAAACAAAAAACAACCCAGCAGTAGTCATGATGCGTACGTAAAACCACGTTCGACGGGAGGATTTCCATTGGGTGACGTTTCTTTGTTCTTTTTGTGAGATAAAACTTCAGAGGGATGTTTCGGCGCTGCGCAGGCAT
>JAFMOC010000219.1:0-32500 GCA_019802505.1 Corydoras sp. C115 | reverse complement strand
TAAGCCGTGCTGCTCAATCCTGATAATCAATCCTGAGCGCTGTGGTGGGGTTAATGCAGTGTTTCTCAAATAGTGGGGCGCGCCCCCCTGGGGGGGCGCAGTGCGGTGGCTGGGGGGGCGCATAACAAGATATCACAGAGCAAGTGATATTAAGTGTAATGAACTAACCCTCAACAGACAACATGGAGAAATATTTAACAGAGATGAGGAGAGAAAAGTGGAGATAATGAGACCAACAAAAGTCAACCGAAAGTTAAAACGAGGAAATATGTCGAAGTTAATGTAGCGCCTGGCTTCACGGTAACTGAGGTGGAGACGAAGAAAGACTGGTGTGTATTCTGTGTCTTTAAATGTTGGCAGCGGACAGCGTGAAGCCAAATAAATGAAGGCGTCACTTAAAGACATTACACCCCGATCACGCTGATAACCGCTTGAGTTTTTAATCGAAAACATGACGAGTATAACCAGCAAATATTAACGCTTTATGAAAGCTGCTTCAGAAAAGCTGTGCTGTAAAACGGGCGCGTTAGAGACATTAGTTCCGATTTCCTCATTTTGATAAAAAAAAAAAACAGCACAAATTGTCGTATTCATTTTAGTTTTGTAGGTTAAAGTGTTAATAAATTGTGCTCCTGAAATAATATTTCTGATGAATTTGAATTTATTATTATTTATTAATTTTATTTAATTTCATTTTTCAGTATCAAATGCCAGTCAGTTCAAAAATGTTTCTAGTTTAAATAAGGATTTCATTCGTTTCTGTTACAAACTAAAAAACAAAGTTAATAAAATGTTTCTTTGTTCTAAGTTGATCTATATTTCTTTCTTTTTTATTTTCTTTATTGTTAATAAGGAGGCATTGTTATAAAAGAGTTGTACTTAGAACAAATTTATAGACAAATGATACTACAGTGGGCGTGTAAAAATACTTTTTCATCCCGTTTTGTCATGTGAAGGGGGGGGGGGGGGGGGGGGGGCAAAAAGTTCACTTCTTCCTAGGGGGGGCTTAACAGAAAATAATTGAGAATCACTGGGTTAATGTGATCGGTTCTTGAGAACGCAGCGAGCGAGCGACACATCAGATGGCGAGTGGGCTGAAAGCTTCGCAGATTTGAGCGGTTCCGCTGAGTTCTGCGTTCTGAGTTCTATGTTCTACGGTGCGTTCTACGTTGTGTTCTACGCTCTGAGGTGCGTTCTACGTTCTGTGTTCTACGCTCTGAGGTGCGTTCTACTTTCTGTGTTCTACGCTCTGAGGTGCGTTCTACTTTCTGCGTTCTACGCTCTGAGGTGCGTTCTACGCTCTGCGTTCTACGCTCTGAGGTGCGTTCTACGCTCTGAGGTGCGTTCTACGCTCTGAGGTGCGTTCTACGCTCTGTGTTCTACGCGCTGAGGTTCTACGCGCTGAGGTGCGTTCTACGCTCTGAGGTGCGTTCTACGCTCTGAGGTGCGTTCTACGCTCTGAGGTGCGTTCTACGCTCTGAGGTGCGTTCTACGCTCTGAGTTCCAAACTGAAGGCTGGAGGTCCAGGACTCACTTTGTAGGAGAAGTTGAGGAGGATGTAGTCCATGCCCTCCTTTTCTTTCAGCACCTGGAGGTCGCTGTGCAGAGGACTGTCCGGGTCCACCCTGCTCACAGGGACACAACGCCGTCACTTCACCTTTAAACATGCGCAACATTACCAGAAGCAAACACGCGGCGAGGCCTTACGTTCTCAGTTTGACGTGCCACTCGTACAGCGAGTCGTTCACCAGCTCCACCGAGTAGATACCTGCAGAGCACAGCAGAACCTCAGAACACCTGACCGCTGTGTGTGTGTGTGTGTGTGTGTGTGTGTGTGTGTGAGTGTGAGTGTGTGAGAACCAAACCTGATTTATAACTCTGAGATCTGTAAATCTCCCTAAGTTCCTTCATTAGACGATCGGACGCTTGCACCGAACCGGACACGGCTCCCTGCAAAGCGACACCCACACACAGAATCAAAAACGAATCACTCTCAAACGACTCGGCTCACTTTTAACTCACTAACAGACGGCTTTTCTTTTTGATCATTTTAGTCGACATTGATCCAAAGCAGGGCGGCTTAGTGGTTTAGCATGTTCTCCTCTCAGCGCTAGGGATTCCCGGTTCGAATCCCCATCTGGGTGGAGTTTCCATGTTCTCCCCGTGTCCGCGTGGGTTTCCTCCGGGTTCTCCGGTTTCCTCCCAGTCCAAAAACATGGATCAAGTCAATTGAATTCTCAAAATTGCCCCATATAGAGTGTGTCTGTGGGTGTGAGTGTGTGCCCAGCAATGGATTGGCACCCTATCCAGGGTCTATCTGCCCAGCGCCCGAGACGTTCTCCCCTGGTTGGGCATGGAGAACCCCCCCCCGTGATCCTAATAGAGGATAAAGCAGAAGATAATGGATGAATGAAAATAATAATAATATTAATAAAATGAAATAAAATAAGAATATAATAATAATAAATAAATAAATAATAGTTGGGCGGCACGGTGGCTTAGTGGTTAGCGATAATGAATGAATGAACAAATAATAGTTTAAAATAAATAAATTAAATAAAGGGGGAAGAAATTAGCCGGTTGGGACTGTCTCTAGAGACCCAAAGTACACCATGAGGGGATACCACTTCTTGCAAAACTTTTCTGTATTCCTCCTCAGAGTAAACCTAGTCTTCTCTAGTTTGAGAACAGGCATCATTTCCTGTAGCCAAACTGAAACAGAAGGGGGACCCGGAGACGTCCAGAGGATCGGTATGCAGCAAATAATGATTTATTAAGAGTTAGAACCCAGAGTTTGAGACGTACACACAACAGCTTTATAGTGCCCGTGTGAAATATCCCATTTTAGATCATCAGGGGGCTTGAGATCAGGGTTCTACAAAGTTCCTTAACTCAAAAACCTTCATAGAGAACATACAAAACTGTTTTTTCTGACATTGAGGAATTCTGACTGTTCAGCAATTTAAATAAACTGTTATATTATTTCTTTGTGATATTTGTTAACATATTATTTATTAAAAAAAACAGGTTTTTATTAAAAATTTATTAAAACAAACAGGTCTTCATCAGCAGCTTGGACAGTTATTTAAGGAAGACTGTATAATATACTCACTGAGCACCTCATTAGGAACACCTTTATGTTAATATCTCTTATTATCTTATTGATCTTACTGGGCAGTTCTGGGCTTTATTTAAATTGGGCATCAGAAGGGTTGATTTAAATATTTAGTTTTTTTTTTATCAGTTCCTGATGAAAGCTCAGTGAGTGACGAATCCGATGACTGACTCGACCTTAAGTACAGTGTGATTGGGCTTTAGAACATAGTAACTTTAAAGGAACAGTGTGTAGCATTCAGGTGCACCTAGTGGTGAAGGTGCAGATTGCAACCAGCAGAGCACTAACTCCCCCAAGCAAGATGGTGGCCATAATGGCGCCCTGCTCTTACGAAGAGTGGATTCTGATGCATGGGGGTCTCCTGGAGGGACTCCACTCCTCATATACATGTTTAAAACTTATAGAAAAAAAACTAATTTAATTTTAATTCAGAATGGTTCTTTAAATGGACCTTATAATTAAATGATGGTGATTCGGTACCAAAAATAATCCATCCATCCATTATCTTCCGCTCCTCTATTAGGGTCGCGCGGGGGGGGGGGGGGGTTCCCCATGCCCATCCAGGGGAGAAAGTTTCAGGCACTGGGCAGATACACCCAGGACAGGGGGCAATCCATCACTGTACACACTTACTCACACAGACACACTCTATATGGGGCAATTTGGAGAACTCAATTGACTTGATCCATGTCAACCACTAAGCCACCGTGTCGCCTACCAAAAATAATAATAATAATTTTTAGAGGGTAAATTTGCAGAAAAAAAACCCCGACAGAAGGGATTTGGGGAAACGCCATTCCTTCCATCTTACTGACTGTCAATTGAAAGCTTTTAATTAATTAAGTACTAATTAAGTATTAAGGTTCCACATAGGTGTAGAACACCAACATCAATACTGAATGATCATAACCACTAACAGACCCCCCCCCCATCCTACACACTGTCCCTTTAAACACAGATTCACATCATAAACATAAAGCAGGCGTTAGGATTTATAAAAATTGTACGTAATAAAAGGTCACCTTACCGAATGAGCACTTACGTTCAAGTGGTCCTGCCTCTGGTTCTTGCGGATCTTCTCGAGGATGGCCAGGTTCTCCTTCTCGATGCCGTCGTCCTCGGACTTTTTCCCGTCCACGGGCTCCTCCTCCTTCATCTCGTAATGATCCAGTTCCTCGATATCCTGCTGAGCGCACAGCGCAGACAGAGGGACAGGGTGATGGAACAGTGTCCTCCGTCACGGCGGTGACAACACAAACGTATAAATGGAAAGAGGTTCGTATCCGCACCTCTGCCATGTCCTCCTCGTCTTCCTCCTCTGACGTCACCTCGTCTGTGGTGGGATGCTGGAAAGGGCAGAAAACGACCCGCGGTTAGAACAACGGTCTGAAAGACAGAAACTTCAAAGGCAGACCTCGTGACGCTCGCCCCACCTTTCTGTCCGGGTTGACGGGTCCAGTAGGGAGGGGCTGATCCAGCATCTCTACGTCAGGGTGCTGAGGTAGATTGTACAGCCTACACAGATCACAGATCAGCCTCTTCAGCTGCTGCAGGAGCTAACACACACATCACACCGGGATTAGACACAGACGGCCATCGCCTCGGTCGTCACAAACAATCCTCAAACTCGCGGCACGAAGCTGCCGGAGTCGCAGCGGCGCACCGAGCCCTGAACACAAGCCCGTACAAGAAGATGAACAGGCTCAGCGGGCCAACAGGAAAAATCTCATTATGACACGGTTCGGAAAAACAACACGCTGAATGAGACTCGAAGCGGCGGATTCTGCTTATAATCGACGAGGCGCCCTCGTTCCCCTGCCCACGACTCCGGGTTCGACTCTCACCGTGTGCTCACGTACATTACATTTACATTTGGTCATTTAATAATAATAATAATAATAATAATACATTTATTTTATAGGCGCCTTTCTGTCACTCAAGGACCCCCCCGTACAAAAGTGCAAATAAGCATACAATAAAAACAAGACACAGAACAGACAACATATTAAAAGTAAAAATAAAAACAATGATCAGATGGAAAAGGCCAGTTTAAACAGGTGAGTTTTGAGTGTGGATTTGAATTGTGAAAGTGAGGTGATGTGTCTTATGTTAGGTGGTAAAGAGTTCCAAAGTTGGGGAGCAGAGCGGCTGAAAGCGCTGTACCCCATGGTGGTAAGGCGAGCAGTGGGGACAGTCAGGAGGATAGAGGAGGATGATCGGAGGGAGCGAGATGGAACTGTAGAAGAGAGGAGAGATATGGTGGAGGCAGGTTGTGAATGGCTTTAAAAGGTGAGCAGAAGGATTTTATAATTGATGCGGAACTTGACCGGGAGCCAGTGAAGCTGTTGGAGGACAGGAGTGATGTGGTGGAAACTGGGGGTTTTGGTGATGATATTGGACGCTATTTCTTGGACGCTTTTATCCAAAGCGACTTACAAGGTGAGCACAGGGTTCATCACAACACCCCTGGAGCAATGAGGGTTAAGGGCCTTTCTCAAGGACCCACACTGGTAACTTCAGTGGACCTGGGATTTGAACCCCCAACCTTCAGATTGAGACCCACTGAGCTACCGCGCCCTAGTACAGCGCGCACCTCCGAACGGCGCGTTTAAAGCGCAGCCTCGGGAAAATGCTTTTATCGTCTCCTGGTTTTAAATGACTGTGTTTATCTCTGATTATGAGTAAACACTGATTTTTAGCTTTACCGTGTGATTACTCGACATCGGCATTCCAATTAGAGCACGGGTAAGATTGATGAGCTGTCAGATAGACACGTTGATGTCTCTGATGAGTAAGAACAGACCTCAAGATACAAACCAAAGTTACAATAACTTGTAAACATTAACATTAAATTAGGACACGCCCACTTATGATGGGATATTAAGCAGCAGAAAGGTTCTAGTTCAGTGGCTCTTAAACTGTGGGACACAAAGAAGCCCAAATTTGATATCTGATACGTCAGATGATGGTATGGATATACATTAAATGATATTCATTCATCCATTATTTTCTGCTTTATCCTATATTAGGGTCGCGGGGGGGCGCTGGGCAGATACACCCAGGACAGGGCGCCAATCCATCGCTGGACACACACTCACTCACACACACACACACCCTCTATATGGGGCAATTTGGAGAACTCAATTGACTTGATCCACATTTTTGGACTGTGGGAGGAAACCGGAGAACCCGGAGGAAACCCACGCGGACACGGGGAGAACATAGAAACTCCACCCAGATGGGGATTCGAACCGGGAAGCCCTAGTGCTGAGAGGCAAACGTGCTAAACCACTAAGACACCGTGCCATTAAATGATATTTCCTGATATATTTTATAAACTGCGTTCTGTAATTTGGCCACTAGATGGCGGTATTTGATCATTAGAGAAACCGGAAACATGATCAGCGTTAGCTTTAAAAACCCAGACTAGATTACATTGCAAAACATTATGTCGCTGAGAGGAGAACATGCAAACCACAATGCCAAACTGTGACGTGCAGGTTGTGTATTATTGTGAATAAATCAAAGGAATGAGGTGCAACTGTAGTTCGCTACGCATTGCGCCCAACAATAGCTCTCTATATGTGATTTATTCAGACTGAGGCCACGCCCCCTTATTGCTTTAATATACACTCACACCTGAGTGATGTTCGCCGCATGGTGTTCCGTGATGAAAAACAGAGGTGGAACCTAAACTGTTGTAGTTTATTATGTTAAAGGTTTAATGTGGAGGGAGAATTTGCCCTGATATAGCGATCATTACACCAATGTATAACAAAAACAATGAGTTACCAGCTATTCCTTAATTAAGGTTTGCATGTTCTCCCAAGTCTTTTTATTTCTGATATATATATATAAAAAAATTTTTGCTTCACCATGTGATTATATGACAACGACATTCCAATTTAGGATTTGACAGTTCATACCAGTGAGAAGCTTTTTTTGTAGTTTGCATGTTCTCCCAAAAACATGTGCATAAATGCCCTGATCAGCATACAGCTGGCTTGGCATCATTATCTGCTTACATCGTCAGTTTAAATCAATTACAAATTTTAATACTAAGTTATTAACATCTGTTGTATTTCATTTCACTCTACACACTTTATATTTAAAGTCCATCATGACGTGGGTCTTATGTGTGTCTTGAAATACATTTTGTCGACGCAGCGCTTTAGAACCTGATTAGAACGCTGATTGTGCGGCTAACGAACGAGACCCGGCAGCACTGCGCACCCAACGCAAACCCAATTCAGATCCCTTACCAGCGTATTGCCTTTTCTAACATCCTCCAGTCGTTCCAATATTTGGGTCAGACTCGGGTCATCGGAGTCCACAAACCATATTGGGGGCGTCAAAGGATACGATTCCTGCAAGAGAGAGAGAGAAGGTTTGAGGGCTGAGCTGTTTGTTCGTTTATAACATTCAATTTAATTTAATCGTACAAACAAATTAAATAAACACTGAAAATATTTCAGAACGAACTGAGACGGGAGGACTTTATTCCTTTGTTCTCATTGAGGACAACATGAGAACACAGGTGGAACATGGTGAGATGGTGGTGTAATGATTAAAGTGTGTAAGGTTGAAGATAAACATGTCCAGACTGAACGACTTTGTCTTCACAGCCTCAGAGGATCCGGGGCAATAGAACGTCACACGGACGGGGGGGTGGCTGAAGCGATCAACAAGGCATTCCAATAATACCATCACCCACTTCATAAGAACGACAGCCACGCCATCACCACCAAATAAACAACCGCCGTCACCAACAAGCCACAATTACACCATGGTTGGTCACCTAAAAGGCCAAAACGACTCTAAAAAAAGATTCTAATGCTAAATAACTTCGCCTTCCCGTCCACTGACCCTTTTAAACGATCTTTTAAACGTTGAATAGGCTGAGCGTGAAGGTCTGGAGGATCTTAAAATATTCTGAAGCTCATGGTCTCTGCTGCATAATATCCAATCAGAATGCACTATAGGGGACGGTGTCCCTTCAGTACTGTATATGAGGCATGAGTAATAATATGAATAATATGCAGAGATCAACAGCAATTTATCTTATTATGTTAAAGTATGCAGCACGGTGGCTTAGTGGTCTGCACGTTCGCCTCTCAGCGCTAGGGATTCCCGGTTCGAATCCCCATCTGGTTGGAGTTTCCATGTTCTCCCCGTGTCCGCGTGGGTTTCCTCCGGGTTCTCCGGTTTCCTCCCACAGTCCAAAAACATGGATCAAGTCAATTGAGTTCTCCAAATTACCCCATATAGAGTGTGTCTGTGTGAGTGAGTGTGTGCCCAGCGATGGATTGGCGCCCTGTCCTGGGTCTATCTGCCCAGCGCCCGAGACGTTCTCCCCTGGATGGGCATGGGGAACCCCACCGTGACCCTAATAGAGGACAAAGCGGGAGATAATGAATGAATGTTAAAGTTTGCGGCACGGTGGCTTAGTGGTTAGCACGTTCGCCTCTCAGCGCTAGGGATTCACGGTTCGAATCCCCATCTGGGTGGAGTTTCCATGTTCTCCCCGTGTCTGCGTGGGTTTCCTCTGGCTTCTCCGGTTTCCTCCCACAGTCCAAAAACATGGATCAAGTCAATTGAGTTCTCCATATACAGTTTGTCTCTGTGTGTGTGTGTCTGTGTGAGTGAGTGTGCGCCCAGTGATAGATTGGCACCCTGTCCTGGGTGTATCTGCCCAGCGCCCGAAACATTCTCCCCTGGATAGGCACCCCGCGACCCTAATAGAGGATAAAGCGGAAGATAATGAATGAATGAATGTTAAAGTATGACGTACGATCATCGGTGTCATTGATACCCAGATTATAAAGTAGTCTTTGGTCAACGATTAACATCCTAAGAGTCGATATGATTAAAGATTCATGGTGTTCAGATGATTCTGAAGCAGTCTGGGGACTGTTCGTGGGTCAGGGTACGAGGATAACATCTTACAACCAACTGTTTTATAAGTTTAATTTTATTTACTGCACTTATTGTTAGTCTTCTCTCTTCTTCTGTATAGAACACGACAAATGGAGCATCTGCAGAGACTGAAACTTCCCTCCGGGGATTAATAAAGTATTCTGATTCTGATTCATGTTCAGAGTTATGGCTTCATCTCAATGTAGGTGCTTTAGATTTAACCAAAAAAATACATTTTAGATGTTAAAATATTGATATATTAAACATGGGGCGGCACGGTGGTTTAGTGGTTTAGCACGTTGGCCTCTTAGAGCTAGGGATTCCCGGTTCGAATTCCTATCTGGGTGGAGTTTCCATGTTCTCCCCGTGTCCGCGTGGGTTTCCTCTGGGTTCTCCGGGTTCCTCCCACAGTCCAAAAACATGGATCAAGTCAATTGAGTTCCTCAAATTGCCCCATATAGAGTGTGTGTGTGTGAGTGAGTGAGTGCCCAGCGATGGATTGCTCCCCTGTCCTGGGTCTATCTGCCCAGCGCCCGAAACGTTCTCCCCTGGATGGGCATTGGGAACCCCCCCGCGACCCTAATATAGGATAAAGAAGTTAATGGATGAATGAATATTAAACATCAGAACTTCGGCCAGTCGAGTCAACATCACCCTGTGATATTAAAAGCACTTCTGCAATTACAAGGACGCTTATTTTTATAATTATAATTACTGAACGCGCAAAACTCTTCACATACCAAAAACGTACGCCGACACGTACGCTCTTCACAACGAAGAGTCAAGCGAGTGGTTCTTAAAACTGTTGCAGGAACAGGGACTATAATTAGTTCTTAGAACCTCAACAGCAAGGTAAGTAGTTCTTCCAGACATAAGAACCATGACTGACGTGAGGACACGCGAACAGGTCCAGACACACGCGCCGTTTTAAATATAAAGTTTCAGCCTTTAAATTAACTGCTAATCCCAGATTTTACTGACTCCATTTATCAAGCAACACGTCTGCGGACTGACGACGTACACCATGATCTGACCCTCAATATATAAAATGTACACAATAATCTAATAAAAATAAAAATCTAATACACAATATATAAATGCTATATATCATATATACATATCATTGAGGTGGCTTAGTGGTTTAGCATGTTCTCCTCTCAGCACTAGGGATTCCCGGTTCGAATCCCCATCTGGATGAAGTTTCATGTTCTCCCCGTGTCCGCGTGGGTTTCCTCCGGGTTCTCCGGTTTCCTCCCACAGTCCAAAAACATGGATCAAGTCAATTGAGTTCTCCAAATTGCCCCATATAGAGTGTGTGTGTGAGTGAGTGTGTGTCCAGTGAAAGATTGGTGTCCTGTCCTGGGTGTATCTACCCTGCGTCCGAAATGTTCTCCCCTGGATGGGCATGGGGAACCCATGTAAATTAGCTTGTAAATTAAGATATTATCGTGGATGAGTGTCAGCTTTGGCTATGACGATAAAATTTGTCCTTCCCAAATTAAAAAACAAAAGCCAGTGGACCTGGAGAACAGTCTCCATCAAGCAACATGATGAAGTAAACATTTTCTAACGCACAGGAACGCGCGCTTTAAAGATTTTATGCCATTTGTAGATTCTCACGTCGCCCCCTCCACCGATCTACACACTGTCTGCGTTGAACAAAAAAACAAAAAAAAGAACATAAAGGACAATGCCAAGGAGCGAATTAGAGGGCGTGGTAGCAGGGTGTTGGACGATCAATCATAAGGTTGTGGGTTCAAATCCCAGGTCCACCGATGTGGGTCCTTGAGCAAGACACTTAACCTTCATTGCTCCGGGGAGTTGCATCAAGCCTGTGTTCTGATCGGATATTTGTAAGTGGCTTTGGTTACAAAGGGACAAAATGAGGAAGGGCCTGGCAGACAGACATCATGATTTCTGAACAACACAACCCGTCTGCATTGCGTTATCACCCGTCCGCACTCAAAACAGGACCAGCAGGATTTTACTATTTAAAATGCATCCATTTAAAAAAAAAAAAAAAAAAAAAAGAATAGTCCAGATGGACTCTCTGATTCTTTGACCAGGGAAAGCCCTTTAGTTGCAGAGACATTACTGATAGGACATTTTGAAAGACATCAAGTTCAAAATACTCCATCTCTTTTCCTCCATCAATGAGCCCTGAGGTTCAAACCTACACTGAACACTGAATCTAACCCTGCTGTGGTGAACTAGTAGGTTAAACAGTGTTCATTTGGTCTAATTAATCAGTTAATTAGTGAAGTCTGGAGTGTCTTTGATCTGAGGGAACGGTGAGCGGTATGGGTCGAGAGTAAAACACGATGGTTAGAACTCCACACACACACTGCACGGAACACGGTTCCATCCATCCATCCATTATCTTCCACTTAATCCTTGCCTAGGTTCGGGGGGGGGGTTTCCCCATGCCCATCCAGGGGAGAACGTTTCGGGCGTTGGGCAGATACACCCAGGACAGTATGCCAATCTATCACTGGGCACACACAGACTATATATGGGGCAATTTGGAGAATTCAATTGACCTTGATCCATGTTTTTGGACTGTGGGAGGAAACCGGAGAACCCATAGGAAACCCACGTGGACACGGGGAGAACATGCAAACTCCACCCAATTTGGGATTGGAAGCAGGAATCCCTAGTGCCAACCACTAAGCAACCGTGCGGCCTATCCATCCATTATCTTTCACTTAATCCTCTATTAGGGTCACAGGGAGGGGGGCGGGGGGTTCCCCAGGCCCATCTAGGGGAGAATGTTTAGGGCGCTGGGCAGATACACTCAGGACAGGAGGGCAATCTATCGCTGGGCACACACTCACTCACACAGACACACGCTATATGGGGCAATTTGGAGAACTCAATCCATGTTTTTGGACTGTGGGAGGAAACCCACGCGGACACGGGGAGAACATGGAATATCCACCAAGATTGGGATTCGAACCCGGAATCCCCAGCGCTGGCCGAGAGGAGAACATGCACTTTACACCCCCCACCCTGTACGGAACACGGTTCCGCCTCGTTCGACATCTAAAACCGAACAGCTAACGGTTTTCGGCGTGTACGGAACAGGGTTAACCCGCGCGACCGGTCTCCCTGCTGATTTCAATACGGTGTCCGGGCGAACGTTAACGCACCGCCGCCGGCCCTTCGAACGTGTCGTCGAACATTAAAACTGCTTTCTGCGTTCGATTCTCACAAACTCAAGCGAACACAAACACAGAATCACACAAACCCAACCGAACACACAACAATCACACAAACTCCAGCGAACACGAACACACAGAACACGACGTGTTCGGGACGTCAACAACAACGACAACGTCCATTACAGCCGCGGCTAACCAGCGCGGTTAAAATCAGGCGTCACAACCAAAGAGCGAAAACATAAGATTTAGTGAATCCAAACAGAGCGAACGTTTAATCTGCTTACTAACAATAACGAGGCATGAGTTTGAACAATAACGCGATTATCTTTATCGACGATGTGTCGTTACTAATCATCGCCTCACACCCCTCGCATTACATAATCGCTCATTCTTGTCCAATTTAGGCGGTAAACATACGTTTAATTTTGTACTTCGTAATATAAATTTTGTCATTTTTGTATTTAGATAGAGCTCCGTGACGTTCTCTGTAAAAATAAACTTCTCTCAGTCTTCGACGAGCTAATCGAGCAGCGGCCGCGTTCCAAACGGCTACGTCATACAGGCGAAGTGCACTACATAGGGTACACACGCCATCGCGTCGAGTGCCTGGCTAGGGCGCCTCTACAGGGAACACGGAGCGATTTGGGATACGGGGTAACTTTTCTTTCGACGCTGCCCTCCCGGTTGTCGGGGACGGTGAAGCCGAGGCGCCGCGGCGGCTCTCACCGTGATGTTGCAGTGGATGATGAGCAGCTTGTCGCCGGTCACGTTGAACTGGCAGCTCAGCTCATCGGGCTTCCAGTCGATGATCCGGAATCGTTCGTGGTTCGGGTCGAAAATGGACTCGAGAAACTTCAGCTCGGCCTTCAGTCCCGAAACCGACATCTTGCGCTCATCTCCGGCCGAACGAGCACAAGCACGGGTCCCGATGTCGTCACCCCGCCGCCGCCGCGTCCGGGACCTGCGGGAGCGAGCGAAGCGAAGCCCCCGCGGCGGCCTTGTATCAGAAAGGATGGAGCTCGGGAGCTAACTCGGGCTAGCGGGGCTAACAACAACGCCTTCGGGGCTGGTTGCTTCGTTGTGTCTCGGCGAGAAAGCCCCCGCGGAAAGGCTCTACAACGGCGCCATCGGGGCCTTTAGCGCTCGCTCGTCCTCATGCGTGGCGGTGTGGCGGGGCTTCGGGCGGAACAAACCCCCCGAAAAACGGAGCGAGGAGCGAATTCGCGGCGAGTCGTGGCGCTAAACGGAAGGAGCTCTTTTCTGGGGTTTAAAGATGGCCGGTTTTGGGCTGCGACGTGAACGCGAGGGGGCGGCCCCTTGTTCCAAACCGAGAGGTGCGCGCCCTACCGAGGGCACTCGCTCGCTCCGCACGCCTCCTCCAGGCGCACTCGCCCTAGGTAGGTCGCCTAAAGAGCCAGGCGGCGGGTTATTCGGAGCGAAGGCAGAACGCTTGTCCCGTTCGGTGAGGTACGCGGGTTCATTAGGCCCCGATATGGAGCCCTTTAATCGGGTGGGGTTTTAATGATTCGAACGCAAACCGGGCCACAAAACGAATAACACATAATGTTGTTTTTATAAAGACGTGACGTATTAAAACGGGGGCGGCACGGCGGCTTAGTGGTTTGGCATGTTCTCCTCTCAGCGCTAGGGATTCCACGTTGGAATCCCCATCTGGGTGGAGTGTGTGTGTGTGTGTGAGTGTGTGTGCAGTGATGGTTGCCCCCCTGTGTGTATCTGCCCAGCGCCCCGAGACGTTCTCCCCTGGATGGGCATGGGGAACTGTTTCCTCAGTTTATTGAATGAAATTTGACATGTTCTCCATCAACACAGTACAGTACAGTTCATTCATTCATCCATTATCTTCCAATTTATCCTCTATTAGGGTCGTGGGGGGGAGGGGGTGTTCCCCATGCCCATCCAGGGGAGAACGTTTCGGGTGCCTGGCAGAAACACCCAGGACAGGACGCCAATCTATCACTGGACACACACTCACTCACACACACACACACACACACACTCTATATGGGGCAATTTGGAGAATTCAATTGACCTTGATCCATGTTTTTGGACTGTGGGAGCAAACCGGAGAACCCGGAGGAAACCCATGAGGACACGGGGAGAACATGGAAACTCCACCTAGATGGGGATTCAAACCGGGAATCCCTAGTGCACACCCACAGACACACTCTATATGGGGCAATTTAGAGCATTCAATTTACCTTGAATATACGTTTTTGGACTGGGCGGAAGCCGAATAACCGGAGGAAACCCACACGGACACGGGGAGAACATTCAAACTGCACCCAGATGGGGATTCGAACCGGGAATCCCCAGCGCTGAGAGGAGAACATGCTAAATCACTAAGCCACCTTACCAGCGTTCTTGTTTCCCGCAAATTAAAATCATAAGTTGTATGTCAGAAAATTGATAGTGGCTTTGTCTGCTTAATGCTTTCAATTATTCCTCAGCTTAGTGGATGAAATTTGACATGTTCTCCATCAACACAGTACAGTTAGTCTTTTTCAATTAAAAATCTTATAGTACATATAAGTAAGACCCTTAATCTCCTGACCTGCAGTGCAGTAACTTAGCCGCTCGGCCACCCGGACGTTAAAATAAGGCTTTGTGTTTAAATGCCTTTAGAACTGGACCTCAGTTCAGAGAAATGTGAGAAATTTCATTCTTGCTCATGTGTTCTGTATTCTGTTGATAAGACCATTAAAAATTAAAGGACTATTTTGAGTTTGGCTCATTTTTTTTTTTTTTGTGAGGGCAGATCTTGAGTTGATCGTTCCTCTGTGATTTGAACAAAAAAGGTTTTTATTAAATTCCTGTTATAGAAATATTAAAAATAACAAAGAAAAAAAGGTAATTCATCCATCCATCCATTATCTTCCGATTTATCATCTACTAGGGTCGCGAGGGAGGGGGGTGTTTCCACATGGCCGTCCAAGGGAATGTCTCAGGCGCTGGGCAATCAATCACTGAACACACACACTCACTCACACAAACACACTCTATATGGGGCAATTTGGAGAATTCAATTGACCTTGATCCATGTTTTTGGACTATGGGAGCAAACCGGAGAACCCGGAGGAAACCCACGCGGACACGGGGAGAACATGCAAACTCCACCCAGATGGGGATTCGAACCGGGAATCACTATCGCTGAGAGGAGAACATACCAAACCACTAAGCCACCGTGCCGGCAGGATAAAGTAATACTCAATTTAATGTGATTATAAATAAGAGGTCCATCCATTATCTTCCCTCTACTAGGGTCGCGGGGGGGGGGGGGGTTCCCCATGCCCATCCAGGGGAGAACACTTCAGGCGCTGGGCAGATACACCCAGGACAGGGCGCCAATCTATCACTGGACACACACTCACACACACACACACACACACACACACACACTCTATATGGGGCAATTTGTAGAACTCAATTGACTTGATCCATGTTTTTGGACTGTGGGAGGAAACCAGAGAACCCGGAGGAAACCCACGCGGACACGGGGAGAACATGGAAACTCCACCCAGATGGGGATTCGAACCGGGAATCCCTAGTGCTGAGAGGAGAACATGCTAAACCACTTAGAAATGTGGTAAGAATCAACCTTTTAAATAAAGACGAGCTGTGTCTTTAATCAGCTTGAACTCTTAATTAAACCCAAAATGATATTTAAAAGGAAAGAATCAGAATAGATCCTGAGATTGATCTAACATCATAACTGTACATGGTTGCCCCTGTAAATGGGGGTGGGGTTTAAATCTAATTATTCTCTGTATCCGAGTCGGCCGGGTGGTGGCTGAAGCGGACAGACGGGTGTGGGGGCCTCAGTGAGGCACGGCAAACCTCAAACAGTCGCACCATGGCCCGAGGATTTAACCCATTGACTGACATGCACGTGTGAGGGAGCGTATCCCACAATGCCCCACTGTCGGCCCGCGTTTTGCCGTGACAGCAGTCTGGACGAGCGGCGGACTGTCAGGGACATTCAGCCTCGGTCCACGGCAAGCGGCGAGGTGGCTGCGGGTCAGGGGGTCACTCTGAACCTGCTGCTGGAGGTCCGGCGGTGCCAGATCTGATCAACATCACGAACCCTGTTACACTGGGTTCACCTCACGGATGACCCTTACACTGTACATTTCTCTTTAATTAAAGCACCGACGTTAATAAAACATTCTGCTTACGGTGACCAGATTCCAATTCACCCGATGTGGGACAAAGACCATGTTTGTGTGGGACACTGTGGGACACCAACGCATGAAAGTTGTCTAAAATAACTTTTCATCCATCCATTATCTTCCGCTTTATCCTATATCAGGGTCGCGGGGGGGGGGGTCCCCATGCTCATCCAGGGAGAACGTTTTGGGCGCTGGGCAGATACACCCAGGACAGGGCACCAATCTATCGCTGGGCACACACTCACTCATTTACACAGACACACTCTATATGGGGCAATTTGGAGAGTTTAATTGACCTTGATCCATGTTTTTGGACTGTGGGAGAAAACCGGAGAACCCGGAGGAAACCCACGCGGACACGGGGAGGACATGGAAATTCCACCCAGATCGAGATTTGAACAGGGAATCCCTAGCGCTTAGAGGAGAACATGCCAAACCACTAAGCTACCGTGCCGCCCGGATAAAAAATACTCAATTTAATGTGATTATAAATAAGAGGTCTATCCATCCATTATCTTTTATATTAGGGTCGCGGGGGGGGGTTCCCCATGCCCATCCAGGGGAGAATGTCTCAGGCGCTGGGCAGATAGACCCAGGACAGTGGGGCAATCTATCACTGAGCACACACTCACTCACACAGACACACTCTACATTCATTCATTAATTCATTATCTCCCGCTTTATCCTCTATTAGGGTCGCGGTGGGGTTCCCCATGCCCATCCAGGGGAGAATATTCCGGGCGCTGGGCAGATAGACCCAGGACAGGGCGCCAATCCATCGCTGGGCGCACACTCACTCACACAGACACACTCTATATGGGGGAATTTGGAGAACTCAATTGACTTGATCCATGTTTTTGGACTGTGGGAGGAAACCGGAGAACCCGGAGGAAACCCACGCGGACACAGGGAGAACATGGAAACTCCACCCAGAATGGAATTCGAACCGGGAATCCCTAGTGCTGAGAGGAGAACATGCCAAAGCACTAAGCCACCATGCCGCCCCTGTCTAAAATGACTTAAAATGAAAAAAGAAACATCTCTCCTCTGCCCCTTTAGCAAAGAACAGACTGCAAATAAAAACCTTTATAATCACGTGTTCAATTAATCAGAAGACAGTTTAATGTTCTTTATTAAAGGTGACGACGTTCCTGTATTTCTCCAAACAGTATATATTTATATAACATATATTTTATATAAATGTACATTTCTCTAACGTAAGAAAACACAGTAAGCATTGAGCTTTCATACAATTTCAAAATAATTCAATTAAACAGAATGCGTCCTCGCTCCTGATTGGTTGACATTCAAACAGCCTGCCTCTCCCCCGATAACAGACAGCACAGCCGGCCAATGACAGATCATTAAGCACGCGTTTCAAAACTGCAGTCTGACTTTCAATAACAATGCGGGACAACGTGGGCGGCACGGTGGCTTAGTGCTTTAGCATGTTCTCCTCTCAGCACTAGGGATTCCCGGTTCGAATCCCAATCTGGGTGAAGTTTGCATGTTCTCCCCGTGTCCGCGTGGGTTTCCTCCTGGTTCTCCGCTTTCCTCCCACAGTCCAAAAACATGGATCAAGGTCAATTGAGTTCTCCAAATTGCCCCATATAGAGTGTGTCTGTGTGAGTGAGTGTGCTCAGTGATGGATTGGCGTCCCCTCCTGGGTGTATCTGCCCAGCGCCCGAAATGTTCTCCCCTGGATGGACATGAGAGTCCAGACACATTCAGCGTGAGGTGTTCTGAAGAACATGCCAAATTTCTAATTATTTCATGCATTCATTATCTTTAGTTTAATCCTCTATTGGGGTGGGGGGGGGGGGTTCCCATGCCCATCCAGGGGAGAACGTTTTGGGCGCTGGGCAGATACACCCAGGACAGGGGGGCAACTCACTCACTCACACAGACACACTCTATATGGGGCAATTTGGAGAATTTACTTGACCTTGATCCATGTTTTTTGGACTGTGGGAGGAAACCGGAGAACCCGGAGGAAACCCACGCAGACAATGTGGAGAACATGGAAACTCCACCCAGATTGGGATTCGAACCGGGAATCCTTAGCGCTGAGAGGAGAACATGCTAAACCACTAAGCCACCATGCCATATAATAATAATAATAAAACATTTTTTTAAATTAATAGAAACATAGACTGCTGACCCCCCCCCTCCCTCACTTAATCAGCTAATTAACATTTTAATTAATGCACATTGTGATGTATAATTCTCTACTGAGGAACTGGCTGCTTTTGGTGGCTTAATGGTTTGGCATGTTCTCCTCTCAGCACTGGGGATCCAGGTTCGAATCCCGATCTGGGGGGAGTTTGCATGTTCTCCCCGTGTCCGCATGGGTTTCCTCCGGGTTCTCCGGTTTCCTCCCACAGTCCAAAAACATGAATTTCAAGGTATATTGAATGCTCTAAATTGCCCCATATAGTGTGTTTGTGAGTGTGTCTACATTGACGCCCTGGTTGTATCTGCCGAGCGCCAGAAACGACCCCCCCCACCCCCCAGCATAAAAGCGGTTTATTAAAGTCATGTATTATAATTAAGTTCTGTAAACGGACGGCACGGTGGCTTAGTGGTTTAGCACGTTCTCCTCTCAGCGCTAGGGATTCCCGGTTCGAATCCCCATCTGGGTGGAGTTTCCATGTTCTCCCCGTGTCTGCGTGGGTTTCCTCCGGGTTCTCCGGTTTCCTCCCACAGTCCAAAAACATGGATCAAGTCAATTGTTCATTCATTCATTCATTATCTCCCGCTTTATCCTGTACTAGGGTCGCGGTGGGGTTCCCCATGCCCATCCAGGGGAGAACGTCTCGGGCGCTGGGCAGATAGACCCAGGACAGGGCGCCAATCCATCGCTGGGCACACACTCACTCACACAGACACACTCTATATGGGACAATTTAGAGAACTCAATTAACTTGATCCATGTTTTTGGACTGTGGGAGGAAACCGGAGAGCCCGGAGGAAACCCACGCGGACACGGGGAGAACATGGAAACTACACCCAGATGGGGATTCGAACCGGGAATCCCTAGCGCTGAGAGGCGAACGTGCTAACCACTAAGCCACCGTGCCTCAAGTCAATTGAGTTCTCAAAATTGCCCCATATAGAGTGTGTCTGTGTGAGTGAGTGTGTGCCCAGCGATGGATTGGCGCCCTGTCCTGGGTGTATCTGCCCAGCGCCCGAGACGTTCTCCCCTGGATGGGCATGGGGAACCCCACCGCGACCCTAATAGAGGATAAAGTGGGAGATAATGAATGAATGAAAAGTTCTGTACACACTAAACCATGAGAACGTTAAGAACAAACAGCAGGAAGTCCTTCACCACGCGATGTGTGTGTGTGTGTGTGTGTGTGTGTGTGTGTGCGCGCGCGCATGCGCCGTCCGACCTGCTATAAAGTCGTAATTCTGAGATTGTATTGTCTATTATTGTTTCTTAATGGCGAACACGGGTTTCTGTATTAAAGTCTAACATCTTCATCAAAGTGAAATCCAATCAAATTATTTATTAGTAAAAAGAACCACGTGGGAAAAAGTCCACGCTGCAGCGTGACCCAGGAGACGATCTGATGAAAGCCACCAGATGGCGCCAGATACACACATCTGACTTCAGCGGTGCCGCTCAGACTCAGAACGCTTCAGACCGATTTCAAAGGTACATGTTCCAATTACGGCACGGTGGCTTAGTGCTTTAGCATGTTCTCCTCTCAGCTCTAGGGATTCCCGGTTCGAATCCCCATCTGGGTGGAGTTTCCATGTCCTCCCCGTGTCTGCGTGGGTTTCCTCCGGGTTCTCCGGTTTCCTCCCACAGTCCAAAAACATGGATCAAGGTCAATTGAGTTCTCAAAATTGCCCCATATAGAGTGTGTCTGTGTCTGTGAGTGTGTGTCCAGCGATAGATTGGCGCCCTGTCCTGGGTCTATCTGCCCAGCGCCCGAAACGTTCTCCACTGGATGGGCATGGATATGGACCCCCCCCTCCTCCCCTGCGAATCTAGTAGAGGATAAAGTGGAAGATAAATGAATGAATGAATTATTAATTAATATTCCCATAGGCGGCACAGTGGCTTAGTGGTTTAGCATGTTCTCCTCTCAGCACTAGGGATTCCCGTTTCGAATCCCAATCTGGGTGGAGTTTGCATGTTCTCCCCGTGTCCGCGTGGGTTTCCTCTGGGTTCTTTGGTTTCCTCCCACAGTCTAAAAACATGGATCAAGTCAACTGAATTCTCCAAATTGCCCCATATAGAGTGTGTCTGTGTGAGTGAATGTGTGCCCAGCGATAGATTAGCGCCCTGTCCTGGGTGTATCTGCACAGCGCCAGAAACGTTCTCCCCTGGATGGGCATGGGGAACCCCACCGCGACCCTAATAGAGGATAAAGCGGGAGATAATGAATGAATGAATGAATGAATTATTAATTAATATTCCCATAAAGCAAATAAATGTATAGTTTCATTGCCTTTAAGGTTTCTCTGATTTTCTCTTTTGTTCTCTTGTTGATGCTTGTAATCCGGAACCCCGTGTGACCCGCAGCTCAGTTCTATCTCTTTGTACTAAAGCCTTTGATCTTCACCTGTGCTCGGGTTCTCAGATCTTCTCGTCCAATCAGCAGAGGCACGAGCATCCGAATGTTGCGCTACATCCAGCAGCCGGGCGACAGGACGATCCATCAGCGCCAGTGCTCGCTCGCACTCTGCCTCTTTATTAGAGAGGACCCGAACCCGCCGGTGACAAACCATCAGGCGCTGCCACCGCCGTAAACTACACCCCGGGGGGCAATTGGATTTGGGGCATTGAGTGCATTAGTTTCGGGATCGTCGGTCGAGCCGACAGCTTTAGTGCGGATGTGAACGAGGCCCGCTTTGATTTGCGGTTTGCTTGCTGCCATTTTGCACACGGCCCCAAGGTTAGAAAAACCCAGCCATGAACCCCGTATATAACCGGCGGGCGGAGGTCAGGGTCATCTGGGAATCAGGTTTCCATCGTACACAGGCTGCTGCTACAATTCACATTGGATTTTCATCCCTCCATCCATCAGCTTCTGCTTTATCCTCTACTATTGTCGCAGGTGGGGGGGTTCCCCATGCCCATCCAGGGGAGAACGTTTCGGGCGCTGGGCAGATACACCCAGGACAGGACGCCAATCTATCACTGAACACACTCACTCACACACACACTCTATATGGGGCAATTTGTAGACCTTGAATCCATATTTTTGGACTGTGATAGGAAACCAGAGAACCCGGAGGAAACCCACGCGAACACGGGGAGAACATGCAAACTCCACCCAGATTGGGATTCGAACCCGGAATCCCTAGTGCTGAGAGGAGAACATGCTAAAGCACTAAGCCACCGTGCCGCCCCGTTGTATTTAAAATAAATAACGTAATGCTTTATGACGGTTTTAAAAAACGCTGGTGGCTTTGTAGTTGGCATGTTCTCCTCTCAGCGCTGGGGATTCCCGGTTCGAATCCCAATCTGGGTGGAGTTTGCATGTTCTCCCCGTGTCCGCGTGGGTTTCCTCCCGGTTCTCCGGTTTCCTCCCACAGTCCAAAAACATGGATCAAGGTCAATTAAATGCTCCAAATTGCCCCATATAGAGTGTGTCTGTTTGAGTGAGTGTGTTCAGTGATAGATTGGCGTCCCCTCCTGGGTCTATCTGCCCAGTGCCCGAAAGGTTCTCCCCTGGATGGGTATGGGGAACCCCACCGCGACCCTAATAGAGGATAAAGCGGGAGATAATGAATGAATGAATGCTTTTCTTGTCTGTTTCTTTGGAGGTGTGGTCAGCTCTTCATCCAATGGTTCTACCACGATCACAGGATGGAACCTGGAGTTCTATTGGACCGGCGGTCCGGCAGGACACCCTCAATGGACTTTTTTGGTTTGTGTTTTTCAGACGCACACGCCCGCTTTTAAATGTCACGGCCACTTCGGAGTTTAAACATGCAAACTCCACCCATATTGGGATTCGAACCGGGAATCCCTAGTGCTGAGAGGAGAACATGCTAAAGCACTAAGCCACTGTGCCGCCCCATTGTATTTAAAATAAATAACGTAATGCTTTATGACAGTTTCAAAAAACGCTGGTGGCTTTGTAGTTGACATGTTCTCCTCTCAGCACTAGGGATTCCCGGTTCGAATCCCAATCTGGGTGGAGTTTCCATGTTCTCCCTGTGTCTGCGTGGGTTTCCTCCGGGTTCTCCGGTTTCCTCCCACAGTCCAAAAACATGGACCAAGGTCAATTAAATGCTCCAAATTGCCCCATATACAGTGTGTGTGAGTGAGTGTGTGCCCAGCGATGGATTGGCGCCCTGTCCTGGGTCTATCTGTCCAGCGCCCAAGACGTTCTCCCGTGGATGGGCATGTAACGTCCAGTCGTTGTGTTACTTTAAATGGACGCGTCCATCGTTTGCGTGAAAGGTCAGCTCTGAGAACGAGAGCCGAATTAATTGCCAATTTCCCCGGGTTTGTGTTTTTAAATGTCACGGCCACTTCGGAGTTTAAACATGCAAACTCCACCCATATTGGGATTCGAACCCGGAATCCCTAGTGCTGAGAGGAGAACATGCTAAAGCACTAAGCCACCGTGCTGCCCCATTGTATTTAAAATAAATAACGTAATGCTTTATGACGGTTTCAAAAAACGCTGGTGGCTTTGTAGTTGGCATGTTCTCCTCTCAGCACTAGGGATTCCCGGTTTGAATCCCAATCTGGGTGGAGTTTGCATGTTCTCCCCGTGTCCTCCGGGTTTCCTCCGGGTTCTCCGGTTTCCTCCCACAGTCCAAAAACATGGATCAAGTCAATTGAGTTCTCCAAATTGCCCCATATAGAGTGTGTGTGTGAAATAGTGTGTTCAGTGATAGATTGGCGTCCTGTCCTGGGTGTATCTGCCCAGCGCCCGAAACGTTCTCCCCTGGATGGGCATGGGGAACCACCTCCCTCCTTGTGACCCTAATAGAGGATAAAGTGGAGGATAATGGTTTCCTCCGGGTTCTCCGGTTTCCTCCCACAGTCCAAAAACATGGATCAAGTCAATTGAGTTCTCCAAATTGCCCCATATAGAGTGTGTGTGTGAGTTAGTGTGTTCAGTGATAGATTGGCGTCCTGTCCTGCCCAGCGCCCGAAAGGTTCTCCCCTGGATGGACATGGGGAACCACCTCGGATGTAACACTTTAAAGACCTTCATTACATTTACATTACATTTAGTCATTTAGCAGATGCTTTTATCCAAAGCGACTTACAAATGAGAACACCACAAGTCAGAAGCCATGGAGAAAATATACTGTACTATACTGTAAGTTCATCAACCTGATTGTTATTCGAAGCTGCGCCCCCCCCCCCCCCTTTTTATTTATATATATATATATATATATATATATATATATATATATTTTTTTTTTTTTTTTTTTATATAACAGGTATTTGTTAAATAGATGCGTCTTAAGTAGTTTCTTAAAACTGTTTAGAGATTCTGCCTTACGGACAGAGTTGGGAAGATCGTTCCACCATTTTGCAGTGGTGAACGCCACAGAATGAGAATTAGCTCCTCGGTGAGGTGGAACCACCAGGCGGCAATCATCACTGGAGCGAAGTGAACGAGTCGGAGTGTATTTTGAAAAGATAGAGTGAAGGTAAGAGGGGAAGATCCAGAAATGGTTCTGTATGCCAGAGTTAGCGACTTGTACTGAATGCGAGCAGCTACAGGAAGCCAATGGAGGGAAGTGAGTAATGGAGTGACATGAGTTCACTTGGGCCTTCTTTATGTTATAAAGAAGGAATCTACAAGAACGGGCGGTTTTGATAACATGATCAGAGAGTTTAAGGTGGGAGTCTATTGTGAACCCAAGGTTCCGGACCGAATCAGTTGGGGAGATTGTGGAGCCATCAATTTGGAAGGTCAGGTTGTGATGGATTGAGGGTTTAGCAGGGATAATGAGAAGCTCTGTTTTTTCTAAGTTTACCTTCATACGAACCGTACGCGTTAAAAACACACAGACAGCAATTACAGTTCTATCAACAGTTATCATCGTTATCGAGCGCCGCCGTCCCTGCACCCCGCTGCTCGGCTTTAATTACCTTTTAACGTCCCGATTACACCGAGTCACGTGACATCATCTGACCCGGGTCTCATTTCAAAACTAATACCCCCCCCCCCCCCCCCACCCCCCCCCCCCCCCCCCCCCGACGTCCGTATTTCATTTGGTCCATTTCATCTGGAATGTTTTATGGACGCGTGATTTACGGACGGCCTCAGGACCAGCAGATGGTCGCATCGCTAAAAAAAAGCAACATGGCAATTCGGGAAGGATTACAGCAGGTTCGGGCCGACCCGCCGGACCCGCCGGACCCGCCGGACCCCACCCGTCGCCGTGGTTACCGCTCCTGACCGAATCAAACACACGCCGCAAATCACAGCGCTTCCTCCACCCAACGGCTCACTTTAAATTATTACAGCGGGGACACGACCCGTATCCTGACCCCCCCCCCCATTAATCTCACACACTTGGCTGCACTCTGACAGGAGGGATGGATTAAAGGGGGGGGGGCAATAAGGCCGTATATTCAGTCGACAGAATCAGCTGATATTTAAAAAATAAAGGAGGAATCCGGGATCAAATCCCTGCAGCTCTGTGAAAATCAGCTCGTAAAGCATTAAATTATTAATTATTAATTATTAATACTGATGTGACTCCGCCTCTCCTCTCTGATTGGCTCCCTGTAGCTGCTGCATTCAGTACAGGACCCTGACTCTGATCTATAGGACGATCTCCGGATCTGGCCCCTCTGACCCTCACTCTAGATTTTAAAATACACTAACTTCTAGTGACGAATGTCACCTGGTGGGGCAACCTCACAGTGGTGCTGGCTCTCACTCTGTAACATTCACCACTGATCAACGGTGGAACCATCATTCCAACTCTGTCCATAAGGCGGAGTCACTTAACATCTCCCCGTGTCCGCGTGGGTTTTCTCCTGGTTCTCTGGTTTCCTCCCACAGTCCAAAAAACATGGATCAAGGTCAATTGAATTCTCCAAATTGCCCCATATAGAGTGTGTATGTCTGTTTGAGTGAGTGTCTCCCCAGCGATGGATTGCCCCCCTGGACGGCTGGGTGGCTTAGTGGTTTGGCATGTTCTCCTCTCAGCACTAGGGATTCCCGGTTCGAATCCCCATCTGGGTGGAGTTTCCATGTTCTCCCCGTGTCCGCGTGGGTTTTCTCCGGGTTCTCCGGTTTCCTCCCACAGTCCAAAAAACATGGATCAATTGAATTCTCCAAATTGCCCCATATAGAATGTGTATGTCTGTTTGAGTGAGTGTTTCCCCAGCGATGGATTGCCCCCCTGTCCTGGGTGTATCTGCCCAGCGCCCGAAACGTTCTCCCCTGGATGGGCATGGGGAACCCCCCCCCGACCCTAATAGAGGATAAAGCGGGAGACAATGGATGGATGTGTATATATATATATATATATATATAGTATTGGGCGGCATGGTGGCATAGTGGTTTGGCATGTTCTCCTCTCAGCACTAGGGATCGATCCTGGTTCGAATCCCCATCTGGGTGGAGTTTCCATGTTCTCCCTGTGTCCGCATGGGTTTCCTCCGGGTTCTCCGGTTTCCTCCCACAGTCCAAAAACATGGATCAAGGTCAATTGAGTTCTCCAAATTGCCCCATATAGAGTGTGTCTGTGTGAGTGAGTGTGTGCCCAGCGACAGATTGCCCCCCTGTCCTGGGTGTATCTGCCCAGCGCCCGAAACGTTCCCCCCCCGCGACCCTAATAAAGGATAAAGCGGATAATGGATGAAAGGATAAATAGTATTAATGAGATAATGAGATGAGATGAATGGACATGTCTCTATGACCTGGACGTTCTAACGTTTTTTCGGGGATCGTGATCGTCGGACCCGCATCGCGTTCTCGTTCGGTGACATCATGTATTGTTTGCAGCATGTTTATAACTCACAGCGCTCTAATAGAATAATGCACTGAGCTGCGCCTCCGTAATGGAATAATGCTTATCTGTGTATCAGCAGGAAATGCAGGCCCCCGCCCCCCCGCCGTCCCCCCGTCCCCCGCCCCCGCCCCCGTCCTCTGTAACTCGGTAATGCAGGGGCCTAATCCAATCTCCTGCCAGCGCCTGTTTACCTGACTCCCTGACGACAGCCGTGGGTTCCGCGAGCGCTGTGTGGGTGGGGTTCTCCGGCCGCGGGTCTGGAGTGAGTCAGCGCGAGCGGGCGTGGCCCCCGCTCCGCCGGCACCATCAGTCATGCGGCTAATGCAGTTTATAGGGCCCGCGAGGGCTCCGGCGGCCCGACAATGAGGGGAGCAGCTCCGGCCTAAATCAATTAGCTAAGAGGACACAGCCGGCCTGAATCACATGTGGCTGAGGCGCGAGGGGCGCGAGGGGCGCAAGAGGAGCGAGAGGCGCGAGGGGCGCAAGAGGAGCGAGAGGCGCGAGGGGCGTGAGGGGCGCAAGGGGAGCGAGGGGCGCAAGGGCCGCAAGAGGAGCGAGAGGCGCGAGGGGCGCAAGGGTCGCAAGAGGGGCGTGAGGGGCGAGGGGCGCGAGGGGCACAAGAGGAGCGAGGGGCGTGAGGGGCGTGAGGGGCGAGGGGCGCGAGGGGCGCAAGAGGAGCGAGGGGCGAGAGGGTCGAGGGGCGCGAGGGGCGCAAGAGGAGCAAGAGGTGCAAGAGGCACGAGAGGAGCGAGGGGCGCGAGAGGCGCGAGGGGCACGAGGGGCGCGAGAGGCGCGAGGGGCACGAGGGCCACGAGGGCCACGAGAGGCGAGAGGGGCACGAGAGGCACGAGGGGCACGAGAGGAGCGAGGGGCGCGAGAGGCGAGAGGCGAGAGGGGCACGAGGGGCACGAAGGGCACGAGAGGAGCGAGGGGCTCGAGAGGCGCGAGGGGCACAAGGGGCACGAGGGGCACAAGGGGCACGAGAGGAGCGAGGGGCGCGAGGGGTGCAAGGGGCACGAGGGGCGCGAGGGGTGTGAGGGGCCGCGTTCTGCTTACTCAGGGCAGAGCTGGAGTTATGGGCCCGGAGCCGAGGAGATGAATCAGAGCCGGGGGGGGGTGACGGGGGTGGAGGGGGAGGGCTGGTGACGGGGGGGGGGGTGACGGGGTGGAGGGGGAGGGCTGGTGACGGGGGGGGGTGACGGGGGTGGAGGGGGAGGGCTGGTGACGGGGGGGGGGGGGGTGACGGGGGTGGAGGGGGAGGGCTGGTGACGGGGGGGGGGGTGATGGGGGGGGGGACGGGGGGGGTGATGGGGGGGGGCGCCGACAAACTGATCACCGCGCCGAAGCTGTCGAGCGCTGACATTAACATCAGCTGCAGTGTGATCTGCTGACGCAGCAGAACCGCGCC
The DNA here is from genome assembly GCA_019802505.1 of Corydoras sp. C115. Lineage (NCBI taxonomy): Eukaryota > Metazoa > Chordata > Actinopteri > Siluriformes > Callichthyidae > Corydoras > Corydoras sp. C115. Next base: position 4,753 of record JAFMOC010000219.1, on the reverse strand, counting down.
AGAACTGCACGAGAACCACGCAAGAACCACGCAAGAACCACATGAGAACCACACGAGAACCATGACAGAACCGCGCCAGAAACACACGAGAACCGCGCCAGAACCACGCGAGAACTGCACAAGGACTGCGCCAGAACCGCGTCAGAACCACGCCAGAACCACACCAGAACCGCACGAGAACCGCGCCAGAACCACGCCAGAACCGCACCAAAACCACGCCGGAACCGCGCGTGGGAACATTACATAGAGCGCATTACATAGAGCGCAAATAATAATCAAGCAGTTTTGGTGCGGTTCTGGCGTGTTTCTGGCGTGGTTCTCACGCCAGAACCGCACGAGAACCACGCCAGAACCGCACCAGAACTGCTTGATTATTATTTGCGCTCTATGTAATGTTCCTGATCTTAATGTTTATTATATCTGCTTCATGTGGCATGATGGCTTAGTGGTTTGGCATGTTCTCCTCTCAGTGCTCGGGATCCCAATTCGAATCCCAATCTGGGTGGAGTTTCCATGTTCTCCCCGTGGCCGCGCAGGGTTTGTCCAGGTTCTCCGGTTTTCCTCCCACAGTCCAAACACATGGATACAAGGTGAATTGAATGCTGTAAATTGCCCCATATAGAGTGTGTCTGTGTGAGTGTGTGCCCAGTGATAGATTGCCCCCTGTCCTGGGTGTATCTGCCCAGCGCCCAAAATGAACCCCCCCCCCACCCACCCCACCCCGCGACCCTAACAGGGGATTACACTGAAGATAATGAATGAATCACTTCATACTGATTCACTTTTTCACTCCCGGTTCTTGTGAGGTTCTCCCGGTGCGCTCCGTTGCAGCATCCCGAGCTCGGGTTCGACCCCCCTCTTGTTTACTGTCGTCCTGAAGTCAGAGACGGGTCTCATGAATCTGTCCGCAGCGTCTTCACCTTTCCTTTGCATATGTATGATGAGAAAGTGCTCGGTGCCATAACGATGAATAGCTCTGCACCCCGTCCTCCATCCGAACGCCAAAGCTGACGGAGAACCAATCAATTACGGCCCCCGGCTCCTCACGAGGGAACCGTCCTCCTGTTCCCCGTCCTCCGTCCTCTCCGTCAGGTTCATTATCACAGATAAACATAATGTCCAGGTCTTAATTCTGATTACAGGGGATTAATGATATGAGGGTTTAATAAATGAATCAAACGTCCATCGGGCCGGAGCTCGGGTTCTCGGTTCTCGGTTCTGGGTTCCGCTGCTGCGTTAGCTCTTGTGTAAATACTGATCTGATGGGAACATCCCTCCCCTCACCACTCGCCCTCCCAAAGAATCGATATCTCACTCGAACCGCCGCCTCGCGGGCCAAGCACTCGCGCTAATGAACTGCCCGGCTGATATATTTCCCCTTAAACAGCGGCACGGGGATACGGCTCTGCTACAGCAGCAGTTCTCTGACGATTCCTCCATCACTACCCTGCCAGCATCCAACCGCCGGAGGTGTCGCCCCTGCGTCCGCTCAGTCGCCGGCCTCGGACGTCCGCTCTCAATCTGAGTGAAGGTTTCGTCGTCGCTCGAGTCCTGATCTATAACGGCTCCTGAAAGCTTCCACGTCTCCATCGGTTCATATTAAAGTATTAAAGCGACAGCAGAACAGGCTCATGGTGATTTAATGGATACATATAGATTTAGCTTTAATGATGCAGGTGACGGGGTGTAAAGAAGAGAGAGAGAGAGAGAGAGAGATAAAAATCATCGCCGATGCTGTGAACAGGTTCAGAACGAAGCCGTGATCCATTTAATCCATTCATTTTAATGATATTCAAAAAGGTTTTATACAGTACGCAAATCCTCCACCTAAATAACCATTTCATCTGTGTTACATAGAACCATCCATCCATTATCTTAGGACCGGAGAACCCGGAGGAAACCCACGCGGAGACGGGGAGAAGATGCAAACTCCACCCAGATTGGGATTCGAACCGGGAATGAGAGGAGAACATGCTAAACCACTAAGCCACCGTGCCACCCTTCATAGAACCCACTTAAATGAATGAAAAATAAATGGAAAAAAAAAACAACCCTTGAATAAACTTTTAACAACAAAAGAAACAAAAACATGCTTTTTAAACAACGTTGTAGTTCATTCATTCGTTATCTCCCGCTTTATCCTCTATTAGGGTCGCGGTGGGGTTCCCCATGCCCATCCAGGGGAGAACGTCTCGGGCGCTGGGTAGATACACCCAGGACAGGGCGCCAATCCATGGCTGGGCACACACTCTCTCACACAGACACACTCTATATGGGGCAATTTAGAGAACTCAATTGGCTTGATCCATGTTTTTGGACTGTGGGAGGAAACCGGAGAACCCGGAGGAAACACACGCGGACACGGGGAGGACATGGAAACTCCACCCAGATGGGGATTCGAACCGGGAATCCCTAGCGCTGAGAGACAAACGTGCTAACCACTAAGCCACCCATAGGTTTTATACAGTACGCAAATTTTTCATTCATTCATTATCTCCTGCTTTATCCTCTATTAGGGTCGCGGTGGGGAGTTCCCCATGCCCATCCAGGGGAGAACGTCTCGGGCACTGGGCAGATACACCCAGGACAGGGCGCCAATCCATCGCTGGGGACACACTCACTCACTCAAACACACTCTATATGGGGCAATTTAGAGAACTCAATTGACTTGATCCATGTTTTTGGACTGTGGGAGGAAACCGGAGAACCAGGAGGAAACCCACGCGGACACGGGGAGAACATGGAAACTCCACCCAGATGGGGATTCGAACCGGGAATCCCTAGCGCTGAGAGGCGAACGTGCTAAACCACTAAGCCACCGTGCCGCCCACAGTACGCAAATCCTCCACCTAAATAACCATTTCATCTGTTTTACATAGAACCATCCATCCAATGTCTTACGCTTTATCCTCTATTAGGGTTGCAGGGGTGGGGGGTGGGGGGTTCCCCATGCCCATCCAGGGGAGAACGTTTCGGGCGCTGAGCAGATACACCCAGGACAGGGGGGCAATCTATCACACACACACACACACTCTATATGTTCCTGATCTTAATGTTTATTATATCTGCTTCATGTGGCATGATGGCTTAGTGGTTTGGCATGTTCTCCTCTCAGTGCTCGGGATCCCGGTTCGAATCCCAATCTGGGTGGGGTTTGCATGTTCTCCCCGTGGCCGCGCAGGGTTTGTCCAAGTTCTCCGGTTTTCCTCCCACAGTCCAAAAACACGGATTCAAGGTGAATTGAATGCTGTAAATTGCCCCATATAGAGTGTGTCTGTGTGAGTGTGTGCCCAGTGATAGATTGCCCCCTGTCCTGGGTGTATCTGCCCAACGCCCAAAATGACCCCGCCCCACCCCACCTCCGCGACCCTTACAGGGGATTACACTGAAGATTACGCATCACTACCCTGCCAGCATCCAACCACCGGAGGTGTCGTCCCTGCGTCCGCTCATCCAGGGGAGAACGTTTCGGGCGCTGAGCAGATACACCCAGGACAGGGGGCAATCACTCACTCACACACTCTATATGGGACAATTTGGAGAATTCAATTGACCTTGATCCATGTTTTCGGACTGTGGGAGGACCGGAGAACCCGGAGGAAACCCACGCGGACACAGGGAGAACATGGAAACTCCACCCAGATTGGGATTCGAACCGGGAATGAGAGGAGAACATGCTAAATTACTAAGCCACCGTGCCACTCTTCATAGAACCCATTTAAATGAATGAAAAATAAATGAAAAAAAAACAACCCTTAAATAAACTTTTAACAACAAAAGAAACAAAAACATGCTTTTAAACAACGTTGCAGTTCATTCATTCATCCATTATCTTCTGCTTTATCCTCTATTAGGGTCGCGGTGGGGTTCCCCATGCCCATTCAGGGGAGAACGTCTCGGGCGCTGGGCAGATAGACCCAGGACAGGGCGCCAATCCATTGCTGGGCACAGACTCACTCACACAGACACACTCTATATGGGGCAATTTTGAGAATTCAATTGACTTGATCCATGTTTTTGGACTGTGGGAGGAAACCGGAGAACCCGGAGGAAACCCACACAGACACGGGGAGAACATGGAAACTCCACCCAGATGGGGATTCGAACCGGGAATTCCCAATTTATTTATAAAGCACTTTTTACCATAGTACATCATCACAAAGCAGCTTTATTAGATAAGATAAGATAAGATAAGGGTGGCATGGTGGCTTAGTGGTTTAGCATGTTCTCCTCTCAGCACTAGGGATTCCCGGTTCGAATCAGAATCTGGAATTCCCGCTCTGCGCGGGATAGTCCTGCAGTTTCGTTACTTTTCATGCGTCCCTCAAATTGAGACATTGTCCCGCATTGTTATTGAAACGCGTGTTTTATGATCTGCCATTGGACGGCTGAGCTGTCTGTTATCGGGGGAGAGGCGGGTCTGGTCACCCTAAAACCTTGTGAGGACCGAGGCTCAGTGGGGGCCTCATCCTCTTTGGGGTGGGTGGGTGGGGGGGGCAGCATCAACAGTGTAGGACAGCCGTGTACAGTGTGTGGTGATCACGTGACCTGTATTTACCCAGTGCTTCAGATGAGGCTGATTATTTCTTTAAGCTTTAAAACGGGATCGCAGTTCCGATTCATGGAGATTTATGGAGATATCGTCTGAAGAATGTCACTGAAGTTAAAAATCAAACCCCCTCCATGCAACTGAAAACCCGACGACTGAAAATAGTATTTTCTTATTTATTATATAAGCGTTAAACTTTAAATA
>JAFMOC010001989.1:0-33246 GCA_019802505.1 Corydoras sp. C115 | reverse complement strand
CACTCGAGGGAGGGGGCAATTCGTATCTCCAATTCACCTATCACAATATGTTGGGTATGAGGGAAGAACACCGAGTCGGGGTTAGCTCTGTTTATGAGGGATTGTTGGTAATGTGGCAACCTTCGGGGGTTTCAGGGATTTAGTGCTCATGGCAACCCCTGTTTCTATCGGGCTGTACGTATATAACGATGTAAGGATTTCTTTCACAGGAAGGCAAAAAAAAAAAAAAAACGACTAAAAGCTTTTTGAAAAAATGTACTTGCTCACACTAATCTGAATTTAAGTCTTTGTCTCTGTCTCTTGTCAACTTGTGATTCAGAAGTGTCGTCAGGATGAAACATTCAGCAGGTTGAAAAGGCTGAATATGTGAAATGACGAGCTCCTCCCACGTGAAGCCCTGATGCTTTCTCACTGTATTGCGGATCCAAGATGTACCGATATTTTTTTCTAAAAATTCATGTTTTTTTTTTTTTTTTTTTTTTTTTATGTGAGGAGAAAAAATGTTGAATAAAATGTATGAAGTTATTTCGTTAAAAAAGAAAAAAGTAAAGGTGAGTGAAGGAAAAGCTTACAGCACCTGGTATTCCCAGGCGGTCTCCCATCCAAGTACTAACAAGTACTAAACCAGGCCCGACCCTGCTTAGCTTCCGAGATCAAAAACGAGATCGGGGGCGTGCTCAGGGTGGTATGGCCGTAAGCGAAAGAGCTGCTCACTCTCTCGCCCCTTTAAAGATTCTATTTCAGACATGCCGTTCACCTCAGCTCAACTGCTCCATCAATTCGACAAAAAAAGTCGACCACTTTAACGCATTCTCTTCTCCGTTTCTGATAGAATGCCGCCACCTCCTGGTTAATGGGAAAATATCACACACTAAAAACAGTAGCGAGGACAGACAGCAGGCTTTGACACACAACGTCTGCATTGCATTTTAGTCTCCTCACGCATTCTCATAACCATTAATACGCATCTCTCGCACTTGCGTCTTCTTAACATTGTATTTTATACATTTCATTGCTTTTGCTTTTGCTGCTTCTTTTTTTGCCGTCGCTGTTTGACTCTTGAGAGTACTGCCCTTCACACAGTTTCGGACATTTTTGGCGTAGTGTTTGTCTGAGTGCTTTCTACTCACTTTTGTCTTACCTTTGACCCGTCGAAGGGCCAGTTTACCAACACTCTGATCCACAGAGCTTCACGCTAAAGACATTTGCGAGGTAGTTCCTCAGCCACATTCACTCGAGGGAGGGGGCAATTCGTATCTCCAATTCACCTATCACAATATGTTGGTTATGAGGGAAGAACACCGAGTCGGGGTTAGCTCTGTTTATGAGGGATTGTTGGTAATGTGGCAACTTTTGGGGGGTTCAGGGATTTAGTGCTCATGGCAACCCCTGTTACTATCGGGCTGTACGTATATAACGATTTAAGGATTTCTTTCACAGGAAGGCAAAAAAATAGAATAAAACGACTAAAAGCTTTTTGAAAAAATGTACATGCTCACACTAATCTGAATTTAAGTCTTTGTCTCTGTCTTTGTCGTCAGGATGAAACATTCAGCAGGTTGAAAAGGCTGAATATGTGAAATGACGAGTTCCCACGTGAAGCCCTGATGCTTTCTCACTGTATTGCGGATCCAAGATGTACCGATATTTTTTTCTAAAATATATATTTTTTTTTAATGTGAGGAGAAAAAATGTTGAATAAAATGTATGAAGTTATTTCGTTAAAAAAGAAAAAAGTAAAGGTGAGTGAAGGAAAAGCTTACAGCACCTGGTATTCCCAGGCGGTCTCCCATCCAAGTACTAACCAGGCCCGACCCTGCTTAGCTTCCGAGATCAAACGAGATCGGGCGTGCTCAGTTTCTTTTGTTTATTTTCAAATATAATTTACATACAAAATAATTACATTACTTATTAAATTACATCACAGTTGTTTCATTCACTTCCAATTATAAAACATTCAATAAATTACCTGAATTTATAGATTACACAAGTAATAAATAAAGTAAAAACATTTTTAAAAGCATTCTGGAAGGTTTAAGATGAATCTGTTCTCTAAGGGTAAAACAAAAGGATTATTTCTTAAAATCAGATTTTCAAACTTTTCCATTTCTCCCTCAATCAATGTTATAATAATCATATAGTATTCCCACATAATACTTGACCTGTTGTTCATAAAAAAGACAGAGATCTACAGACGTTCCTTTCCATTTGACAAGATTTTTCCTCCTGTAGATCACCTGTCTTGCAATAGATAAAAAAAGGTTTAAAGCATAGGAGTTTTTACATTTTTCATTAAAACCAAATAAAAACAGGGTTTCCCAAGTAGACTGAACCCACTGATCCCTAGTTATAAACTCTTTTGTAATTTTACCTATTTTTCGTTTAAAACATTCCAGATCTTCACAATTAAAATACAAGTGTTTAAAATCCTCGTCCTGCTTGTTACATATTTTACATAATGTGCTTTCTTCTATTTTCATTTTAACTAATCGTGATTCTGTGTAGGTGCAGTTGTGACGCAGCATAAAATCAAAATTTTCTAAATCTAAAAGCTTGAAGTTTCTGGTTTTCAAATCCCATATGTTTTCTTTTTTTAAATTCGGGTACAGTCTGCCCCAGTAATAGTTGGCCTGGGGTTCCACCCACGCTTTGTCCCTGAGGACTGTGTACAGCATCTTAAGGTTACACAGTTCAAAGGGAAAAAGTGATTGATTTATTTTGAGCTGTATTTGCATGTTTTCTTGATTATTGATGACGTAGAGGTTTATTTGCCGGATCCAATCTGTTGGTATTGTGTTTTTGATTTTTTCATATTGCTCTTGGACCTGTTTATGGTTGATGGTATAATGTTCCTCCAAAGCGTCTATAATTGCTTGTGTTGGTAGGAACCCCGGCCGGACCTCATAAAGAACATCTTTAATTTGGGAAATCCCTGCTTGGATCCAGCTCTTATAAAACAATTCTTGATTGTTGTACAATAAATTAGGGTTTAAAAAAAGTGGCTGATTTAAGAGCTGGATCCTACCTTTTGGCTTAAGATCCACATTTCCTAAAAAATCACTCCATGCTCTAAACACCTCTTTATAATATTCAGGAACATTGTAAAACATATTTTCTTTTAATTTCATCCATAAAACATTCGTTCCCATTTCCGAGTTTACATTTTTCATCATAAAATGTTTAAAAACCTCCTTCCACCCTTGTTTGTCATTATTAAAAAATCTTTTAATTGTCTTTATCCTCAAACTTTTCATACGGATAAAAACATCTAAAAGACCCAACCCTCCTTCCTCTACATTCCCGATTATTGTGTCATAAGCTATTTTTGATGGTTTGCCGTTCCATAAAAAGTTTAAAACACATGTTTTGACTCTTTTTAAAACCCACATGGGTATGCTGATGACACTCAGCACGTACCACATTTTTGACAAAAACAATGAATTTAAAACCAAAACTTTTCCTTTTAAAAACAAATGTCTTTGACGCCAGTACTTTAATTTAGTTTCCATTTTAATTAAAACCTCTTCCCAGATTTCATCTCTAGTTTTTATTTCATCTTTTCCCATTCGGACCCCTAAAATTTTAAAATTATCTTCAACCCATTTGAAAGGGATCCCCTCAGGTAGATAGTTCCGTCTTTCCTAGTGTCATGTATTTGGTTTTAGCTTCATTGACCTTAGCCCCCGTGCCATTACAATATTTTTCTAAAATTTTCCTTGCGTTCTGTACACTCTTAAAATCTTTTAAAATGAGCGTCGTGTCATCAGCATACTGAAAAATTTTACTCTCTTCATCTGATTTCTCTATAAAAATACCCTGGATGTCCTCCGCTGCCCCAATAGCCAAACCGAGAGGTTCAGCCACCAGTGTGTACAACATGGCAGACAGAGGACATCCCTGTTTAATAGATCTCGTTATCGGGATAAAATTTGTTAAAAACCCATTCACTTTAACACAGCTATAGGTGTTTGAGTAGAGACACTGCAGCCACCGTCTAAAACGTTCACCAATTCCAAATTTCTTTAATAGATCAAACAAAAATTCGTGCTCTACTCTATCGAAAGCCTTTTCAAAATCCACACTAATTATATATCCGTTTTTTTTTTCTTTATTCATGTAACTAATGTGTCCCGAATGTTACTGACGGTGTCTGTAATGTCTCTACTCATCACGCTATAGGATTGATTTTTAGATATGATTTCCGGCAAAACCATCTTCAATCTGTTTGCTAAAATCTTCGCTAAAATTTTGTAATCCGTATTAAGCATTGTAAGAGGTCTAAAATTTCCCAGTTCTTTTTTATCTCCTTTGTTTTTGTATATTAATTTTATTAATCCTTTTTTCATAGTTTCACTTAATTCTTCCTTTGTGTATATTTCATTAAAAAGTCTAAATAAAATTGGGGTTAAAACAGGCTCAAAAGCTTTATAGAACTCAGTTGGCAACCCGTCTAGTCCCGGACTTCTCCCATTGTTTAGCTGGTTAATTGTTATTTTTATTTCATTTTCAGTTATTTCATCTTCACAGTTTTTCATGTCATCCTCATTTAAAACATTTTTAATATTATCTAATAAAAAAACTGTTTATCTTCTCCCACCACCCCTTTTTTTTTCCCAAATAAATTACTATAAAAACTCTCTATTTCTCTTAAAATACCATTTGTTCCAGTGACCTCTTTGTCATTTCCATTTTTTAGGCTTTTAATTTCATCTGATTTTTGTCTTGTTTTTTTTTTTAGATTAAAAAAATACTTAGTGCACCTTTCTCCTTCAATCATGTGTTGTGCTCTGCTCCTTATCATTGCTCCTTTATATTTAATTTCTTCTGCTTCTTTAATTTTTTCTTCGAGCTCAAGCACCATGCACGCATTGCCTTTACCCTCTGTTAACTTTTTTATTTCTTCTTCTAATTTTTTTGTTTGATTCTTCTATGTTCTTCTTTTAAGAAATAATTTTTCTTTTTAGTATAAAACATTGTGTACTTTTTAATATCATATTTTAAATTATCCCACCACACCCTTGTATCTGTTCTATAAAAACTGTCAGTGCTGCTATTTAAAATTAGATTTTCAATTTCGGTTTTAAAAACATAGTCTTTTAAAATATCAGTGTTTAAAAACCATACCCCCGGTCCTCCTCTCTCAACTTCTTCACTAAAATCTATAGTTACCCATAAAAAATCATGATCGCTAAAATTATATTTTGTGTAATTTATTTTTGATATATATTTTTCAATTTCAATTGGACATAAAAAATGATCTATTCTGCTTTGTTTTATTTTATCCTGCACTATCTCAGATCTTGAAAAAGATTTTTTCTCCGGATTTCTTTTCCTCCATATATCTATTAAATCATATTTTTTCATTATTTTGTTTAATTCATCCCTTCCTGTATCTGTTCTATATACCATATTGTTATTAATATCCAATCTACTAAAAACTGTATTAAAATCTCCAATCAATAAAACATTTTCCCAGTTATTCATTAAAACACTGATTTTTTTAAAAAACATTGTTTTTTCCATCTCATTATTGGGAGCGTATATGTTACATATGGTTAAGACTTCATTGGTCGTTGTTATTTTCACCGTTAAAACCCTTCCTTCAGTATCAGCATATATTCTCTCAGCTTTTTCACACACTCCTTTCTTAATTAAAATAGCAACACCTTTTCTTTTAGAATTATGACAGTTAAAAAACATTTCTCCATCCCATATTTTTCCCATGTTTTCAGCATTTTCATTGTCCCAAAACGTTTCTTGTAAGCATAAAATGTCCGCTTTTTTGCTTAAAAAAACATAAGTCTTTTAAAATGGTCAGTGTCCGTTAATCCTCTAACGTTGAGTGATAAAAGAGGGTAAAAGCTCATTAAAAATAATAAAAAAACAATAAAATCATTATGGTGCCTGGGTTTCGGATAAGATGTCAAACATACCAGTTCTTGAACTCTCTAAAATCTTTTCCTTTGCTTCTTCCCGTCTTTTTCTCTGTTTTTTTTTCAAGGGCTTTTGGTATGTTCGGTGACACCTTGATTTTCCTTCTTTGTACGCCCTTAAAACCATCATGTTGTGTTTTAAAATTACTGTCCTCTAAAAGTTCATCGTGTTCCCGGTTTCTTTTTTCTGGTGGTTTTTCTGTTCTTCTTCATTTGTAAAGTCCATTTTTTCCTCTTCATGTAGCTGTGCGAGCTCCAGCTCCTTCCCTAAACCTCCCCTTGGTTGCGGCGCCTCCTGCTGGATCTGGTTCGACTCCACCTTCATCTCAGCACGCACCGGGGAGATTGCCCCACATTCTTCCCGAGTTTCCCCTGAGGCCTCCTCAATCTCCACACAGCTGCAGCTGATTAACGCATGGTTGCACTCACCGCATTTCGTGGCCCCACAGTTCCTTGCAAAATGCCCCTGCTCGCAGCACTCTCTGCATACGAAGCTGGGGCAATCGCGCATAACGTGGTCCGGGCTCATACACATCCTACACATCTTCACCTGCCGGTCGTGTATGACCCGGTAATACTGGGGGCCCTCTGCCGTTTCCAGCCGCACACTGTAAGGGAGAGAGATGACCTCCTTGGGGAACCGGACTCGGAGGTACCGTGTCCCATCAGTGATGGTCGTTCCAGGGTAGTACCTCCTCCGATCGGTAGTATGGGGGTTACTCCCCACTTTTGGAGTCTTTCCAAAATCACAGCGTCTTCTATGTATGCTGGGAGGTTCAGAAAAGAAACCATGAGCTCACACGAGCACAGCTTTCGGACTTCACAGAGAGTCTCTTTAATCATAAGTCCTTCTGAAATGATGTCCACCAGTTCCTCACTTTCCAGGGTGACCTCGTACTCGTTACCGGCTTTAGGTCTTACAGCGAGTAACTTCCCAATTCCAACTGTGTCATTCACTGCCTTTATTATGTCCATTGCTCCAATTCCTTTTAGCTGATCCAGCTCTATTACACATGTCGCTTCTTTTGCATATTTCCTTTGCCAGGTTTTCTTTACATTCTCATTAGCAATTCCATTTTTTCTTTCGTCATGCCGTGGGGTGTCCTTTTTCCGTAGTCGTTGTTCCTTTCCGAGGTCAAGTCCAGGTTGTCCGTCCGAGCCATTCGTCACACTTAAGGGGGTATCCAGATTGCTTTGTCGTTCAGCCATGCCGTTGTCTTTGTCCAGAAGATCAGTCATTTTGGGAGAAAAAAAAAAAATTTCTCCCCAAACAGTAGGTACTGCTGGGGAGCTAAAACTAAGAGTAACTCAGGGGAAAAAACAGAAATCAAAAAGATAAAAAAAAAAAAGAAATATAACCAAAAAACGAACAAACGAACTGGGAGAGCCTTCCTCTCCCTACTGCTGAATCACACTTCCTGTGGGCGTATCCAACTCTGAACTGGGCGTGCTCAGGGTGGTATGGCCGTAAGCGAAAGCTGCTGCTCACTCTCGCCCCTTTAAAGATTCTATTTCAGACATGCCGTTCACCTCAGCTCAACTGCTCCATCAATTCGACAAAAAAAGTCGACCACTTAACGCATTCTCTTCTCCGTTTCTGATAGAATGCCGCCTCCTGGTTAATGGGAAAATATCACACTAAAAACAGTAGCGAGGACAGACAGCAGGCTTTGACACACAATGTCTGTATTGCCTCCTCACGCATTCTCATACCATTAATACGCTCAAGCATTTCGTTTCTTAAATTGTATTTTATACATTTCATTGCTGGCTTCTTTTTTGCCGTGGTATTCCCAGGCGGTCTCCCACCAAGTACTAACATTTTTGGCCCGTACCCTTTGTTGAGCTTTCCAAATCAAACAAGATCACCTTTGCTCAGGGTGGTATGGGCCGTAAGCGAAAGTCTGGCTGCTCACTCTCGCCCCTTTAAAGATTCTATTTCAGACATGCCGTTCACCTCAGCTCAACTGCTCATCAATTCGACAAAAAAAGTCGACCACTTAACGCATTCTCTTCTCCGTTTCTGATAGAATGCCGCCACCTCCTGGTTAATGGGAAAAATCACACTAAAAAACAGTAGCGAGGACAGACAGCAGGCTTTGACACACAACGTCTGCATTGCTTTTGTCTCCTCACGCATTCTCATACCATTAATACGCATCTCTTGCACTTGCGTCTTCTTAACATTGTATTTTTTTTACATTTATTTTATACATTTCATGGCTTCTTTTTTTTGCCGTCGCTGTTTCACTCTTGAGAGTACTGCCCTTCACGCAGTTTCGGACATTTTTGGCGTAGTGTTTGTCTGAGTGCTTTCTACTCACTTTTGATTACCTTTGACCCGTCGAAGGGCCAGTTTACCAACACTCTGATCCACAGAGCTTCACGCTAAAGACATTTGCGAGGTAGTTCCTCAGCCACATTCACTCGAGGGAGGGGGCAATTCGTATCTCCAATTCACCTATCACAATATGTTGGGTATGAGGGAAGAAACACACCGAGTCGGGGTTAGCTCTGTTTATGAGGGATTGTTGGTAATGTGGCAACCTTCGGGGGTTTCAGGGATTTAGTGCTCATGGCAACCCCTGTTTCTATCGGGCTGTACGTATATATAACGATGTAAGGATTTCTTTCACAGGAAGGCAAAAAAAAAAAAATAAAACGACTAAAAGCTTTTTGAAAAAAAAATGTACTTGCTCACACTAATCTGCTACACTAATAAGTTTTTCTTTGTCTCTGTCTCTTGTCAACTTGTGATTCAGAAGTGTCGTCAGGATGAAACATTCAGCAGGTTGAAAAGGCTGAATATGTGAAATGACGAGCTCCCACGTGAAGCCCTGAAGCTTTCTCACTGTATTGCGGATCCAAGATGTACCGATATTTTTTTTCTTAAAATTTTTTTTTTTTTTTTTTTTTTTTTGTGAGGAGAAAAAAAAAAATGTTGAATAAAATGTATGAAGTTATTTCGTTAAAAAAAAAAAAAAGTAAAGGTGAGTGAAGGAAAAGCTTACAGCACCTGGTATTCCCAGGCGGTCTCCCATCCAAGTACTAACCAGGCCCGACCCTGCTTAGCTTCCGAGATCAAACGAGATCGGGCGTGCTCAGGGTGGTATGGCCGTAAGCGAAAGAGGCTGCTCACTCTCGCCCCTTTAAAGATTCTATTTCAGACATGCCGTTCACCTCAGCTCAACTGCTCCATCAATTCGACAAAAAAAAAAGTCGACCACTTAACGCATTCTCTTCTCCGTTTCTGATAGAATGCCGCCACCTCCTGTTAATGGGAAAATATCACACTAAAAACAGTAGCGAGGACAGACAGCAGGCTTTGACACACAACTGCATTGCTTTTAGTCTCTCTCACGCATTCTCATACCATTAATACGCCTCGCTCGCACTTGCGTCTTCTTAACATTGTATTTTATACATTTCATTGCTGGCTTCTTTTTTGCCGTCGCTGTTTTTTGACTCTTGAGAGTACTGCCCTTCACGCAGTTTCGGACATTTTTGGCGTAGTGTTTGTCTGAGTGCTTTCTACTCACTTTTGTCTTACCTTTGACCCGTCGAAGGGCCAGTTTACCAACACTCTGATCCACAGAGCTTCACGCTAAAGACATTTGCGAGGTAGTTCCTCAGCCACATTCACTCGAGGGAGGGGGCAATTCGTATCTCCAATTCACCTATCACAATATGTTGGGTATGAGGGAAGAAGAACACAGTCGGGGTTAGCTCTGTTTATGAGGGATTGTTGGTAATGTGGCAACCTTCGGGGGGTTTTCAGGGATTTAGTGCTCATGGCAACCCCTGTTTCTATCGGGCTGTACGTATATAACGATGTAAGGATTTCTTTCACAGGAAGGCAAAAAAAAAAAAATAAAAAAAAACGACTAAAAGCTTTTTGAAAAAATGTACTTGCTAACACTAATCTGAATTTAAGTCTTTGTCTCTGTCTCTTGTCAACTTGTGATTCAGAAGTGTCGTCAGGATGAAACATTCAGCAGGTTGAAAAGGCTGAATATGTGAAATGACGAGCTCCCACAGGTTGAAAAGCCCTGAAATGACGAGCTTTCTCACCCTGTATTGCGGATCCAAGATGTATTGCCGAAGATACCGATTTTTTTTTTCTTAAATTTCATGTTTTTTTTTTTTTTTTTTTTGTGAGGAGAAAAAATGTTGAATAAAATGTATGAAGTTATTTCGTTAAAAAAAAAAAAAAGTAAAAAAGGTGAGTGAAGGAAAAGCTTACAGCACCTGGTATTCCCAGGCGGTCTCCCATCCAAGTACTAACCAGGCCCGACCCAGCTTAGCTTCCGAGATCAAACGAGATCGGGCGTGCTCAGGGTGGTATGGCCGTAAGCGAAAGAGCTGCTCACTCTCGCCCCTTTAAAGATTCTATTTCAGACATGCCGTTCACCTCAGCTCAACTGCTCCATCAATTCGACAAAAAAAGTCGACCACTTAACGCATTCTCTTCTCCGTTTCTGATAGAATGCCGCCACCTCCTTGTTAATGGGAAAAAATCACACTAAAAACAGTAGCGAGGACAGACAGCAGGCTTTGACACACAACGTCTGCATTTCTTTTGTCTCCTCACGCATTCTCATACATTAATACGCATCTCTTGCACTTGCGTCTTCTTAACATTGTATTTTATACATTTCATTGCTGGCTTCTTTTTTGCCGTCGCTGTTTTTGACTCTTGAGAGTACTGCCCTTCACGCAGTTTCGGACATTTTTTTTTGGCGTAGTGTTTGTAGTGCTTTCTACTCACTTTTGATTTACCTTTGACCCGTCGAAGGGCCAGTTTACCAACACTCTGATCCACAGAGCTTCACGCTAAAGACATTTGCGAGGTAGTTCCTCAGCCACATTCACTCGAGGGAGGGGGCAATTCGTATCTCCAATTCACCTATCACAATATGTTGGGTATGAGGGAAGAAAACCAAGTCGGGGTTAGCTCTGTTTATGAGGGATTGTTGGTAATGTGGCAACCTTCGGGGGTTTTTCAGGGATTTAGTGCTCATGGCAACCCCTGTTTCTATCGGGCTGTACGTATATAACGATGTAAGGATTTCTTTCACAGGAAGGCAAAAAAAAAAAAAAAAATAAAAAAACTAAAAGCTTTTTGAAAAAATGTACTTGCTAACACTAATCTGAATTTAAGTCTTTGTCTCTGTCTCTTGTCAACTTGTGATTCAGAAGTGTCGTCAGGATGAAACATTCAGCAGGTTGAAAAGGCTGAATATGTGAAATGACGAGCTCCCACGTGAAGCCCTGAAGCTTTCTCACTGTATTGCGGATCCAAGATGTACCGATATTTTTTTTGCTTAAATTTCATGTTTTTTTTTTTTTTTTTTTTTGTGAGGAGAAAAAAAATGTTGAAAAAAATGTATGAAGTTAATTTCGTTAAAAAAAAAAAAAAAAAAGGTGAGTGAAGGAAAAAAGCTTACAGCACCTGGTATTCCCAGGCGGTCTCCCATCCAAGTACTAACCAGGTACCGACCCAGCTTAGCTTCCGAGATCAAACGAGATCGGGCGTGCTCAGGGTGGTATATGGCCGTAAGCGAAAGAAGCGAAAGAGGCTGCTCCTCGCCCCTTTAAAGATTCTATTTCAGACATGCCGTTCACCTTCACTCTTCAGAAGAAAAAAAAAAGGTCCTTTTCCGAGATCAAACGAATCGATTCAATCAAACAAAGCCGCTTCCGTTCACCTCAAAGATTCAACTGCCGTTCACCTCAGCTCCATCAATTCGACAAAAAAAGTCGACCACTTAACGCATTCTCTTCTCCGTTTCTGATAGAATGCCGCCACCTCCTTGTTAATGGGAAAATATCACACTAAAAACAGTAGCGAGGACAGACAGCAGGCTTTGACACACAACGTCTGCATTTCTTTTGTCTCCTCACGCATTCTCATAACATTAATACGCATCTCTTCGCACTTGCGTCTTCTTAACATTGTATTTTATACATTCATTGCTGGCTTCTTTTTTGCCGTCGCTGTTTCACTCTTGAGAGTACTGCCCTTCACGCAGTTTCGGACATTTTTGGCGTAGTGTTTGTCTGAGTGCTTTCTACTCACTTTTGATTTACCTTTGACCCGTCGAAGGGCCAGTTTACCAACACTCTGATCCACAGAGCTTCACGCTAAAGACATTTGCGAGGTAGTTCCTCAGCCACATTCACTCGAGGGAGGGGGCAATTCGTATCTCCAATTCACCTATCACAACAATGTTGGGTATGAGGGAAGAACACCAAGTCGGGTTAGCTCTGTTTATGAGGGATTGTTGGTAATGTGGCAACCTTCGGGGGTTTCAGGGATTTAGTGCTCATGGCAACCCCTGTTTCTATCGGGCTGTACGTATATAACGATGTAAGGATTTCTTTCACAGGAAGGCAAAAAAAAAAAAAAAAAAAAAAAACGACTAAAAGCTTTTTGAAAAAATGTACTTACTAACACTAATCTGAATTTAAGTCTTTGTCTCTGTCTCTTGTCAACTTGTGATTCAGAAGTGTCGTCAGGATGAAACATTCAGCAGGTTGAAAAGGCTGAATATGTGAAATGACGAGCTCCCACGTGAAGCCCTGAAGCTTTCTCACTGTATTGCGGATCCAAGATGTACCGATATTTTTTTCTTAAATTTTTGTTTTTTTTTTTTTTTTTTTTTTTGTGAGGAGAAAAAATGTTGAATAAAAAAATATGAAGTTATTTCGTTAAAAAAAAAAAAAAAAAGTAAAGGTGAGTGAAGGAAAAAAGCTTACAGCACCTGGTATTCCCAGGCGGTCTCCCATCCAAGTACTAACCAGGCCCGACCCAGCTTAGCTTCCGAGATCAAACGAGAGATCGGGCGTGCTCAGGGTGGTATGGCCGTAAGCGAAAGAGGCTGCTCACTCTCGCCCCTTTAAAGATTCTATTTCAGACATGCCGTTCACCTCAGCTCAACTGCTCCATCAATTCGACAAAAAAAAAAAAGACCACTTAACGCATTCTCTTCTCCGTTTCTGATAGAATGCCGCCACCTCCTTGTTAATGGGAAAATATCACACTAAAAACAGTAGCGAGGACAGACAGCAGGCTTTGACACACAACGTCTGCATTTCTTTAGTCTCCTCACGCATTCTCATAACATTAATACGCATCTCTTGCACTTGCGTCTTCTTAACATTGTATTTTTATACATTTCATTGCTGGCTTCTTTTTTTTGCCGTCGCTGTTTTTTTTCTTGAGAGTACTGCCCTTCACGCAGTTTCGGACATTTTTGGCGTAGTGTTTGTCTGAGTGCTTTCTACTCACTTTTGATTTGATTTACCTTTGACCCGTCGAAGGGCCAGTTTACCAACACTCTGATCCACAGAGCTTCACGCTAAAGACATTTGCGAGGTAGTTCCTCAGCCACATTCACTCGAGGGAGGGGGGGGCAATTCGTATCTCCAATTCACCTATCACAATATGTTGGGTATGAGGGAAGAACACACCAAGTCGGTTAGCTCTGTGTTTATGAGGGATTGTTGGTAATGTGGCAACCTTCGGGGGTTTCAGGGATTTAGTGCTCATGGCAACCCCTGTTTCTATCGGGCTGTACGTATATAACGATGTAAGGATTTCTTTCACAGGAAGGCAAAAAAAAAAAAATAAAACGACTAAAAGCTTTTTGAAAAAATGTACTTGCTAACACTAATCTGAATTTAAGTCTTTGTCTCTGTCTCTTGTCAACTTGTGATTCAGAAGTGTCGTCAGGATGAAACATTCAGCAGGTTGAAAAGGCTGAATATGTGAAATGACGAGCTCCCACGTGAAGCCCTGAAGCTTTCTCACTGTATTGCGGATCCAAGATGTACCGATATTTTTTTTTTTAAATTTCATGTTTTTTTTTTTTTTTTTTTTTTTTGTGAGGAGAAAAAATGTTGAATAAAATGTATGAAGTTATTTCGTTTTCGTTAAAAAAAAAAAAGGTGAGTGAAGGAAAAGCTTACAGCACCTGGTATTCCAGCGGTCGGTCTCCCATCCAAGTACTAACCAGGCCCGACCCCCTTAGCTTAGCTTCCGAGATCAAACGAGATCGGGCGTGCTCAGGGTGGTAGCGAAAAGGCTGCTCACTCTCGCCCCCTTTAAAAGTTTCGGACATATTTGGCTATTTTTGTCTGACATGCCGTTTCACTCAGCTCAAACTGTCTTTCAATTCGACCCGTCGAAAAAGTCGCCACTTAACGCATTCTCACTCCGTTTCTGATAGAATGCCGCCACCTCCTCGGTTAATGGGGCAATTCGTATCATCAAAACAATATGTAGCGATGGACAGGGAAGAACAAAAGTCTGATGCGATGTTTTTAAAAGTGGCAACCTTCTTAACTTCAGTTTTTTTTTTTTTAGAAAAATGCAAATCAAAAAAAAAAAAAAAAAGGTGAGTGAAGGAAAAGCTTACAGCACCTGGTATTCCCAGGCGGTCTCCCATCCAAGTACTAACCAGGCCCGACCCTGCTTAGCTTCCGAGATCAAACGAGATCGGGCGTGCTCAGGGTGGTATGGCCGTAAGCGAACTGCTGCTCACTCTCGCCCCTTTAAAGATTCTATTTCAGACATGCCGTTCACCTCAGCTCAACTGCTCAACATCAATTCGACAAAAAAAGTCGACCACTTAACGCATTCTCTTCTCCGTTTCTGATAGAATGCCGCCACCTCCTTGTTAATGGGAAAATATCACACTAAAAACAGTAGCGAGGACAGACAGCAGGCTTTGACACACAACGTCTGCATTTCTTTTTTCTCACTCATTCTCATACATTAATAATACATCTCTTGCACTTGCGTCTTCTTAACATTGTATTTTATACATTTTTACATTGCTGGCTTCTTTTTTTTTTGTCGCTGTTTCACTCTTGAGAGTACTGCCCTTCACGCAGTTTCGGACATTTTTGGCGTAGTGTTTGTCTGAGTGCTTTCTACTCACTTTTGATTTACCTTTGACCCGTCGAAGGGCCAGTTTACCAACACTCTGATCCACAGAGCTTCACCCTAAAGACATTTGCGAGGTAGTTCCTCAGCCACATTCACTCGAGGGAGGGGGCAATTCGTATCTCCAATTCACCTATCACAATATGTTGGGTATGAGGGAAGAACACCAAGTCGGGGTTAGCTCTGTTTATGAGGGATTGTTGGTAATGTGGCAACCTTCGGGGGTTTCAGGGATTTAGTGCTCATGGCAACCCCTGTTTCTATCGGGCTGTACGTATATAACGATGTAAGGATTTCTTTCACAGGAAGGCAAAAAAAAAAGAATAAAACGACTAAAAGCTTTTTGAAAAAATGTACTTGCTAACACTAATCTGAATTTAAGTCTTTGTCTCTGTCTCTTGTCAACTTGTGATTCAGAAGTGTCGTCAGGATGAAACATTCAGCAGGTTGAAAAGGCTGAATATGTGAAATGACGAGCTCCCACGTGAAGCCCTGAAGCTTTCTCACTGTATTGCGGATCCAAGATGTACCGATATTTTTTTCTTAAATTTCATGTTTTTTTTTTTTTTTTTTTTTTTTGTGAGGAGAAAAAATGTTGAATAAAATGTATGAAGTTATTTCGTTAAAAAAGAAAAAAAGAAAGGAAAAGCTTTCAGCACCTGGTATTCCCAGGCGGTCTCCCATCCAAGTACTAACCAGACCCGACCCAGCTTAGCTTCCGAGATCAAACGAGATCGGGCGTGCTCAGGGTGGTATGGCCGTAAGCGAAAGAGGCTGCTCACTCTCGCCCCTTTAAAGATTCTATTTCAGACATGCCGTTCACCTCAGCTCAACTGCTCCATCAATTCGACAAAAAAAGTCGACCACTTAACGCATTCTCTTCTCCGTTTCTGATAGAATGCCGCCACCTCCTGTTAATGGGAAAATATCACACTAAAAAACAGTAGCGAGGACAGACAGACAGGCTTTGACACACAACAACTGCATCTTTTGTCTCCTCACGCATTCTCATAACATTAATACGCATCTCTTGCACTTGCGTCTTCTTAACATTGTATTTTATACATTTCATTGCTGGCTTCTTTTTTGCCGTCGCTGTTTTTGACTCTTGAGAGTACTGCCCTTCACGCAGTTTCGGACATTTTTGGCGTAGTGTTTGTCTGAGTGCTTTCTACTCACTTTTGATTTACCTTTGACCCGTCGAAGGGCCAGTTTTACCAACACTCTGATCCACAGAGCTTCACGCTAAAGACATTTGCGAGGTAGTTCCTCAGCCACATTCACTCGAGGGAGGGGGCAATTCGTATCTCCAATTCACCTATCACAATATGTTGGGTATGAGGGAAGAACACCAAGTCGGGTTAGCTCTGTTTATGAGGGATTGTTGGTAATGTGGCAACCTTCGGGGGGTTTCAGGGATTTAGTGCTCATGGCAACCCCTGTTTCTATCGGGCTGTACGTATATAACGATGTAAGGATTTCTTTCACAGGAAGGCAAAAAAAAAGAATAAAACGACTAAAAGCTTTTTGAAAAAATGTACTTGCTAACACTAATCTGAATTTAAGTCTTTGTCTCTGTCTCTTGTCAACTTGTGATTCAGAAGTGTCGTCAGGATGAAACATTCAGCAGGTTGAAAAGGCTGAATATGTGAAATGACGAGCTCCCACGTGAAGCCCTGAAGCTTTCTCACTGTATTGCGGATCCAAGATGTACCGATATTTTTTTTTTTTTTAAATTTCATGTTTTTTTTTTTTTTTTTTTTTTTTTTTTTTTTGTGAGGAGAAAAAATGTTGAATAAAATGTATGAAGTTATTTCGTTAAAAAAAAAAAAAGTAAAGGTGAGTGAAGGAAAAGCTTACAGCACCTGGTATTCCCAGGCGGTCTCCCATCCAAGTACTAACCAGGCCCGACCCAGCTTAGCTTCCGAGATCAAACGAGATCGGGCGTGCTCAGGGTGGTATGGCCGTAAGCGAAAGAGGCTGCTCACTCTCCGCCCCTTTAAAGATTCTATTTCAGACATGCCGTTCACCTCAGCTCAACTGCTCCATCAATTCGACAAAAAAAAAAAAAAGACCACTTAACGCATTCTCTTCTCCGTTTCTGATAGAATGCCGCCACCTCCTGTTAATGGGAAAATATCACACTAAAAACAGTAGCGAGGACAGACAGCAGGCTTTGACACACAACGTCTGCATTTCTTTAGTCTCCTCACGCATTCTCATAACATTAATACGCATCTCTTGCACTTGCGTCTTCTTAACATTGTATTTTATACATTTCATTGCTGGCTTCTTTTTTTTTGCCGTCGCTGTTTTCACTCTTGAGAGTACTGCCCTTCACGCAGTTTCGGACATTTTTGGCGTAGTGTTTGTCTGAGTGCTTTCTACTCACTTTTGATTTACCTTTGACCCGTCGAAGGGCCAGTTTACCAACACTCTGATCCACAGAGCTTCACGCTAAAGACATTTGCGAGGTAGTTCCTCAGCCACATTCACTCGAGGGAGGGGGCAATTCGTATCTCCAATTCACCTATCACAATATGTTGGGTATGAGGGAAGAACACCAAGTCGGGGTTAGCTCTGTTTATGAGGGATTGTTGGTAATGTGGCAACCTTCGGGGGTTTCAGGGATTTAGTGCTCATGGCAACCCCTGTTTCTATCGGGCTGTACGTATATAACGATGTAAGGATTTCTTTCACAGGAAGGCAAAAAAAAAAAAGAATAAAACGACTAAAAGCTTTTTGAAAAAATGTACTTGCTAACACTAATCTGAATTTAAGTCTTTGTCTCTGTCTCTTGTCAACTTGTGATTCAGAAGTGTCGTCAGGATGAAACATTCAGCAGGTTGAAAAGGCTGAATATGTGAAATGACGAGCTCCCACGTGAAGCCCTGAAGCTTTCTCACTGTATTGCGGATCCAAGATGTACCGATATTTTTTTCTTAAATTTCATGTTTTTTTTTTTTTTTTTTTTTTTTTTGTGAGGAGAAAAAAAAATATAAAATGTATGAAGTTATTTCGTTAAAAAAAAAAAAAGTAAAGGTGAGTGAAGGAAAAAGCTTACAGCACCTGGTATTCCCAGGCGGTCTCCCATCCAAGTACTAACCAGGCCCGACCCAGCTTAGCTTCCGAGATCAAACGAGATCGGGCGTGCTCAGGGTGGTATGGCCGTAAGCGAAAGAGGCTGCTCACTCTCGCCCCTTTAAAGATTCTATTTCAGACATGCCGTTCACCTCAGCTCAACTGCTCCATCAATTCGACAAAAAAAAAAGTCGACCACTTAACGCATTCTCTTCTCCGTTTCTGATAGAATGCCGCCACCTCCTTGTTAATGGGAAAATATCACACTAAAAACAGTAGCGAGGACAGACAGCAGCAGCTTTGACACACAACGTCTGCATTTCTTTTTCTCCTCACGCATTCTCATAACATTAATACGCATCACTCTAATACGCACTTGCGCACTTGCGTTTCTTATTGTATTTTTATACATTTCATTGCTGGCTTCTTTTTTGCCGTCGCTGTTTTTCACTCTTGAGAGTACTGCCCTTCACGCAGTTTTCGGACATTTTTGGCGTAGTGTTTGTCTGAGTGCTTTCTACTCACTTTTGATTTACCTTTGACCCGTCGAAGGGCCAGTTTACCAACACTCTGATCCACAGAGCTTCACGCTAAAGACATTTGCGAGGTAGTTCCTCAGCCACATTCACTCGAGGGAGGGGGCAATTCGTATCTCCAATTCACCTATCACAATATGTTGGGTATGAGGGAAGAACACCGAGTCGGGGTTAGCTCTGTTTATGATGAGGGATTGTTGGTATTGTTGGTAATGTGGCAACCTTCGGGGGTTTCAGGGATTTAGTGCTCATGGCAACCCCTGTTTCTATCGGGCTGTACGTATATAACGATGTAAGGATTTCTTTCACAGGAAGGCAAAAAAAAAAAAGAATAAAAAACGACTAAAAGCTTTGAAAAAATGTACTTGCTAACACTAATCTGAATTTAAGTCTTTGTCTCTGTCTCTTGTCAACTTGTGATTCAGAAGTGTCGTCAGGATGAAACATTCAGCAGGTTGAAAAGGCTGAATATGTGAAATGACGAGCTCCCACGTGAAGCCCTGAAGCTTTCTCACTGTATTGCGGATCCAAGATGTACCGATATTTTTTTTCTTAAATTTCATGTTTTTTTTTTTTTTTTTTTTTTTTGTGAGGAGAAAAAAAATAAAATGTATGAAGTTATTTCGTTAAAAAAAAAGAAAAAAGTAAAGGTGAGTGAAGGAAAAGCTTACAGCACCTGGTATTCCCAGGCGGTCTCCCATCCAAGTACTAACCAGGCCCGACCCAGCTTAGCTTCCGAGATCAAACGAGATCGGGCGTGCTCAGGGTGGTATGGCCGTAAGCGAAAGAGGCTGCTCACTCTCGCCCCTTTAAAGATTCTATTTCAGACATGCCGTTCACCTCAGCTCAGCTCAACTGCTCCATCAATTCGACAAAAAAAGTCGACCACTTAACGCATTCTCTTCTCCGTTTCTGATAGAATGCCGCCACCTCCTGGTTAATGGGAAAATATCACACTAAAAACAGTAGCGAGGACAGACAGCAGGCTTTGACACACAACGTCTGCATTGCTTTTGTCTCCTCACGCATTCTCATACCATTAATACGCCTCGCTCGCACTTGCGTCTTCTTAACATTGTATTTTATACATTTCATTAGTGGCTTCCTTTTTGCCGTTGCTGTTTGACTATTGAGAGTACTGCCCTTCACGCAGTTTCGGACATATTTGGCGTAGTGTTTGTCTGAGTGCTTTCTACTCACTTTTGTCTTACCTTTGACCCATCGATGGGCCAGTTTACCAACACTCTGATCCACAGAGCTTCACGCTAAAGACATTTGCGAGGTAGTTCCTCAGCCACATTCACTCGAGGGAGGGGGCAATTCGTATCTCCAAATCACCTATCACAATATGTTGTTTATGAGGGAAGAACACCGAGTCGGGGTTAGCTCTGTTTATGAGGGATTGTTGGTAATGTGGCAACCTTCGGGGGTTTTAAGGGATTTAGTGCTCATGGCAACCCCTGTTTCTATCGGGCTGTACGTATATAACGATGTAAGGATTTCTTTCACAGGAAGGCAAAAAAAAAAAATAAAACGACTAAAAGCTTTTTGAAAAAATGTACTTGCTCACACTAATCTGAATTTAAGTCTTTGTCTCTGTCTCTTGTCAACTTGTGATTCAGAAGTGTCGTCAGGATGAAACATTCAGCAGGTTGAAAAGGCTGAATATGTGAAATGACGAGCTCCCACGTGAAGCCCTGATGCTTTCTCACTGTATTGCGGATCCAAGATGTACCGATATTTTTTTCTTAAATTTCATGTTTTTTTTTTTTTTTTTTTTAAATGTGAGGAGAAAAAAAAAATAAAATGTATGAAGTTATTTCGTTAAAAAAGAAAAAAGTAAAGGTGAAAGAGGAAAAGCTTACAGCACCTGGTATTCCCAGGCGGTCTCCCATCCAAGTACTAACCAGGCCCGACCCTGCTTAGCTTCCGAGATCAAACGAGATCGGGCGTCAGGGTGGTATGGCCGTAAGCGAAGTTTCTTGATTTTTCTATTTCAGACATTTTCAAAACTTTCAATTCAAAAAAAAGTACAAAATTCTCTTCTCCGTTTCTGATAGAATGCCGCCACCTCCTTACACAGCAAAAATTTCAATAAATATACAATCAGTTAAAATTGTTATAGTGCTGGGTTATTACAATGTTATTACAGTTACAGTCAATAAAACCAATTAATAGAGATAAAACGAAATAAATACAATCAATAAAATTACACGTCAATACATTTTTTAAAATTGATCTGAAATCTTGTTTGTGTTTTTTTTTCGATAAAAGGATTGTTTTTTAAAACCAGTGCATCAAACATTTCGGATCATTGTTCTCATTAAAATAATCTAATAAAATCCCAATCACATAAAACAGTTTAGATTCAAACAATGCACATATGTCAATCTTGTTTCTCTTCCATTTCCATATATTCTTTCTGCTGTAGATCGACCAGCGTGCTACAGCTAAAAAAACATGTTAAGAACATACGTGTTTAGACATTTCCCACTGTAACCGAACATTAAAAGCATTTCCCAACTTATCTTCTTTTTCCATTCTTCACCTAAAAACACTTCGATAACTTCAGCTAATCTGTGTTTAAAACATTTTAACTTTTCACAATTAAAAAAAATGTGGAGCAAGTTTTCATCTTCTTTTTCACAGATTTTGCACAGTGCACTCTCACTTAAACCCATTTTTGTTAATCTTTTTTCTGTGTACAAACAGTTGTGTCTATGATTGAAATCGAAATTTTCCAATTCTAAAATTTTGTGTTTTCTTGTTTTAATATTCCAGATGTCATCCGCGTTGATGTTTGGAAATATTTTCTCCAGTAGGAGTTGGACCGGGGTTCTATGCCTGCTTTGCGCTGTATTGTACTGTATATATTCTTTATTGTGCATGTTGCGAGTTGGAATGATTGGTTTCCTATTTTCACGTAAGCTTTTATTTCTTCTTCTTTCTCTTTTTTTTCCGTGGTGTGATCTATTTTGTATATCCATTCTTTGGGTATTGCTGCTTTTATTTTCCTGAATTGTTCCTCTATTGTTTTCCGGTTTTGTATTTCCTCTTGTTTTTCTATTTCATCTATTACTGCCTGTGTGGGTAAGAACCCCGGCCGCACCTCATATAAAAGATCTCGGATTTGTGCAATGCCCGCTTGAAACCAGTTTTTAAAATAAATTGTAGTGCCGTTAAAATTTACTTTCGGGTTTAAAAAAATCGGTTGTTTTAAAATTTGTTTTTTCAACTGTAAAATCGACTTGATCTAAAAAGTTGCCCCATGATCTTAAAACTTCTTTATAAAATTCTGGGATATCTCCAAACATGTTCTCCTTCAATTTCATCCATAGGACACTGTTTCCCATCTCAGAAGACCCACATTTTCCCATAAAATATTCAAAAACATGCTTCCAGCTTTGTTCTCCTGTATTAAAATATCTTTTTATCAGTTTCACTCTCAGACTTTTCATTCTCATAAAAACATCAATCAGACCCAGCCCTCCCTCTTCCACTTTACAAATAAGAGTCTCGTATGCTATTTTTGCAGGTTTTCCGTCCCATAAAAAGTTTAAAACGCTCTTTTTGACTCTGTTTAAAACCTGTATCGGGATGCTGACCACGTTTAAAACATACCACATTTTAGATAAAAACAATGAGTTTAAAACTAACACCTTTCCTTGTAAAAACAATTCTCTGCGTTTCCAGAACGAGAGTCTGTTTTCCATTTTATTTAAAACTTCATCCCAAATGATGTCTCTTATTTTGTTTTCATCTTCTCCAACTCTTACTCCTAAAATCTTAAAATTATCTTGATTAAAATAAAAAATGACATCCTTTGGTAAACTTTCTTTTTTCCCCAATCGCATGTATTTAGTCTTGTCTTTATTAATGTGAGCTCCTGTTCCACTGCTGTACTTTTCTAAAATGACTTCAGCTTGTTTGATGCTTTTTAAATCTTTTAAAATCAGTGTGGTGTCATCTGCGTATTGGTATATTTTATCCGCTATATGTCCTTGCTTTATCTGAATTCCTTTAATGACTGTATTTTTCTTTATTGCTAGGTTTAAGGGTTCGGCTGAGAGTGTATATAAAAACGCTGACAAAGGGCAGCCTTGTCTCACCGAACGCGTTACTTTAAAATAATCTGTCATAAAACCATTAACTTTTACACAACTATAAATATCAGAATAAAAACACCTCATCCACGTTAAAAAATTTTCCCCAAATCCATATGTTTTTAAAAGGTCAAATAAATAGTCATGTTCCACTCGGTCGAAAGCTTTTTCAAAGTCTATACTTATGAGGTATCCCGTTTTCTTTTTCTTCTGAATAAAACTGATTGTATCTCTGATATTACTTACTGTGTCTGTGATGTCTCGGTTTAAAACACTGTACGCTTGGTTCGGTGAGACGATGTCGGGTAAAACCATTTTCAGTCTGTTTGCCAAAATTTTTGTTAGGATTTTATAATCTGTATTTAAAATCGTGATTGGTCTAAAATTTTTAAGATCATTCTTATCTCCCTTTTTCTTAAAAAATAATTTTATTACTCCCCTTTTCATAGTTGGTGATAAATCTCCATTTTTAAAAGGTTCCTCAAAAACTTCAGCTAAAATTGGTGTTAAAACATTCCTAAAAACTTTATAAAATTCAGCAGGTAAACCATCAGTTCCAGGACTTTTCCCATTATTTAACTGTTTTATTGTTTCTTCTATTTCTGTCATATTTAGTTCTTGTTCGCACATTATTACCTGGCTTTTGTTCAATTTGTTTTCAATATGACTCAATAAAAAGTTTTTACATTCTTTGTCTGTTTCTTGTTTTTTAAAAAGACCTTTATAATATTTTTCAGTTTCTTTAATAATTAATTTTATATCTTTCACATCTTCATTGTTTATTTTTAACATTCTTATTTCATCGCTTCTCTGTCTAATTTTTTCTAAATCATAAAAATATTTTGTGCATCTTTCTCCTTCAATTTGATATTTCGCCCGACTTCTAATCATTGCTCCTTTGTACTTTTTTTCTTCTGCATCTTTTAATTTAGCCTTAAGAGTTAAAATCTTCCGGATATCCCCCGTTCCATCTATTTCTTTTTGCATTTCTTGTTCTAGTTCCTTTTTATTAACATTATCTTTTTCTCTTTGTATTTTTGCTTTTCTCTTTGAATATTCTCGTGTGTACCCTTTTATGTCATATTTTAGATTATCCCATTTGATTCTTTTAATGTCACAATTTTCATTTCTAGACCACGTATTTAAAATTAAATTCTCTACATTAGCTTTAAAAACCCAATCTTTTAAAAGCTCTGTATTAAAAGCCCACAGTCCAGGTCCTCGCTCCATTTCACTAAAATCAATAAAAATCTGTAGAAAATTATGGTCACTAAAATGGTATTTTTTGAACCGTGTTTTCGTTATATATTTTAAAAAGTGATGTTGACATAAAAAGAGATCTAATCGGCTTTGTTTTAAAACGTTCTCCACTATTTGCTCTCTTGAATATTCTCTTTTGTTCCCGTGTTGTACCCTCCAAACATCTATTAAATCATTGTTGTACATTAATTTATTTAGTTCCTCTCTTCCTGTATCTTTTCTATAGACCATGCTGTCATTGATGTCTAAGATGTTAAAAACCGTATTAAAATCTCCAATTACTAAAATATTTTCTATTTTTTCTTTGTTTACTAGAATGTTTAGTTTTTTAAAAAATAGTGTTTTTTCGGCTTCATTATTTGGAGCGTGTATGTTAAAAATAGTAAAAACATTCTCTTCATTGGTGACCTTGATACTTAAAATTCTTCCTTCTTCGTCTGCATATATTTTCTCAATCTTTTTAAAAACACCTCTTTTAATTAAAATCGCAACCCCTCTTCTTTTACTAAAATGGCTGTTGTGTAAAAACTCACCATCCCAATATCTTTTCATGTCTTCCGCTATTTCGTAATTCCAAAAAGTTTCTTGAATACATAAAATGTCGCATTTAGTAGTTAAAAATGTAAGTCTTTTAAAATGATCTGTCTCCGTTAAACCTCGAGCATTTATGGAGGTAAAACGGTAGGACTGCATTAAAAATAGACAGATTAAAAAGACATATCTCATAAAAGTCTTCATTCAAGCATCTCTTCTTCTAAAACATCAAACATCCCTTGTCTTGTGTTGTCTATTCTTTTTCCTTTAGCTTCCTCACGTCGTTTTTTTCTGTTTTTCTAGAGCTTTCTGTATGTTCAGTTGTACTTTTCCTTTTCGTCTTGGTGTTTCCTGTTGGCTTTCAGATCTTTGGGTGTGTTCTGTCCGTGTGTCGTCTATTGCGTCTCTTGTCCTTTTTTCTGTTCTTTCTTGTGTTGTGATTTTTTCTGTTGTGTCCATTCTTTCATCTGTGCCCTGGTCAGCTTGCTTCAGTTTTCCCTCCTCCACCCCACCGGCCACGATCAGACCCGGTTCATCCAAACGTTCCTCCTTACTTTGGGGAGCACTTTCACCACTCTCCCGGTGTTCGTCTTCCATCTGTTCTTCCCCGGGCACCGACTGGCTTTCGGGTGGGTCCACACAGGTGCAGCTGATTAGTGCGTGGTTACAGTCCCCGCACTTTGTGGCCCCGCAGCTCCTCGCGAAGTGACCCTGTTCCATGCACTCCCGACACACAAACAAGGGGCAGTCCCTCCTTATGTGGTCGGGGCTCATGCACATCCTGCACATTTTGACCTGTCTGTCGTGGATCACTCGGAAGTACTGCGGGCCTTCCGCTGTCTCCAGCCGCACACTGTAGGGAAGAGAAGGGACATCCTTTGGAAACCGCACCCTCAGGAACCGAGTTCCGTCCGTGATGTTAGTCCCGGGGTAGAACCTTCTCCTGACCGGAAGAATGGGAGTTACTCCCGAGTTTAGGAGTCTGGCCAGAATCACAGAGTCATCAACGTAAGCCGGGAGGTTTAGGAAGGACACCATCAGTTCACATGAGCTTAGCTTTCTCACATCACACAATGTCTCTTTAATCATTAGTCCATCTAATAGCTGTTCACTCAATGAGCTGTTCGCTCATTTTCTAATGTAAGTTCAAACTCATTGTTCACAACGCATTCTCTTCTCCGTTTCTGATAGAATGCCGCCACCTCCTGGTTAATGGGAAAATATCACACTAAAAACAGTAGCGAGGACAGACAGCAGGCTTTGACACACAACGTCTGTATTGCTTTTGTCTCCTCACTCATTCTCATAACATTTATACGCCTCGCTCGCACTTGCATCTTCTTAACATTGTATTTTATACATTTCATTGCTGGCTTCTTTTTTGCCATCGCTGTTTCACTCTTGAGAGTACTTCCCTTCACGCAGTTTCGGACATTTTTGGCATATTGTTTGTCTGAGTGCTTTCTACTCACTTTTGTCTTACCTTTGACCCATCGAAGGGCCAGTTTACCAACACTCTGATCCACAGAGCTTCATGTTAAAGACATTTGCGAGATAGTTCCTCAGCCACATTTACTCGAGGAAGGGGGCAATTCGTATCTCCAATTCACCTATCACAATATGTTGGGTATGAGGGAAGAACACCGAGTCGGGGTTAGCTCTGTTTATGAGGGATTGTTGGTAATGTGGCAACCTTCGGGGGTTTCAGGGATTTAGTGCTCATGGCAACCCCTGTTTCTATCAGGCTGTACGTATATAACGATGTAAGGATTTCTTTCACAGGAAGGCAAAAAAAAAAGAATAAAACGACTAAAAGCTTTTTGAAAAAATGTGCTTGCTAACACTAATCTGAATTTAAGTCTTTGTCTCTGTCTCTTGTCAACTTGTGATTCAGAAGTGTCGTCAGGATGAAACATTCAGCAGGTTGAAAAGGCTGAATATGTGAAATGACGAGCTCCCACATGAAGCCCTGAAGGTTTCTCACTGTATTGCAGATCCAAGATGTACCGATATTTTTTTCTTAAATTTCATGTTTTTTTTTGTTTTTTTTAAATGTGAGGAGAAAAAATGTTGAATGAAATGTATGAAGTTATTTCGTTAAAAAAGAAAAAATTGGGGGCGTCACGTGACCCACTGGAAGATGGCGGCTTGAGTTTTCGCTCCGCTCCGTTTACTTTTTAATTTTGTTACTACTCTTTTCAAAACTGCTTGGAACACCATTTAATCGACATTTAACGTGACCCGAAATGTCCGACAATCAGGAGGCACGAGATTTTCTGTTGTTTTCGTCTGCCCGACCGACCAGAGGGAACAAACAGAAACCAGCTAAACCTGAGGCAACTCCGGCGCCAATGGCAACGACATCTCAGAGCGAAGTGTTATCCGAGATTCGCGCGCTCGGATCTCGGCTGGACACTCGCCTGGAAATTATTGACGGTCGCCTGGATACTTTAACCTCCAGTCTTACTTCACTATGTGCGGCTCTCACGGATTTAACGGAGAGAGTTGCCTCCAATGAGACCAGACTGTCTGGGATGGAAGATCGGGTCTCCGACATGGAAGACCTTTCAACCTCTCACAGCAACCAGCTAGCCGCGCTAGAGAAGAGAACTCAGCAACTTCAGCTTAAGGTTGACGACCTGGAGAACCGCGGACGACGAAAAAATATCAAGATTGTCGGCCTCCCTGAACGGGCGGAGGGCTCCACGCCCCTCGCTGAATTCTTACGCGCAACACTGCCGAAATGGCTCGACCTTCCACCGGATTTTACCCCCGAAATAGAGCGCGCTCACAGATCCCTCGCACCGGCCCCGCCGGAGCGCGGCCCGCCGCGGACTGTGCTGGTGCGCTTTCTCCGCTACCCAGACAAGGAGACAGTCTTACGAGCCGCGCTACAGAAACGTCAGGTAACACACGACGGGGGTCAGCTTCGATTCTATCAGGATCTCTCTGCTGAGGTCCTCAGGAGACGGCGCGAGTTCGGGCAGCTGAGGCAGGAGTTTTCAGCTCGACAGATGTTTCGAGGATTTGCTTATCCTGCGAAGCTCCGGTGTTTTCACGGTGGTAAGATCCGCTTGTTCTCGACAGTCGAGGAGGCAAAAAGCTTTCTGACCAGTATTGAAACTGACAAGTGACTACTGGACATGTACCTAACTTGGTGTTCTTTTCAAATTTTCTACAGACTCCATTAGAGAGAGTTAGCTTTTTTTCCGGATCTCACATTTGTCGTTAAGATGGTAGTACTTAGAAATTGTGCTATCTGTTACTGATATTTATGTAAGGGGAAGAAAATATTTTGTTATTCTTGACTATTTTATTTAATCTATATACTTATTGTTCTGATTCTATGTTTCTTTTGAGATCTGGATGGACATTGGTGTACTGTAAACGCCCGGAGCGATGCCTGGTTTCATTTCACGTTGTATGTGGAGTGAGGGTTTTTTTGTTTTTCTTTTTCACGTTTTTTCTTTGCGGTCGTCGTTTTGCGGGCCTGGTGATCTACTACCAATTGATCTGCCCTGTCGTTTGGGGACAGGGCTTGGGGTGGGCGGGATGGGATGTTTATGTTTGTTTGTGTCTGTTAAATTTAAAATGGTTGCACATATGACCTTTTGTTTCACAAATTTGGCGCTTTATGTCACATTTTGGTCACTTTTCTTTCAAATTGAAAATGGATGATTCTCTTAAATACATAACCTGGAATGTGAAAGGCTTGGGGCACGTTATTAAAAGGAAAAAAATTTTGACTTTTCTTAAAAAGGAGAGAGCATCAGTTGCCATGATTCAGGAAACATATCTATCAGATCTTGAGCACCTAAAACTTAAAAGAGATTGGGTAGGACAAGTATATTTTGCATCTTTTAGTTCTAATCCGAAGAAGCGAGGTGTGGCTTTATTAATTAATAAACACTTGCCATTTATTCTTGAAAAACAAATAAGCGATCCTGAAGGCAGATACATCATCATCTCAGGCCTGTTATATGGGCAGCATGTTACTATGCTCAACGTTTATGCACCAAATGAAGACTGCCCCAAATTTATGTCTGATGTAATTTTATTGTTTAATGATAATCGTAAAAAATTAGGTGTTGTGGCGGGGGATTTTAATTGCGTCTTAGATCAAAATTTAGATAAATCTTCGGCTCTTTCATCCAACTCTAAATCAGCGCTGGTACTTAGGCGGAGGTGTGCAGAATCTGGACTGGTTGATATTTGGAGAGAATTGAATCCTAGTGTCACAAACTGTCTGTAAAGATAGGTCTGGAGACGAGGATGCAGAACAATTATAGTTTATTGATATGAAAGAAGAAAGAGTGTAGAAAGTGCACAAAGAGGTATGGTGAACTACACGGGACGACTGAAGGCTGGGAACCAGACTGAGAACAACGAGGGCTGGAAGGACAGTCAAGGTATTAGTATACACTGGAGGAAACAACGTTAGTTCACCAAAACAGAGCATATTAGTATAAAGCTTGAAACCGTTAGTAAGTAGAGTGAACGATGACACACGGACGCCCTCAGGTGGTGGCGCGCCAGCGGAGCAGGCTAGGGCGAGTGCGAACTCCGCCCCACCCGGCCGAAGCCGAACCACCTGAGCGGATGGACAGAGATCGCTCCCGGGACGCAGGAGACTAAGGACAGGATGAACACTGAAAACAGAAAGAGATTCAGACAGACACCAGGAAGCGATCACAGTTAAACAAAGACGTTCACTCATACAACGACAAATACTGATCTATACACGGAGGTGAGAACGCAGATGCTAACACACAGCTAACATAAACAGACACGCACTCACCGAGACCAGACGCACCACGAGACACAAAAGCAGACAGGATAGCAGTCAAAAAAATCGCTCGGCATGTATGATAAATCAGGGACAATACTTCGCGATTCGTCCCGTGTGAAGACAGCGCTTAAATAAGAGAAACGACCCATCAAACAAATTAGCCTCACCTGGTGCCGAAGCGAAAGCGGAAACTAGAAGGCGGGGCTAACGAGCGTGAGTGACAGATCGTGCCGGAGAGGCAGACGCAGAGCCCGGATTTCTTACATAGCCCCCCCCCCGAAGAGGTCGTCAAGGGGGCACCACCGGGGCCCAACAGGAGACGACCTACCGGAACTAACTCGGGGAGGGTCGGGACGGGAACGGGTGCTGCGGGTGGCTCTGCCCGGGACAGAAGAGGGACCGGGTGATGGGTCAGACTCAGGACGTGGTCTGGTGGCGGGGACGACCCCTGGGTCTACGGGGCTGAGGGATCGGGAGACCCGTGTTCTGATTGCCAGCCGGCAATGTTGGCTGGTACTGGGAGGAGCAGAGGCAGGTAGGGGACTCTGGCTAGTGGGCGACCCCTAGGTCTGCTGGGTAGGGAGCCCGGGAGTCTGCCTCTGCGAGCCGGTGTGCGAGGAGGTCTTCCTCTGGGACGGGGAGCGGGACGGTCAGGGTGAGTCAGGTGGTACTGGTCGAGTAGCGTCCTGTCCAGTATGTCCGTCCGTCTAGTCCTATGAACGTTCTTCGGGACCATACCCCTCCCAGTCGACCAGGTACTCTATTCCTGAGTCAGTTCGTCGTGAGTCCAGGATCTCATTAATGGTGTACGTGGGACGGTCGTGGGGAGTTCTCTAGAGATGCGTTGGTGGGGTTCACTGTCAAGGGGCCCGGGTTTGAAGGGTTTAAGGAGGGAGACGTGGAAGGATGGTGAGATTCTCAGTCGGGGGGGTAGTCCTAAAGTCACCGTCACGTCGTTCACTCTCTTGACAATGGGGTACGGTCCAATGTACTTAGCACCCAGCTTCTTGCTGCCGGGTACCCGGAGGTCTCTAGTGGAGAGCCAGACCTGGTCTCCGACTTGGTAGGGGGGGGACCCTCACTCCTCCTGCGGTCTGCAAACCGTTTGGTCCTGGTGTTGCTTTCAGTAATCCTCTGGTGGACCGTTTCCCAGACCTCTTCGCTCCTGCGGAAACCAGTCGTCGACGGCCGGAGCATTAGATGGAGTGGGGTCCCAGGGAGCAAACGGCGGCTGAAATCCCAGGAAACATTGAAAAGGGGTGATTCCCGTGCTGGAGCTCCTGAGAGAATTTTGCGCGATCTCAGCCCAGGGGAGGAAGGTAGCCCAGTCGTGCTGGTGGCTCTGGCAGTAGCTCCTGAGGAACTCGGCCAGCTCCTGGTTAGCCCGCTCGCACTGTCCATTGCTTTCTGGGTGGTAACCCGACGTGAGGCTGACGGATGCGCCCATCTTCTTGATGAAGGCCTCCCAGACGGCGGAGGTGAACTGTGGGCCCCGGTCCGAGACGATGTCCTCCGGGAGGCCGAAATGACGAAAACCTCTGCGAACAAAGCTTCGGCCGTCTGGAAGGCTGAGGGCAGTGCGGGCAAGGCGATGAACTTGACCCCCCTTTGAAAAACGATTCCACGATGGTCAGGATGGTGGTGTTGCCCTCTGACACTGGTAGGTCCGTCACGAAGTCGAGGGCGATGTGACTCCACGGGCGTTGGGGGACAGGGAGCGGGTTCAGTTTCCCTGCCGGGAGCTGGCGTGGGGTTTTGGTGGCAGCGCAGGTGGCGCATGACGCGACGTCTCGGGCTACGTCGGTCCTCATGGACGGCCACCAGTATTTCTCCCGGAGCCTCTCAAAGGTGCGATTGCCACCTGGGTGTCCAGAGCTGAGGTTCGTGTGGGCCCCAGGCGATTAGCTCTTGGCGAAAACGGGTGGGCACGAACAATTTGTCCGGAGGCGTCTCTCTTAGGCGGGCCTCCGGGTTCTCCCTGTTGGCGGCCCGGATCAGTTCATCAAATTGCCAGGAGACCGCTTGCACAAATAACCCGGGTTGGCAGTATCGTCTTGACTGGTGGCGACGCCTTCTCCTGGTCCTCGTATCTCCTTGACAGGATGTCTGCCTTGGCGTTGTCCTTCCCTGGTCGATACGTTACTGAGAATTCAAATCGGTTAAAAAGAGGGACCACCGGGCTTGTCGAGCGTTGAGTCTCCGGCACATTTCAGGTACTCGAGGTTGCGGTGGTCAGTGATGACCTGGACGGGGAATTTGGCGCCCATCACCCCTGTGCCAGTGCCGCCACTCTTCGAAACGCCAGTTTGATGGCCAGAAGTTCTCTATCCCCCCACGTGATAGTTTTTGTTCCGCGGGGGAGAGTTTCCTTGAAAGTAGGCGACGGGGTGGCAGCCTGGGGGGCGTTCCTTGTCGCTGAGATAAGATGCCACCGACCCCCAGTGAAGATGCGTCCACTTCCACGATGAAGGGGGAGTCGGGGTCAGGGTGGGCGAGCAGCCGCCGGTGCGTGGTGAACGCCTTCTTGAGCCTCTCGAAGGCCTGTTTGCGCCTTGTCATTCCAGAAGAGCCTCCTGGGTTTACCCTTTAGAAGCTGAGTAAGCGGGAGTGCAGTCTGGCTGAAGGACCCTGATGAACCTTCGGAAAAAGTTTGCGAACCCCAGGAAGCTCTGGAGCTCTTTGACAGAAAGACGTGCCCAACATCGAGGCTACTGGACACCTGGGGTCACCCTATGTGTGTCAAGGACCGGATGCTGAACCACCGATCTGACCGGGTCCGAGGGCCGGGGACCGCCAGCGGCAGAGCCCGGCTTCTGGAGGGCGGCAGGCGTCGAGTCGGGACCGACTGAGGCCGTTCGCCATCGGTCCCGAGCACCCAGAGGCCGCCCACGTTCGGACTCGGAGCACCAGGAGGTGCATGCCCCAGCCTCGCGGCCAGAGGACTTCGATCTGCGCTGCGAGAAGACGTGTTTTCGCCGTCGGCTGGGAGCAACCGGATGTTTCAGCCCCAGGACTTGTTACCGCCCCCCCCCCGTTTCGTTTTTTTTGCATGCATTTAAGTGTTGTTATTTTTGTTTTTTGGTTTGGGTCACTTCCCTTTTTCGGACCCCCTTGGGGTGGGGGGATGCACGAGCACCTGCTGCACCTGTCCCTCGTTGTCGTCCCTCTTGTCTCACTTGGGTGTTGGGTTGGGGTTTTCACGTGTTTGTTGGGTTTCTTTTAATCTGCCTTTCCCGATATTCTGAGCACGTTTTTTTTGCGGGTTTCTTACCCAACGTACGTCTGTTTTGTTACCCCCTTTTTTTTTGGTGCTTCGGCCCCATCTTTTAAAAAATCTTTGGGGTTTTATCCCCGGGGTTTCCCGTGGGGCCCCTTTCGCATTTCCGCCACGGGGGTCGTGCGCGAGCGCTTGGCCCCGGGCACATTGTGGGAGCGTTTCCCCCGTCTAACCCCGGGGGGGCTGTGGTTCCGTTTTGCCGGATCCCGGGAGACGCTCCCGTGCGCGAGCGGTGTCCGCTTTTCTGGGGGACCCCCTCCATTTTTGGGGGGGTCCAAAACGTTTGTGACACCAGTATCAGGGGCATCCTTTTTTCTCTAATCCCCCAGTTCGTATTTGCGAAATTTATTACATATTATACCCCAAACCCCGATTTATCTTGAAAAGATAGCAAAATTGGCCCCCTTGTATTTTTGCCATGCCCCCGTCTATTGGGAAAAGAAATTGGGTATTCCTATTCTAAGAGTAGGATTGGAGGTTTAAAATCTTTTTTGCTTACAAAAATAGCATTTTTTTACTTTTTGCACGCGATCGTTATTCGGGAGAATAAAAAAACATTTTTCCCGTCTCATCGCATTTTTTTGGGGTGCGGGTAAAACCACAATTAGAGGGGACTTTTCTCTTATTCCCCCTCATAAAAAGGGTCAGGCCCAAGAAGTTTGGTTTTGGGGGGCAAAGTTACCCGTCTAGAAAGACTACTAAAACCTTCCCCACTCAGTCAAAATTTTTTTTAACTAGCCAGGCAAGAGCCAACTTAATTTGAATTACTAACTATTAAAAAAA
>JAFMOC010000218.1:475000-486628 GCA_019802505.1 Corydoras sp. C115 | reverse complement strand
GGTTCTCTCGCAACCCGGGGTTTTGTTTTTTAGGAGGTTCTGCGCGGTTAGGAAGAACTATGGAGGGTAAGGCTGTATTCCCATGAACACCGTTTGTCATCAGGTGCACGGCCTCGCGTCCGAGCTGCTGGCTGTGCGATAAAACCGCACGCTCGCTTCTAATGATCGGAACAAACACCTGAATTCCACCGAGAACTCGTCGACTCCACCAGAACCTCAGGTGTTCTAGAACCCAGTGGAGCACACACCGCCACCCCCCCCCCCCGCCCCGAGCAACC
Source organism: Corydoras sp. C115 (assembly GCA_019802505.1). Lineage (NCBI taxonomy): Eukaryota > Metazoa > Chordata > Actinopteri > Siluriformes > Callichthyidae > Corydoras > Corydoras sp. C115. The sequence continues at coordinate 486,350 of JAFMOC010000218.1, read as the reverse complement.
TGAGACCACAGGATGAAAGACAACCGACTTGGTTGGTTCCTACAGAGTTCCAGTCTGGATAATCATCGATAATGGAAGCCGAGGTTCTTCATTAGAGGAACCGATATTGATGTTTATGATGCCGCCGGAGAAACAATGCGGTTCCGCCACAATGACCCACTTATACAGCTGGAACGCTGCTGAGATTCTACCTCATTAAACTCACTGTAATTCATTAATAATCACTCACACACACACACACACACACACACACACCAGGCCCTGGAGCCGCAGAAGAGCTGTGATTGTGATGGTACATGCGACGGTTGAACCGCGCCGCAGGAACGTTTCCAAACCAAACGGATGTTGACGGAAGGCTCGAGAACCCGAGAGCATCTCGTCTTCGGATCGTCCTGACTTCTGAAGTGTTTGTTGTTTCGCTCGCGCCACCACTTCATAACGAACGCTGCGTTGCACACCCCCCCCCCCACCCCACCCACCCCTCCGGATGGACTTAATGAAAACAGGGCCGAGGAAACAGCCCGGCCTCTTCGGTGACGGCCCGCGGTGCGGCGGGACTGCAGAACCACACGCAAACATGGAGACGCTCGAGAACTTCAGAGGCGAACGCTCTCCGACGCTGCAGAGGGCGCTGTGTCCAGCTACTGGGTCCTCCTCTGATATCGGTACACGTTATTCACCACCATGGCAACCACCGTCTTTGGGAACATGCGGTTGAGCCACTATCGGATCTATACACACACACACACACCCCAACAGCAACAGGTTCGATTCCTCGTGTCCTCGTGGAAATCCTCCGGGTTCTCCGGTTTACTCCCACAGTCCAAAAACATGGATCAAGTCAATGGAATTCTCCAAATTGCCCCATATAGAGCGTGTCACTCACTCTGTGAGGGTGTGCCCAGTGATAGATTGGCACCCTGTCCTGGGTGTATCTGCCCAGCGCCCGAAAACGTTCTCCCTTGGAAGGGCATGAGGAAGCTTCCACTATCGGATACCAGAGTGTTCCACTCGCGGGGTGATTGTGCCCTTCCTTCGTTCCATGTTTACATCACGACTGACCACGGAAAAAAAAAAAAAAAAAAAAAAAAAAAAGTTTTGGTTTTTTATAAAGAACCGGTGGAAGGTAAGCAGATCTGTTGGTGTAACCGCAGAACCTCAGCGGGGGATCAGCCGGGTTTGGACAGGTTGTGTGTTAAACCCCCCCCCCCCCCCCCAACAGTCGTCTGTCCATGTCCTGGATATCGGCTTACCGGCACAACGGAGTCGTTCTTAAGAATCGATTCACTGAAACGAATCAAACTTTCTTTAAAGTGCATTACATGAAGTCAGACGGAACCCGGCGCTCATCAGAACACGGACATCTGCGCACATCTGACACACACACACACACACACACACACACACACACACACACACAGGGATGCTGACCCCCCCCCACCCGGACGAGCTCGGCGGGAAGACGCCGGGGTGGCCCTCGCCGCGGCGGCTTCGGAAAGCAAACAGTGGCGTCGAACACGAACGAGACTGTCCTCAGAGCCGAGGGGTCATTCAGCGCGACCTCTGACCTCGCAATAACTTAGGCAAACAGAGAGTGTTGCTGCATCCCGTTCTCACGTTCTCCTGCACGACGACTTCCCCGGTTCTCACGGCAACGCCGCGGTCGAGCGGAGTCAGCGGAGCCGACAAGTACACCGTGGAGCCGGAACCCGGGATCGTTTACGAAGAGCGACCACAATTTAAACGTTTAAAAAAAAAATATTAATTAAAAAAAAAAAAAAAAAAAAAAAAAAAAAAAAAAAAAAAATGCTTTTTTTTTTTTGCCAATTCAGCAAATATGACATTAAACCTCCGCCGTGGGTTCTCAATGTCCACGCTGTACAATAAAGTGGGACCCTAGTAGCCCCTCTAACATGTCCCCTGGCCCCAGTCTGGCCCCTCGGTACGAGGAGTCTAGAACCTTCACAGTAACATCATTCATTATGAGGCTCCAGGGCTGGGATAGGAGGTGAAATGTGTACCCTGCTTCACGAACCTGACCGAAACGTCATGTCATCCATCTAGTACATCCCCCCCCAACACACCACCCCGAGCGCGAGTTATAATGCGGAACGTCTGCGTATGAGCCTGTACAGTGGAGGACTGCCGGGCGATGAATTTTGCCGGGTGTGGGTGCGGGGGGGTTCACTAGATGGACGGTTGTGTTCCATACGAGCTCTGCATCACTTCAGCAAGACGCGGTTCTCTCAGCAAGCCGCGGTTCTGTTTTTTAGGAGGTTCTGCGCGGTTATGGAGAACTATGGAGGGTAAGGCTGTTATTCCCTGAACACCGTGATGTCATCAGGTTGCAGGCCTCGCGTTCGAGCTGCTGGCTGAAGACGATAAACACCGCACGCTCGCTTCTAATGATCGGAACACCTGAATTCCACCGAGGTCTGAACTCCATCGTCGACTCCACCAGAACCTCAGGTGTTCTAGAACCCAGTGGAGCACACCGTCCCGCCCCCCCCCGCCCCGATGCCACCTGAGACCACAGGATGAAAGAACCGACTGTGGGTTCCTACAGAGTTCCAGTCTGGATAATCATCGATAATGGAGCCGAGGTTCTTCATTAGAGGAACCGATATTGATGTTTATGATGCCGCCGGAGAACAATGCGGTTCCGCCACATGACCACACTTATACAGCTGGAACGCTGCTGAGATTCTACCTCATTAAACTCACTGTAATTCATTAACGTGAAGGACATCACACTTAATCCGGACGTTCCAGAACGTTCCGTTTGGGGGTCATTGTGCTCACGCTGACTATTTAGCTTTAATTGCAAGAAATTGAACTAATTTAGGGGAATAAATAATAGTTCTTTTGGGCTGTGCGTGACTTTGAAGCACCACCAGTGGATTTTATAATCACACACACACACACAAAACAAACACACACACACACACACACCAGGCCCTGGAGCCGCAGAAGAGCTGTGATTGTGATGGTACATGCGACGGTTGAACCGCGCCGCAGGAACGTTTCCAAACCAAACGGATGTTGACGGAAGGCTCGAGAACCCGAGAGCATCTCGTCTTCGGATCGTCCTGACTTCTGAAGTGTTTGTTGTTTCGCTCGCGCCACCACTTCATAACGAACGCTGCGTTGCACACCCCCCCCCCCCACCCCACCCACCCCTCCGGATGGACTTAATGAAAACAGGGCCGAGGAAACAGCCCGGCCTCTTCGGTGACGGCCCGCGGTGCGGCGGGACTGCAGAACCACACGCAAACATGGAGACGCTCGAGAACTTCAGAGGCGAACGCTCTCCGATGCTGCAGAGGGCGCTGTGTCCAGCTACTGGGTCCTCCTCTGATATCGGTGCACGTTATTCACCACCATGGCAACCACCGTCTTTGGGAACATGCGGTTGAGCCACTATCGGATCTATACACACACACACACACACCCCAACAGCAACAGGTTCGATTCCTCGTGTCCTCGTGGAATTCCTCCGGGTTCTCCGGTTTCCTCCCACAGTCCAAAAACATGGATCAAGTCAATGGAATTCTCCAAATTGCCCCATATAGAGCGTGTCACTCACTCTGTGAGGGTGTGCCCAGTGATAGATTGGCACCCTGTCCTGGGTGTATCTGCCCAGCGCCCGAAAACGTTCTCCCTTGGAAGGGCATGAGGAAGCTTCCACTATCGGATACCAGAGTGTTCCACTCGCGGGGTGATTGTGCCCTTCCTTCGTTCCATGTTTACATCACGACTGACCACGGAAGCTCAAAATAACCAATTCAAACGCAGGAAACCGTCACGAGTCTGCGGACAAGAGGGCGGGGGGGGGGAGGGGACATTTACGAGGATGTTCTCCAGGTTCCATCTCCACGTTCGTTCCACGGCTGAAGCCTGGACGCCCCGCGGGGTCATGTGAACGCTTTATTGGATTAAACCTCGGCGGGTCTTGTGATTCCGAAGCGGCGTGGCGGACAAAAAAAAAAAAAAACTAAAAAAAACAAAAAACACAAAAAAAAAAAACAAGAAAGGCAGAATGCCCCACCCACGTCCACATCAGTGAACCTCACCCCGAACGACCCCTCCAGAAACACGCTTGCATTTCGCCCGGGGAGGAAAAACAAGGCCCTGTTTGTTCTTCGCATGCGGCGGCGCTCCACGTTCCGTTCGTCTCGTGAGAAAGGAGGCCGCCGAACCGGCCGTCCGAGGCCTGGCGGTGCCGCCGCGTTCCGCGCCGATCCGACGTCCCCTCCTCAGAACTCCCCGGCAAAACGTCCGAGTTCCACGATGCGGGGCAGCGACGAGCGGAGGCCTCGGAATCGCGGCGCGAGCGAGTTCCTCCAGCGCCAAGTGACGGCTGACGAGGCGGGCGCGGCCGCGAGGGCCGGGAACGGCGACATGTGCGAGTCGTGGAACCGAGTCGTGGAACGGCACCGCTCATCCGCGACGCCTTTCAGTAATTGCCACCTTCTGTCTGGAAAGTGGCTTTTTCCATCATGACACCGACTCCCACAATGCACCGGTCTATTAATAGCGTCGGGAAAGAAGACGTCTCACAAAAACAAAATCGGATATTAAAAATTCCTGCGTCGCATTTTTGTGGCGAGAGAGATTTACATTTCACGTTGTTTAGCAGATGTGCGGTTTGGGGGGGGGGGGGGGGGGGGGGTTGTCACAGATGTGAAACCGTTTCCTCCTCGTGATCGTATTGGGGGGGGGGGGGGGGGGTGGCGCTAAGGTGGCGCAGTGCTGAACGGACGGCAGGCTCGGGGGGAAGTTTATTCAACCACCTGCAACCTGCGTCCTCGCACACTGTTGGGGGGGGGGGGGGGGTACTTGGGGGGGGGGGGGGGGCAGATGAGTGACAGATGAGTGAGCGAAACAAAGTGGCCTACATTAAGAGGGGGGGGGCAAGGATGAAGATCTACTAAACAATAGGTACTAGTTTAGATCTGGTTAACAGTAGTTAACTGGTTGAGTGGGAGGGTCTGTGTGTGAGGGAATGTCACATGACCATTTTTGTGGCTGCGTCTCATTTACATTTCAATAAGTTTGTGGACATGCTGCCTATTCTCACATACTTTGCGGTAGGTAGCAGGCCATTTGGGACGCAGCCCAGCTTTTCTACTGCAGCGGAGTGCTTGGCTTCATCTTAATTACACTCGTATACACACACACACACACACACACACACAGAAATGTACACATATAAATGCACACATGCGTATACACACAGATGCACACACATGCATGTACACACTAAAACAAATATATATATATATATATATACACACACACACACACATACACACACACAGATGCATACACACATAAATGCACACATATGTATACACACAGATGCACACACACACACACACCCACAAATGCAAAAATACACACACATGCATGTACACACTAATACAAATATGAAGAGATTAACACACTAACACACACACAAGCTTGAGCATACAAAGCATGCACACACACACACATGCACAGACACATTTATGCTTATGTACACAAACGTATACACACACACAAATATAAATCTGTAGACATTATCACACACAGACACACACACACAAAAACAAATCTGCACACACGCACACACACACACACACACACACACACACACACACACACACATGCCCACAGGCGCTCAAGTGCATACACACACACACACACACACCCTGAGGTGTGAAACACTTACTAAACATTACTCCTGATTTTAAATAAGAAAAAAACGGTGATGAATTCCATCTGACTCACAGCCTGACACACACACACACACACACACACACACACACACACACACACACACACACACACACACACACGTGAAGCTCCCTGACAGCTGACAGGTGTGTGAGCCTCTTTGATGCGGTGTTCGTGGTTGCGCTCGCTGCAGGCAGAGACCTGCTTCACCCTCAGTGTGCAGCGTTCATTAAAAGCTCACAAACTCGGGTTCACGACGTGTTGGAGGATTCTGGTGGAACCGGCGCCTCGCGGAGCGGAACCGGAGCGCTCTCGGAGAACGGAATGTGCGCCTTACACCCAAAAAATCACCAGCCTGTTTTCACACACCGTCTCGCGTGGCGCTCACCAAAAGCCCGAGCTGTGGACGAGCGACATCAAAGAGCTGCGGCCCGCCCGGCCCGACACCTGAACAACCGCCGTTCTGAAGGTACACAGTGTCACTCGGGTGTGACGTTACTCAAACGGCTGCGCGCCACACTCGACTCAAACGGCTGCGCGCCACACTCCACTCAAACGGCTGCGCGCCACACTCGACTCAAACGGCTGCGCGCCACACTCGACTCAAACGGCTGCGCGCCACACTCGACTCAAACGGCTGCGCGCCACACTCCACTCAAACGGCTGCGCGCCACACTCGACTCAAACGGCTGCGCGCCACACTCGACTCAAACGGCTGCGCGCCACTCTAGACCACTCAAACGGCTGCGCGCCACACTCCACTCAAACGGCTGCGCGCCACACTCCACTCAAACGGCTGCGCGCCACACTCCACTCAAACGGCTGCGCGCCACTCTAGACTCAAACGGCTGCGCGCCACACTCGACTCAAACGGCTGCGCGCCACACTCCACTCAAACGGCTGCGCGCCACACTCGACTCAAACGGCTGCGCGCCACACTCGACTCAAACGGCTGCGCGCCACACTCGACTCAAACGGCTGCGCGCCACACTCGACTCAAACGGCTGCGCGCCACACTCGACTCAAACGGCTGCGCGCCACACTCGACTCAAACGGCTGCGCGCCACACTCGACTCAAACGGCTGCGCGCCACACTCGACTCAAACGGCTGCGCGCCACACTCGACTCAAACGGCTGCGCGCCACACTCGACTCAAACGGCTGCGCGCCACACTCGACTCAAACGGCTGCGCGCCACACTCGACTCAAACGGCTGCGCGCCACACTCGACTCAAACGGCTGCGCGCCACACTCCACCCAAACGGCTGCGCGCCACACTCCACTCAAACGGCTGCGCGCCACACTCGACTCAAACGGCTGCGTGCCACACTCCACTCAAACGGCTGCGCGCCACACTCGACTCAAACGGCTGCGCGCCACACTCGACTCAAACGGCTGCGTGCCACTCGACTCAAACGGCTGCGCGCCACACTCGACTCAAACGGCTGCGTGCCACACTCGACTCAAACGGCTGCGTGCCACACTCGACTCAAACGGCTGTGTGCCACACTCGACTCAAACGGCTGCGCGCCACACTCGACTCAAACGGCTGCGCGCCACACTCGACTCAAACGGCTGCGCGCCACACTCGACTCAAACGGCTGCGCCCACACTCGACTCAAACGGCTGCGTGCCACACTCGACTCAAACGGCTGCGTGCCACACTCGACTCAAACGGCTGCGTGCCACACTCGACTCAAACGGCTGCGCGCCACACTCGACTCAAACGGCTGCGCGCCACACTCCACTCAAACGGCTGCGCGCCACACTCCACTCAAACGGCTGCGCGCCACACTCCACTCAAACGGCTGCGAGCCACACTCGACTCAAACGGCTGCGCGCCACACTCGACTCAAACGGCTGCGCGCCACACTCGACTCAAACGGCTGCGCGCCACACTCGACTCAAACGGCTGCGCGCCACACTCCACTCAAACGGCTGCGCGCCACACTCCACTCAAACGGCTGCGTGCCACACTCCACTCAAACGGCTGCGCGCCACACTCGACTCAAACGGCTGCGCGCCACACTCGACTCAAACGGCTGCGTGCCACACTCCACTCAAACGGCTGCGTGCCACACTCCACTCAAACGGCTGCGCGCCACACTCCACTCAAACGGCTGCGCGCCACACTCCACTCAAACGGCTGCGCGCCACACTCCACTCAAACGCTTTAAGGTTCAGATAGAGTAACGATCATCTGATCAACCGTGTGGTGCCGAGTTCTCTCATCAGGAACCTGCAGGAGATCAGAACCTCATCAGAACCTCATTAGAACCTCATCAGAACCGATACGATTCAACATCAGATAAAATTCATTTGTTCAGAGAGTGTTTATGTAAATACAAGTACACACACACACACACACATATGCATGCACATGCACACAGACACACACACACAAACAAACACACACAACAGACACACATGCATACAACATGCACAACAGACACACACATGCATGCACAGACACGCATGCACAACAGACGCGCATGCACACACAACAGACACACACGCACAACAGACGTGCATGCACACACAACAGACACACACGCACAACAGACGTGCATGCACACAACACACACAACAGACACGCATGCACAACAGAATGCATGCACACAACACACATGCACAACAGAAACACGCGCACAGCAGACGTGCATGCACACAACACACAACAGACACACACGCACAACAGACGTACATGCACAACACACAAGCACAACAGACACACTCGTATGCACAACACACCCACAGCGCCCCACAGTGGTAACGTCTGGCGTTGGGGTTTAAAACCCGACCCCATCGCGAGGTCAGTGTGAGGAATCATGGGAGCACCGTGCCATGTTCGGATGAAGACATTTGAAGTGGCTCCACCCGCAGGCCGAACAGTGTCTCATTGTGTTCTGCGTCAGAGCGTCCCTCACGCAGACGCGCCCGTCCGGAATTTAATCCGAAACCACAGACGGAACCTCCGCTGGTTCCTTAACGCAATAAGGAGATGAAAGAGCGGCTCGGAGAACCCGAGGTGTAATCACGTCAAACGTCCCGCGCGATCAAACGGCGCCGCCGCAGCGGGACGTCTGCACACGGGTCACCTGGGAGTCCTGACCTACGAGGTCCATCAAAACCCTAATAAAGCGGCATTATCGACCCCCTGCATCATCAAAGGAAAGCCACACCTCCGGTTCCTGACCGGACAAGTCCGCGGTTCATTCCAGAAATCCAAATCCGACAGCGAAACGTTCTCCGGGGGACAGAGATCCGCCCAGCCAACAAAAGGAGCAGCAACGCTTTATTGGGAAACCGAACGCGAGACACGAGCGCCGCCAAAAATCACACTCACGCCCCGCTGGAGCCAGATCACAGGGCCGCCGTCGACGTACCGCTCCTCATGAACCGGACTTACGGCGTGAAGGCTTTAAATCCTGAAAAGGTTTTTATTCGTAGTGTAAATCAAGTTCCAGAGCGGTCGAGAGATTAGACTGAGATTAGACTGAGATTAGACGTGGCATATCAGATAATCTGGAGTCTTAATGCTCAGAAAATGTGACATCACAGGGTGCTCCCGTCATTTGGAACACGTTCGGTGACGGGATCACAAACGAAAACCGGAGCGGGAGCGTCCCAGTCCCGTTGGAACACGCACCCCCCCCCCCATGACCCCACCCACTGGAAAATCCACCGAGACACGCCCCTGGAAGGAATGCGCCGCGGCCGACCCACGCCGACCCTGATGGACAATGAGCTTGGCGTTCCCCCCGATGATGTCAGAGCGCCAGAATTAGCACCACGAGGTCGGGGAGAACAGGTCGAAGCGCTATTATAGGACATACGGAAATAGAAGTCGTGGATGAAGCATCCTGAGGTGGGGAGGCGGGACTTGGACAGCCGTCTCGCTTCCTGTGATTGTCCTGTGAGTGTCGGTTCCCCAAAGTCTTAGCAAAAAAAACAAAAAAAAAAACAAAAAAAAACAAAACAAAACAAAAAAATTGGTTCAAGGTCCAGTGATTGTGAAGCTGAAGTAAAGGAACACACACCCAACCGCCCCCCCACCCCCACCCAAAAAGAAAAATAAAATAAACAAAAAAAAACCTAAGAGAAGTGTTTTTAAAAAGACAGTAGGACCAAATGTTGTGCTTTTTCTTTTTCTTAAACTGGTTCTGCATTCCTGCCTTTTCGAGGCACGGATCATGTGACCTTAAACGACGCATGAAGCGCCCTCCTCGTACCACGTGCACCGCGGCGTGGCCTCCGGTGCGTTACCGCTCCTCTAAACGGAGCCCGGGCGCAGCTCCTAAAACAGACTAATCGTTGCTTAAGATGCGCTCGATCTCCTCCAGCCGCTTCAACGCCGCCTCCCTTTTCTTCTCGATGTCTTTGATCTCCTGCGTGGACCGGCTCTTAGTCCGTCCGTCCGTCCGGCCGGCGTCCGGCGTCTTCTCCCGAGCGGCGGGGGGGGAGGATTTCCTCGGATTCTTCTCGGGCCGCCCCGCCTCCTCCCGCGCTCCGCCGGCGGCCCGTCGCCCGTTCGCCGCCGCCTCCTCTCCCTCGGCGCGGGCTCCCTCGGCGGCTATCTTGGAGCGCACGATGGCCAGGTGGCGCTGTATGTACTCCTCGTGCGGCGCCATGGCCAGCGCCTCCTGGAGGCAGTGCTCGGCCAGGGCGAGCTGCCGCTCCTCGAAGTGCACCACGCACAGGTTGTGCTTGGCCTGAACGTTGGTCGGGTCCGAGCGCAGGATGCGCTGGAAGGCCTGGCGCGCGCCCCGCGTGTCCTTCAGCTGGTTCATCAGGATGTCGCCCTTCAGGATGAGGCCCTTGGCGTGCTCGGGGTGGTGGAGCAGGAGCTCGTCCAGGACCTCCAGCGCGTCGCGCTCGCGCCGGCCCTGCGTCAGGAGGAGGGCCAGGTTGAACAGGGCGCTGCGGAAGCCCGGCTGGAGGGCGATGGCCTTGCGCATCCAGCGCTCCGCCGCTTCGTTCTCCTCCGCGTCCATGGCCAGCATGCCCAGGTTGAAGTAGCCGTTGGAGTCGTCGGGCTCCTCTTTGATGTAGCTTAAAAAGCGGCGGTTGGCCTCGGGGCGGAGCTTCTCTTCACCTGCAACAAGAATTCAACATTCGTTATTTTTTTTTCTAGGGAGTGATGGACTTTGTAGTTCTACACTTCCATTCTGTAGTCCTTTCTTGGTTTTATTAGGGTGGTGGATGACTCTCAGTCCTGCAGTGCTATTGACATGGTGGTGGTGTCCGTCACATCCACCTCATTTTTACCCAGACCACCCATCACTGCGCTCGCACACTGCACAGCAGGCGAGTATCCGATTTCCGCCGCAGTCCGCGGGTCACGCCCACGGTCGCTACGGTTACCGCGCAGTGCAGTTCCCGATCTGCAAATCGTCCACTTGTACAAATAATCCCTCATAAACGCAGACACTGATTACACGAGGAACCATTTCGCAAGCAGGCAGCTCTGCAGGTTTAAGCCCTCATCACTTACAGTGACAGACGGTTCCCCGTCCCGCCCCTCCACCTCCCTCGCGGACAAACAGAGCGCAAAGCCAACCGACAACAAAAGCGGCGGAGCGGCACGGGTTCTGAAACGCGGCGGGTGACGGAGCTGCGACGGCCGAAGCCGG